>CM077285.1:71024970-71094970 GCA_039654925.1 Anguilla pacifica | reverse complement strand
CTGCATGCTTGGTTAAACATCCAATCAAATTCCTCATCCTGTTTTTAAATCTTCTCCCAAGGCAGACAACTCACAAACATTAATTACCGCGCTCAAAGAGAAAACACATTAATATCCATGTTAGAATTCAAACACCAGACTAATTTGTCTTTATTTGTACTTACGCAATAGATGATGTCTTTACGCATGCTTTGTGAATAGGGGGAAGTGCACTCAAAGTTAATTGGGGGGGGGGGGGGGGGGGGAAACAATGATAGCACTCAGAATCAATCACAATACTTCCAACACCCCCAACACATGCCAATACAGGAAGGAAGAGGAAGACAGGCCAGGCTAGGTCAGGTCCCTCCCACTGTATCTCCCTCCACACCAGTCAGCTCAAGGACAGAGGTCACGCCCGACGTCTGCAGAGTGACTCCTCTGGCACTGAGAACCTGGGCTGGGTGGGGTCCAGTGCAGGAGGACGCTCGGTCACTGTCCCTGTGCACATCAGGCCATCTCAAGAGCCCCACAAACCCCGGAATCACCCGTTCAGGCCCCCCCGAGGGGACTGCCCGACGGCCCCAGCAGACGAGCAGAGCCGCAGCTGGCGGTCTGAAGCAGGGCGAAGAGGAGGCTGGAGAAGGCGGCGCGTTTCACGCGCGGCTGTGTTCCCGCTGTCCTTGACTGCAACCCAAGCCGTTTTTTTTAAAAATTCAAAACGCTTATTTGGTTTGAACAAATGCTAATCGTCACGTGTGAAACGGAGCCAGAGTGTAGCTCAGGAGAGCGGGGGGGGGGGGGGGGATTGGGGGGGGGGGGCGAGGGAGGGGGGGGGCGGCGGTTGGGTATGGGCTCTCGGTGGGGCCGCCTGATCTGACGAGTTCTGACAAGACACCTTCGACTGTCCCTGCGTGCTGAGCATGCCGACTGCCAACCCCAAATCTCACTCTCAGAGGAGGCCCGCACTGTGTCCCTACTAAAGACTGGCAGTAACACACACACACACACACACACACACACACACAAACACGCATGCACACAAATATACACATACACGCGCACACACACGCATATGCACATGCGCGTACGCACGCACATACTAGCACGCTCACACACACACACAGACACACACACTCCACCATCACTCTCACAACACCCCAGATGAACTCACCCATGTAACGGAAACACAGATAAATATACACACCACCATAAGGTTTACAGCACTACAAATTTATCACATGTATAGATATACATATTGTACACACCAACAGACAAAGACAAGCACACTCACACCAACAACAGAAGCACAAACCCAGCGGCACACTCACACATAAACCACAACCACCGGCCAATTAAATTACCCACACCACATCCACACACAACCTCAGAGGTACACACAGACATGCTGCAGTCGCGTGGAAACCAGGCATGGGTACGAGTGACTGATCGATTGCTCGTCAGATACGTGCCTATTCGATCCTTATTTTCTCATAAAGACAATGCGTGTACAACTACGTGCTGGAGCTTGGCTCCCTGTATTCTTTTATCATACAGTAGCATATGTAGCATAAAAAAAGAAAAAAAAAAAGAAATGCAATAACAGAGGATATTTTTAAATCTAATATGAACAGAATTAAGCAAAAATGTGTTTTGAAACGCATGTTTTGATTGCAATTACTGCTTTTTGTTGGTGAGCTGTTGTAGAAGCGGGATAATGTCCAAGTGGATGAGCATTACCCGGTTTGAATTCCCTGTGAAGAGGGAAATTACCCGAGGCCAATTTACTGCCTCCGTCCACTGTACCGAAAACATGCGCTTCAAAACGTGCAAATCCACGGCGAAAGGAAACTTAAGCACTCTCGAAAACATCCCGTACCCTACAGGCGACCACCTGGCAATAAAAACACCTCTTTCCAGTAGACTACCTCAACCCGGTTACCTAGTATTAAAATTCAGTCAAAATGGTTTCACAGCATGTTCTTACATCACGGATACCCAAATAGCCAACCACTGAATTATACCCAAAACGGAGGCTTTTGGATATAACTATAACTTCAAACGTATTCAAGCTGTAACTAGACCAGCCGCCCTCCATACAGTCATTCATGGACATAAAGCTGACACTGTTGCAGGTATGATATCTGTAACTGTTTTCTTGCTCTTACAAATTTGCCCTTTATTTTATCGAGTCAGACTGATGCACACTCATTTAGAAAGATGATTGAACTTTAGCAGGTGCTACTCCATCGTCGGGCGAACACGGGCAAATAATACGCATGTTCCAGCCAATCAGAATTGAGTATTCAGCCAACCCGTTGTGTATTGGTTTTGTGGGTGCGCAACATTTGTGAGTTGAAAATAAAATTCTTTGTCGTATCTGACACTGACCGTGCTTACTGACACAATAAACTAAGCTTTAAACTAAGGCTTTATTATGAAGGAACAACTTGGGTACTGATGTGCGTTGCTGTGTGCTCATGCAATTTCTATATAACCAGTGGTTCCGCCCAGCCAAGACGCGTTCTAAAAATAGATTCTTCCCCATGGCAGGAATCAATTTGGAATCGAGCACGTTATGCAATCCATCGATCTGGGAAGTAACTGAAAATGCCCATCCCTAATGAACACACACCTGTTTACGCCACCTGTCCTGCACTCACACACACATTCACAGACACGCTCACAAACACTACAGACACAGGCAAAAAAATTTACTTACAGCCAGTGGACTGACAAACTGTGTGAGTTTCTGGGTATAGATTAACTGAGCTGCCTCCAATTACACACAAGCAGATGGTTAAATAAGGCAAGATGCTCACATACATACAGAGGCTACAAAGACTACTACAGGACTTCCGATGGCATGAAACCCAACCGTTATAATCAATCTCTTCTCAACATACCATAAGGAATAATCACTACATTGCAGGCTGAACAGCTGTTACCACATCGTAAGCCCTAGCATGCTATTGCTCATCATCGTCTTGCTTTCTGAGTACAGGATTTGCATTTTACTAAAACAAGTTTGGGGAGGCACTTATGTCTGTTGCTATCACATATTTGTCCCGCGCTTATGTCAGAGTGAAGTTCACGGTGAAATGGCATGAACACATCCCTCCTGGCAAGACAATTACACAAAGCGTAGCGTTCCACCGACACCCCTGAAGTTGCATCACGACAGCTTTTGGCCTTCTAAAACTTTTCGTGTTTGCATAACTGTATTCGTCGCCAAATCTTAAAAAAAGAAAAAGAGAGACATGGTTTACCACCGCGTGTGGCATGTGTTTGTGCCCACACGCAGAGGGAGATGATGTCGGCGTGCAGATGTAAATGCATGAAATGCAGGGAAACCCCCCCGACGCTGAACACTCAGCCCAGCTAACGACAGTGAAACCAAGGCAGTCAGACTCCGTTCCCATGCAGATGTGTTTTCCCCAGGGCTCGAATAACCATTCAGCACCCGGTCTTCAGGAGTGTAAATGCTGCACAAAAAGCTTTAAATGTGAAAGGGCGCTCCTATCTTGAAGAATTCTCAGCACCTTATATAACAGCCAGATCCTTTCACCCAAAATACGGAGGTCTCCAAATACTGGCAGCACCTTGGTATCGTTTCAGTTCTGCCAGGTTCCACTACAACACACATTTGCTGAGAAGCTCTCTTCCAGCTAAGAAGAAAAATACCGAAACAAAGGCTTAAAATTTAAAAAAGGACAAAAATTTGGCTATGCTTTTATGCAAGTGTATGCAACAGACTGAGTTTTGGCCTGCCTTTGTATTTTGCAAATACAGTAGTTGGCTACTCCGTGCCCTGGGACACCTTGGTGTGAAGAGTACTGTATGAAAATAAAAACTGACTGAGCGACTGTTCACAGTTCAACTCCAGCCTTTTCTCTCAGCTCTGAAATCCATACTTAATTTCAGCCTTCACATTTAACCAATCTTCAGTTTAACTCCCACCTTCACATTTAACTCCACACTGTGCCAGAGGAGATGCTAACGGGGAAAGTAAACCTGTGTCTGTGTCCACTCCGTGTGCAAAAGATCACGTCAGACTGTAAACATTATTGCGAAGTGGCTTTCACAATGGAATGATTCGCCACAAAACCCTCCTGTGGATCTCCCTCTGGTGCATCCTGGGTAACCGTTCAGCCATTACAACCAGGATCAGAAGCAGGGGGGAGCAGCTGGTTCAACCTTCACACCAAAAAGCAGAGCCAGAGAGCTTCTGGGATGCTTATCGGCTGGATGATTATGAAGCAAGTCAAAAACGCGTTTTCATGTTGACACCACTCAAGGGAAGCCATCTTCTGCACGTTTAATCCCATAGCAATATCATTCAGCACGCAGCTACACTTTCTGCAGCACATTTGACTGGGGAGCCCATATATTTGCAGTCAGCTAATATTATTCTTAAAAAAAAAAAAAAAAGAGAGCACTCTGCTAAGGCTAACAAGCAAGTAAAATGCCATTTTTAAAAATTGGCAGTGCAGTCTGCCTTACATTCACTCCTCAGAAGTCGGCATAATAAATTATCAAACCTGTTGCATCATGCGATTTTATGGAACGTTAATATAAGCTATTTCCTTTACTGCCTTTTGAAGTTCCGCCAAACTATCGAGCCAATGTGCTCTATTAAAGAAACATTTTATGATGCATTTAACATGGCAGTTTGATTGCTATTAGTTAAATGCTTTTGTGCAACCCTAAATCATTAATCATTGTAACAAGTGACCTATGATCCCAAAGTTGTTCCTGCACATAACACTGATTGCTACAGCCAATCTTTATTTAAAGAATTTACTAAATTACAAAGCGCAGAAATGTAGCTGCTCCATCTTCCAACACCTCTGCTTCAGTAAACCAACTACAAACCAAAACGAGTCAATCAACCCGTCAGCATAAGGACAGGATTCGTCCGAATCATAAAACACATTGATGGCTAGACCTGGTGTGCTCCCGCTGTTGTCGTAGAAGTGCATTACATTAACACAGAAAGCTCAAAGTGAACTCATTCCATGGGTCAACGTAAGTATCATAACTACGAATCTCAGCAGAACTGGAGTAAACCATGGCTGTGGGGACGGATATTTATCCGTATTTAAAATAGAAGTATATTTTAGAAGCCGAAGGCCTGCGTTCACCCGCAGAGGTCCGGCGAGAGGGCTCATCTCAGTCAAATCGGACAGCTGGATCTGGAGGCGCGGCGGCCGGGCCCGAAGATAACGAGAGAGAGAAACTGCGCACGCAGCATCGAGCAGCTCCGGCCCGAGCCACCAGGCCATCGCCGCCAGGGCCCGCCGGGCTCGGGGCGCCAGCGGCTCGCTCGGCAGACCCTCGGCAACGCTACGGCACAGCGCAGCAGCGCGGACGGACCGGCGTTGCCGCGGGGCTCCGGGCCCGCCGGTCCGGTGCTGTACCTGCGAATGCACAGCGCAAAGGAATGTTTCGCGTGGCCCGGAGCCAAGGCGGGCACAGGCCAGGTAGGCTCAAAAGCAGAGAGAGAGAGAGAGAGAGAGTGCTAGAGAGAGCTAGAAAGAGAGAGAGAGAGAGAGAGAGAGCTAGAAAGAGAGGGAGGGAGAGAGAGAGAGAGAGAGAGAGAGAGAGAGAGAGAGAGAGAGAGAGAAGGCATGACTTTCCTCAGCAGACACTTACTGGAAAGGGTTGTACGGGGCAAACGAGTAACTGTTAAACTGTGCTGCTGAATGAAAGCGTAGACTGCCTTGATTTATGGCTGCATTCGCCTTAAGAGTTAGGATCAACTTCCCTCAAAAGTAGGCCTCTTTATTCGAGTGTAATGTAGCATGAATGATAGAGCACCTTATAAATAACAGGACTCGAGCTCCTGTTATGTCAGGAGAGGCCGTTTCCTTGTTTATAATCACACGTTCAGGCCGAGCCTCATCAGTAGCAAGCAGACGGTTTTTTTTATAGTCCCACCTGTCGTCAAATCGAGCGGATTTACAGCTCTGAAGTGGCAGGCTATTGTGTGTGGGAGCCTGGAAAGGAGTTTTTCTGTAGCCAGCTTTCCCAGGCTAAACAAACAAAATTACATCTTGCAGCTTATTCAGACAGGAGAAAGGGCAGAAGCAAGAAGAATCTCTCTTCAACTTCTATTTTTTCTGGGTACTGTACCTCAGCTACAGAGTAAAGACTAATGCGGATCAACACGACAAATATAATACGCTGTGAAAAATAAGCAGCAGCAACTGCAGATACAGTAAAACCAATAAGCGCGCACACACACAGTCACACACACACCTACACAGCCACATACACGCATACACACACACACAAACACACACACACACACACAAACAGGCAGCATGTCCAACCAGCAAGGCAGGTCTGTGCCTGTACACACAGGAACCACTAACCACCTGACCAATCGTCAAGATAAACACCAGCATTCTACATCTCGCACGCTTTTTTCACTTCCTTTTACAACCTAACGGCAATCAAATCTCTTAGCCTGATTTCCACTAAGACAAACATTTTCAGAAGTATAACAGCGGGAGTACATTATAAGTGGAACTGCAATTACTTCGGGGCAGAAAGTGCGGGCGGGAAATATGACACAGTGGAAGCCCAACTCGTTTAGCACAAAGGACACGGCACCAGAGAGGAATTTCCCCCTGGCATGCTTCCCATCCATCACCGCCAACAGGCCTGCTCCGGACCGAGCGGACTCGGACCCTTCACCGCCTCCATTTTTACTGCGGTTATACCTTCACCAGGAAAGCCCTCAGTACCGTGTTACCACCATTCGCCAGTGACAGTGCGCCACATGAACTCTGCGCCCACGTGCCCATCCTGTCAGACCTAATACAACACCACCACAGTGAACAAGGCCCTGTCCATGGCACCACGCGCCACCATATCGTGTTTTTCTTCCTTTTTTCTGTCTGACATACCTGGATAAAATTCTTAGTATTAGGAAAGTCTTAACCACAAGAAGAGTTAGATCCCGCCAAGATGGAAACATCAGAGCAGTTCCTTAATCAGTGATTTCCCTGTCTTCCTCTGCATCTCGTCCCTGCGTCTCTCTGTTCTGGGCGTTTTGCAAAGCTCATGGGTACCTTAAAGTCTGCTCTGCAAGCCGGAGGCTCAATCTGGTTGCTCGTGACCCAGGCAGTCAGTTAAAATGCTATATTTTTTTCACTATGACAGCTTCAGGCACTCTTCATTCGTTCTGGAGTCAGTGAGGGGGTGGTGGCAAAATGTTGCAAGCAGCAAGGCAGCTACTGGCTTTACACGAGATAAAACTGCATCAGTCCATCAGAAAGAACATCTTAAGCACTTTCAGCGATTCCTATATAATTAATTTTGTCTCATTTATCAGTAACAGCGGATTTGTTTTCCTTACATCACAAGCAATGCATTTCCTTTCTGAGGCCCTGGGTCGGTTTACAGGCGCTAGTTGAAAGTTCTGTACAAATTATCAGTTTGTTTTCATCAACAAGCACTACTTCCAGATGCATGAACTGAGCAACGTATGCGTAATTTCACCACATGCTAAATGTTAGTATTGCATAACCCCCTTCCATTCACACTAAGACTTGCAGTTAAAAAGGTTAATGGATATACAGCTTTAATGAGGTGTGACACACACGACCTTCAAAGATAGCGTACAAAAAGCAAATATTTTTTATTTGACCTGGCGGACGAAAGGCAACAGAATTACTCCATACTCACGTCTGAAACGTTCACGTGCTTGTCAAATTCGGTCGAAATTTAATTAACGGTTTTATCTCAGAAAACCCGGGAAGGGTCGCTTTGCCCAAAACCAACCGTGTCTCTATGTTAGTGCTGAAGTATGAACTAGTAGATGCAAAACTAAAAATTTCAACCTCCCAGTCGAAAGACACGTGTGAAGACATTGCTTTGCATAAGTATTTGTCATTTCCTTTGGATACAAAATGAAAGTCCCCAAGTCAACACTTTCGTACAGACACACATCAAAAATATCGTCGTCTGATAGGTCATCAAGACTATTTGCGAAGCTTACCAAAAACAGCGAACCAAACAATCATATTTAGTTATTTATTTGTTATTATTTTTGCCTGAGTTGCCTTTGCCTACTTAACGGTTAAAGGAGAAAAGAAATAGCTACAACCATCGCGTTTAATATAGCCTAAACTTCAAGACATACGGGAAACTTTCGATCACCCATGTAGCTACAGCTAAACTGGCTTCCTTACCTTACTCGATGGAGCAAAGAGGTCCGACTCAGAAAGTTAAAAAATAACGTAAAATAAAATTTAAAAACACTAAAATGTGTGACGCCAAACGAACGATCGGTCCACAATCTAACTCAAATTGTGTCGTGGGCTACAATGTTTCCGCAAAATGTTCCTCTGCAACAGAAACACCTGAGTTCTTTGTCCGAGTGAAAATCCAAACGATATTAAGATCCAGATCTAGCATTCGCGCTGTGATGAATAAACGCGACTTTTGGGGGAACGGAGGCTACGATGTGAAATGTAGAAAGGAGACCTCAAATACTAGGCAACTTCTGCCGCTTCTCCGGTCTTTCACTCCAAGTTGGTACGTGTCAAATATTAACAGCGGCACGCCGCGCTTCTACAGCAGCCAGCCATACCTGACTGGCGCTCCTGTGGTGTGACCAGCCCCCTTTTACATGGCTAACGTTAACGATCTTGTTAAAATGGGTTCTTGGTTTCCTGTTATTTTTCGCAGATGGTGAGACAGCTACTGCCTTAAAAACCTGAAAATCGCCAAAGCGAAAAGTATTTTTTGGTAGCATATAAAAGACTGAAATAACACGTTACTTAAAGTGTTCGTAGGTATATCCTAAAACGTCAGGGCGGCGTGTAGAATAATATTATGTAATCAATAATGATGATTACGACTGTGATAGAAGGTGAGCACAATATATACCCATTTCCCCGAATTGCTAATCTAGATGCCCTATTTATTGATTATATTAATAAATAAAAGGTCCAACCCTGATTATGTTAATAAATAAAAGGTCCAACGCAATGGTGTATGATAATTTTCATGCAGTGTCAAGATATGGAAAAAAACTGCATCAGCCAAATAACCTGTTAGAGCAATCCAGCTATTGTTGCGTAGGCTACGCAATGGCCAAAGCAGGACTGCAGTAGGCCTATGTTTATTTTAGGATAAAAATGTACATAATATTAAGAGGTCAAACCACGGTTTGCTGAAAGTAATCCTTATCACTTATGCCCTTCTTGTCCTCAACGAGGCCCAAAAAGAGAAAAAAAAACAAGTAAAGGCAAGAAATTGGACTTCATCAAAGCGGCTGCGCACAAGCGGAACGTCCGCTTCGAGGCGTGCGTCGCTTTGGCCCGCATTCTCCCGCTTAATAAATGGCCACAATATTGTGGAGCTCCGTAATATAATTTGGAGCATGAGGAATTGCATGGGTGCGTGAGAGCGCAGTCATGTGGCCGCTTGACATTTCACATTCAGGTGTCTGTTGTTGACATCATGCGAACAAATTCTTTCGACCGCTCATCCAAAGAAGCAGCAAACACGCGAAAGTCACGTGATTTAATTTGACAACGTGACTGCTGTCCCAGCAGCATGTGATCATTCAGTGTTTTTAAAAATTAATTTAGCGCTCGTGAAAGTGACCCTCTACAGGCGAACCAGAGATTCCACTGTCCTAATGTAAAAAATAATTTCTAAATATACAAAATATTAGCATAATGTACGATCAGTCTGACGAACAGCACAGTTTAATTGGCTTATATTGATTGGAATGGTGCTAGGTTCAGATCTTGGTTTATTTGTCTCTCAGTGTATGTACATTGATACGATAAGAGAGTTAGTTTCAATTTAGAAGACAGTAAATATAACAGACATACTAAAATGTACTAAGATCAGATTTAATGTAAGATATATTCGTCGTGATTTGCCTTATTTTTAATATAATAATAATAATAATAATAATAATAATAATAATAAAAATTATTTTTAAAACTCTTTTCTATGTGTTGTAGAAGGGCACTCACCTCAACCAGCGCCACTGTGAAATGGCCAAATGGGTGACTCGGTGAGTCCATTTTGTGCCAGCATGAGTATGGATAGGTAGAGAGGGGTATAAACAAGCACGTAACCGTCCAGACCCACGGCGTAACTCACTTCCGCAGACACATTTTAGCTGGCACCACCTGCGCATGCGTCCCACAAAACGTCCCTCAAAGGTCGTCCGTGAGTGAGTGAGTGAGTGACCACAGTTTGCCATGCATAGCCCACGGTGGCAGTTCCTGCGCGACCGTGGGCGAAAGAGGCAGCACTAGCTGAATAAGTGCCCTCTGAAGTGACTGGACAGAGTGTGGTGAGCTAGCTAGGCTACCTCTTGTTCACAGCACAGGTTAACTGACACCCATGCAGACAGTTCGTGAGAGAGAGTGAGAGGCGGGAAATTAAATAGCGTACCATGACCTCCGCCCCAGAGCCTTGCTGTTCCCTATTGAGCTGCAGAGACATTTTTATTTATTTATTCATTTCGTCCCTCACGGCATGTTTTTTTTTTTGCGCACGTGCCTTTTCTCTATCTTTGGATGAGTCAGCTATTATGGGGCTGTGTCTTTGTGTAAACCTCTGTGCACAGTTTGTGTGTGAGAAGTGCGTCTCATTGTCAGTTGTCCATTGAATGCATTGTCTTTGTGCTAGTGTGCTCACATGCTGTCTGCTGGCTTGTGCAGGCTGGTCATGTGCAACATGTCTCTTTGTTGGCATTGGCTCAACCTTTGTGTGATCGGCCTCAGAGTCTTTGTTTTTGGATTTGGCACTGAATTGCACAACTTTTGTGAATGGTAGTCCCACTACACATACTGTACAGGGTTGTGTACCGGGGGCTTGTTTTGAGGTGTGCCTTTGTATTTATTTATTTATTTATTTATTTATTTATTTATTTATTTATTTATAGCAGGGAGCAAGCACCCGTCATTAGTTGTTCTTGAGTTAGCTACAAAGCTAACCCGTATCTGCTGTGTTTGGGCAGGAAAACAATGAGATCTCACAGCTAAGCAACAAATGCGCATGTGTGCATTATGAGTGCGTCTATCATTATGGGACCGTGTGCGGCATTGTGCTATATTTGTATGTACATTATGGCCCAGAGTTGCACGATATTGTGCGTGTAACTAAATTTCTGTTATACAGCGTTATACAGACACAGGGTTCCCATGGCAACAACAAATTCACATCCTGCACTTCGCGGAGACCCCCATGTCAATAGCTATCGGTTAGGAAACCTCACGCCCCCTCAGTCTGGGCAGGCAGAAAAGAAAGGATAGCCAAGGTCCCATTATCCCTACAGCACGAAGAGATAAACAGTTCTGGAGCGCATTTTTTTACTTTCATAATTTTGTAATTCTGCAGTACGCTCCGCGAGATTGCACGCGGGCTACCTGGAGGGAACGGAGGGACCCTCTGACGCTAAGGTCGCGTGCAAGTTGCTGCACAGCGCTGGCTTTTCCTGGAGCATTTGCATAACCTTTCAAGGCAATTTGTTACGCACACAGTCGGGCCTCTGTCTCTCAGCATCAGGCTAATACGGACCGTGACGCATGCACTGATGTTCATTCGCAGAGCCGCAAAGCCGCCAGCACACTCGCGCACACACACACACCGGCAGGGGCCGTACAAAATCAAAGCATTACAACCCCACACCTATCCCTGTGACATTAAAACCCAACGTGCACGCCTGTGAGAACATGTGTACATGCATGCGTGCAAAATGCCCCCGTCTCCCCCACGTGAACACGCTGCATGCGCATGAGCATATGTGCATGCACCTGCTGCCAGGAAGCCTGCAGACATGCTGAAATAGGCAGCCGCTGCATGCACCTCCCTGACCCACATTGCTCAACCTGCACCGGTGCAAACGCATGCTGTCTGTGGTGTGGGGTGTGTCATTAAGCTCATGTCACTGATGCACATGCAACCGCTGGGCACAGGGGTGACCTGTGTCCTCCTGACCCTTGCGGTCTGACATTTTTTCTTTGTGTGTTTGTAACGCTTCCTTTCATGTGGCTTTCACGGACTATATTGGGGGGGGGGTGTATTTTTCCTTTTGAATACAAATGAGCTGCTCTCACTTCTCTCCCTCTCTCTCCTGCTCTCTTTCTGTCTTGCTCTTTCTCTCACTCTCTCTCGCGCTCCCCTTTCAACTCTCTCTCTATCCCCCTCTCCCTCTCCCTCTCCCTCTCTCTCACACTCCCTCTCTCTATCTCCATTTCTACAGCTGCTGCATTGTGCATTGAAACACACTGAAGCAGGCAATTTCAGTCACTTGATTAATTAGGTAGAGATAGCTATTTGAACAGATAGATTAGGGGGTATCTGTTTGGCGTGTTGCTTGTTAAGGAGAGGGGAGGGGCGGGGAGCAAGACAACGGGATCACTGCTGGGGTTTTTTTTTTTTTTTAAATCTCTTTTTCTGTGTGCCTCGGCGTTCGGCAGGGAAGCATCCACGGCGGACGGCGGCGTGCTTTAACTGAGGAAAGAGAGGGAGACGAGAGACGGAGGGAAAGAGAGAGGAGAGGAGAGAGCCAACGCTGGCAACAGGGATCTGAGCGCTCGGCTTCTTCACTCTCAGAAAAAAAAAAAAAAAAAAGAAAGGCTCCTTCCTCCACCGGACAAATGGCTTCTGCATAGGAATCCGCTCCGTGGCGTCCGGAAACCTGAGGTAAGACAATAGCCGCGGCACCGCCGCTCTGTCCCCTCCCCCTTTTGGTGCTTTTGTTAGGACTTGGCATGTGCTTCACAGGGACATTGTCTGGGACGGGGAGTTTCTGTTTAACGGGGGGCTTCAGGCGCTTCTCCTTTGAAACAGCAGTGTGTGTGTGTGTGTGTGTGCGTGTGTGTGTGTGTGTGTGTGTGTGTGTGTGTGTGTGTGTGTGTGTGTGTGTGTGTGTGTGCATGTGTGTGTGTGTGTGTGTGTGTGTGTGTGTGTGTGGGGGGGGGGGGGGGGGGGGGCTGAGCGGGGTCCGGGGCTGCAGCAGAGAGAGGGGACGCTCACGTTCCGCCGGTGACCCACATCGCTGGACCCGAGGAGTGCGGAGGCGCAGCGCTTCGCTCCGGTATTCCCCAAATGGCAGTTCCAATTACCCTGCATTCCCAAGTCCTATTATAGTCATCCTTCCCACTATTAATAGTGGGAAGTGGGACTTCGTTAGGTGTAGGGGGAGCGTGGGGTGGTGATGATGGTGGTGGTTCTGTGTACGTGTGTGTGTGTGCATGTGTGTGTGTGTGTGTGTGTGTGTGTGTGTGTGCATGTGTGTGTGTGTGTGTGTGTGCGTGTGTGTGTGTGTGTGTGTGTGTGTGTGCATGTGTGTGTGTGTGTGTGCATGTGCGTGCGTGTGTGTGTGTGTGTGTGTGTGTGTGTGTGTGTGCTTGCATGTTTCTGGATTATTACTTCTGAAAGCACTGCCGTTGGGTGGGTGTGAGACTTTAGCAATCGTCCTATGCCTGGGATAGTATCAGAAATGTGATTGTGAAGAAGTAAAACATTATACAGCCAATGCAGGCACGCACACACACGCACACACACACATGCACGCACGCACACACACGCATGCACACACACACGCACACACGCACACAAACACTCACACACACACACGCATGCACACACACACACACACGCACACAAACACACATGCACACAAACACACACGCACACACACACACACACACGCACACACACGCACACACAAGCACTAGCGCTGTGGAGTTGAAGCGCAGGGCTTCCGGCTATGGGACTGTCTCTCAGCTGAGTGTGCCACACGGAGAGAAGCACTGCTGCTGGGAGTCAGGTGCGGCGAACTACCTGAGCACATTAGTGTGGGCATTCATATGGACCTTTTTGCCCGGTTGGCATGCATGTCTCTTGTGTCCTTAGATTCACACAGAGCCTTTCCCCCCCTTTTTTCTCTCTTCCCCCTCTATTTTTTCTTTCTTCTTGTCTTCTCAGATCTTCTCATCTCATCTTCCTGTTGTGCATGTGTGGCTACCTGCAAGTGTTCCCATGTGCTCTTGTGTGCGTGTGTGTGTGTGTGTACGTATGTGTCATACATGTCTGTGTGTATGTGCATGTGCTTGTGTGTATGTGTGTGTGTGTGTGATACATGTCTGTATGTATGTGCATGTGCTTGTGTGTGTGTGTGTGATTGTGTGTGCATGTGTGTGTGTGTGTGATACATGTCTGTATGTATGTGCTTGTGTGTGTGTGTGTGTGTGATACATGTCTGTATGTATGTGCATGTGCGTGTGTCTGTGTGTTTGCATGCTCCTGTGTGTGTGTGCATGGCAGCATGCTCCATTATCTCTGGCACTGATTTGACAGAAGAAGGGCAAAAGCGGTATGACTGGATTGTCCTGGTTCACCTCCCTTCCTCCCTTCGAGAGTAAATTTCCCTCCCTGTCCCAGTTTCGTTTCTACCTCACCAACTTTGCGGTGAGACCAGCTGCTCACGCGCCCCCCTTAAATATCATCGCCGGCCTCCCAGGTTCCCCTGTCTGCAGTTCGGGTATAGATGGGCTGCCAGATCCTGAGATGTGAATTCGTCTCACAGCCACTGCAGTAACCACTTCCACTCCCGCCTGAAAAGCGCTTTCTCCGCCTGTTCGTGGTTTCTTGCGGAAAACGTCAAATGAAAGATGTTTCTGTCACAGGGTTCATCCCCCCCCCATGTTCCTGAACGCCAAACGTCTGAACGTCTTCCTTCCTCTCGCTGCGGCGGTGTTGGGAAGTTGAGGCGAAGAGCTTTGAAGCGCACCGGCGGGGGCCGCGTCCGACCCCTCCTGCGTGTTTATGATCTCCGGGACTGGAGGGACGCTTCTTTGATAAAGGGCGGGAGCGATAGCAGGGGGTGTGCCCCGTTCCCATCGCCCTCACTGTCCTGAGGTCTCCTCCGTCCCACCTTGGCCCAAACCCCCCCCCCCCCCCCCTTCCCCCCTTCCTCAATGAAATCTGTGCTGTCCTCAGACAGCCCGGGACGGTCCTGCGGCTGCGGGTGCTCCCGTTTCAGGAGCTGATGAGCCGTGCGGGACGCCTCTCCCCGGTGGGATCGCCGCGGCGGGGCGGGGGCGGGGTTTCGCACGCCGCCGGGCATCGCGGTGACGACTCCCAAAGGGCCGCTCCCGATTGGGCCGTCCACGCTGAGATCGGACGGAGGAGGGCCTGTGTTTGGTCTGAGCTGTGTGTGCGTGCGTGCGTGTGTGTGTGTGTGTGTGTGTGTGTGTGTCCGTCGCCGCTGAGCCTGGTGCCGTGTCTTTCCAGAACCGCGAGCGCGATGGCGGGCGAGAAGGGCGGGATGAGGACCAGCGTCTCCATCGTACCCTGCTTCCTGTGTGTGGAGGTGAGTGGCCTGCACTGGCGCTGCTCCTTCAGCTGAATGCGCTGTGTGTGCGTGAGTGTGTAAGTGTGTGTATGGGCATGCGTTTGCGTGAGTGTGTGTGATTGTATGTGTGTGTGTGTGAGTGTGTGTGTGTGTGTGTGTGTGTGAACTGATGCTCAGGGCAGTGTGTACCATTAAAGTCGATTCGATTCGATTTTGCTCCTTTGTGTTCACTTAATTTCCATCTTACATCGATTCCACCTCTGCGTCTGACCTCCTCCTCAATGCATTTAATGAACTCGGATCGCCGATGCCTCTGCTTTATTGCTTTGTTCGATTTACAGTGAATTTCCATGATGGCCGGACCGCACGGCTCCCTGTTTCTTGCTGCTGGACACGCAGTTTCAGTTGCCGATTCGTCTTCATTTGACGGTCGAGCCCGTGCAGGCTCAGCTGCGGCGGCACTGTTGTCGCAGGTTCGGGAGGCTGAAAGTTATTGCTTTGATCAAAGTTCTCCGGCTGTTTTCTTTGACCTCTTTGTTCTTCGCCTCACGTCCGCCCTCCTCCCCTTTGCGTCTCCCATGTCTCTCTAATCCCTAAACGGCTCTGGGGGGAATCGCACATCCTCTGAAAGTTGTTCTTAATTAATCCGTGTAATTAATGCAGAACCCAATTAGCCCGATCGGCCTCCTTCCGCGCTGATATTTCAACGGGGCCGTGGAACCCCCGCGCGGCCGAGCGTGGAATCCCAGAGGCTCCTGAGACACGGAACCTTAAAAAAGTAAAACTCTCTGCTGAGCGGTTCGGGGGGTGCCCTGCGAGCTCGCGACGGGATAGGGGCCCCACACAGCTGCACCGGGGGCCCCGTGTGTGTTCCACACCGCGACACCGCCGTAAAAAACGAGATGCGCTCCGTCCGAGTTAACCGTGCGATGTCGGAGCTGGTTTCACACGCTGAACGTTTCGCCGCGTACAGGAGCCTGGAACAGCCGTGCTCAGGGAGCGGACACTGTGCTTCGCACTGTGCCACCCTGTGCTATTTTATATGGAGAGTAACGATCTCTGCGACCAATTTGCCATCGTCGGACAGGTTTACGGTCTACCTGCAAAGGTGGTGAGATTGAGACCGAATGTGAACACTATCACTACCAGTTAGGATTTATTAAGCCTACGTAGACTTTCCAGGATTATAAATCATCATGAAGTATCTATATCTGAATCCATCATTATAATGTACGGACAAATTACATGTCATAACCTTTTCATCCAAGTGACAACATAGCAAAGCCAGTTAAGGAGAGGTCCCAGGGGAGACTACGGCTCGCTTCCTCGGGGGAGCCACGCGTTTCTTATAGCAACCCTGTGTCCCACAGCACCATGCATTTATATGGGCGATACACTATTGAACGATTCACTTCCTTCATCCGTAGCTCAGCTCGGTAATTGGAGTAACCACTTGAGTAATACTCCGGGTAATCCAGCTTCCTAAATTGCCCATAGGCATGAGAGCGTGAGTGAATGGTGAGTGAATGGTGTGTGTGCGTGCACCCTGCGATAAACTGACGTGTCCACGGTGTATTCCTGCCTCTCCCCCAATGCGCGCTGAGGTAGGCTCCAGCACCCCCCTGCCCCCCCGTGACCCTGACCAGGCTAAGCGGGCATAGATAATGGATGGATGGGTGGACTTGACTAATAACCCAGCTAAAGGAATCCTGGGAAGGGCTGACATCACAAACGGTGAGGGCCGTACGGAGCGAGCCGCCAGAGTCCGGCGAGCATGCAGCTGCGGCGGGCCGCTCAAAACGGCTGCTCTGAGTGACTTGCAAGATCAGCGGGGAAACGCCAATCAACGCGTGAGGGTCACATGGTGGCTCAACTTTAGCAGGCTACGCTGAGGGACTCTCGAATGTGCCTTGTGATTGTGCAAGAGCGCAGAGCATTGACACAGGAAGTGACTGGAGAGCAGTCTGGAGGTCCGGGGCGTGCTCTGATGCAGTACAGGGCCATAGGGCGGCCCTGCCTGTGGTCTGTGGCTGTCCTGCTGCACGCTGCTCCTGTGTGTCTAATCCCATGCTCTGCTGTGGCAGACAATTGGTATATCACAGCACAGAGGCACAGAGCTCAGATAAAAGGTGCCACTCTCTTTCCCTATTTCTCTCTCTCTCTCATCTCTCTTCTCTCTCTCTCTGTCTCTCTCATCTCTCTGTCTCTCTCTCTCTCTCTGTCTCTCTCGCTCTCTCTCCCTCTCATCTCTCATCTCTCTCTCTCTGTCTCTCTCTCTCTCTGTCTCTCTCGCTCTCTCTCCCTCTCATCTCTCATCTCTCTCTCTCTCTCTTTCTCTCTCTCTCTAGCATGTGCCAAGTTTTTTTATTATCCCCGAGCAGCAGAACTGAGAGTATGGTAAAGGGAAGTGTGCCCGTGTGTATATCCGTCTCTGAGCTCAGAATTTGCATCTTTTGTCAGTTATTTCTGCATTCAAAAGCACCGGAGCTTTTCCTCCTCCTTTTATTTACGGCCTTTTCATCCTCGTTCATTTCTTCTTCTCCGTACGTCAGAAGTGTCAGCGGAAGGAAGATTACACTGCTTCGCTTTTCATTCCTGCCGAGCGGTTGGATGGAGATGGGGAGGGCTAGCGCGCATTTCGCTAATAATTGAGCGGTGTTCTTCGGGCTACAAAGAAAGGCTCGGTGTTCCTCTCGTTGTGAGGGTCACACTTCAACACGAGGTCGTTCCAAGTTGTGTGTCTTGATCAATGCAGAATTCACCGCTTGTTGCTCTGTCTGATTTTCGCATTTGTCTTGCGTTTCGACAGTGCCGTAGAAATGTAATTGTCGGCTGGATGGGGAATGGAACCGAAAACGCATTTGTTTGTTGTGCCGTAAATTAAATTTCTTTTATTGCATTCACACAATAAAGTGCCAGTGTTCAGAAAACTTTTTGGATCGCAATACACAATGCAAGTAGTAACATCATAATAACGTTCGGTTATGCCAATTAGCCAAACATGTCTGGTGTACACATCGGATCTTGATGAATTCCTGAACAGATTTTGGTTCTCTGTGTCTTCATGTGTGACTCAATGTGAATTGTGTTAGTTTATGCACCTACACATGATGTTTCAGATTTGTTTTTGTCTGGATAGAACTTAATATCCAAAGATTGAAATAATTCAATTCACTGAGACTCCTAAACAGAAAGGTACAGAATTATTGTTAAAGATTTACAAAATGCTGGCATAGTGTATCCATACAAAGTCCATAGGCTTTTCAGTTGAGCAAAACTTGTTAAATATTGGACCACTTTAATGAGTATGATACCTTTCTTTCCTTTAAACATTGACTGAAACATGTTCCACACACTCAGCACATCTGCTAATCTCATGTTCAGTAAGAAATCTTACTGTGCTTTTTAAAACGTTGGTTAAGTATTTAAAACTGGTGCATGTCTGGTGCATGTTAATCGTGGCTGTTGCTAGTTCTTTCACATAGTTCATTTCGGTATCTCCCTTGATTTTCACACTGAGTGAAATTCCATTTGCATAAGATGCATTAAACTAATCTGATATTCTGATTAGTAGGACCTGGGAGCAGGTGGGAGGTGCTCTGTAAGAGCACGCAGCCCCCGGTGGCTATAATTAGTACTGCGTGGGTTTCTTTTCCCTCCTACAGGGCCTGGAAGGTACTCTTCCTGCAGTCCACACACGGCCTCATTTTTGTCTGTTCTGTACAGACAGGCAAGGATCATTTTGACCTAATTTCACTTGGTGGTCCCATGATTTGTCAGAGCGCGTTTGTTTTGGCAGATGCCTTCTCCGACATTAATTCAGCCGAACCTATTTTAATTGCACTAGAGGGTGCTATTGGGATGACGGCTATGGTTTTGTTCACTCAGAAAGTTTAATTGAAGACATGCAGCGCTGTTAACGAAAGAAATAATTGCGTATCAACATGTACAGGCATTTTGGGCCCCGTTAAAGGGCCTCACATTGAGTCCCACCCCATTTTTTGAGGGCCCCTCTCAGTCCTGCTCCCCCCTCGTTACATCACCCCCACTCTGGCCTGAGGTATAATGTGTATTCAAGCACTTACATTTTACATTTTGGTACATGCATTTAATACATGTTTATGCATACAGTATGTAAAAACAGAACTGAATCTTTAAATTAAATGTGCAGTTTTAACGAGGACCTAAAAATGTGTATGTCCCCTGTAAGGGGGTGCTCTGGTCCCAACTTGCACCCCTCATTTTGGGTCATTCAGTAAAGTGTTAAGCTGCTGGCACTGCGATGCACCCAGGATGGCTGCTTTGTCCCAGTCTGAGAGGGCGTGCGAATTTGGGCTGGTCTATGCTATTCTAGGGGATTGCACATTCCTCTTCTTAACATACAGTATATATACCGCATCACAGCATAAAGTGGAGGTATGCCTCAACCCTGGCATGTTTTTCCTCTTTCGATTGTTTCAGATAATTTTGGTACATATAATATCTTATAATATCTTATAATATCACCATGGAGAGGCAGCTTGCTATAGCATACTTTTTCAGGGTCTGGGTTGCGTGCATACATGCGTGCGTGCGTGCGTGTGTGTGTGTGTGTGTGTGTGCGAACAGACGCTTTTGAAATTTCACCCCATCGATGTTGATTGGGTTCGATTCTGCTCGTTAGCTTTCACTTAATTTCTCAGTCTCACATTGATTCCACCTCTGTGTCTGAGCTCCTTTTTCCCAGCCTCAGCCCAAACTTGAAAATGTATTTCCCATTTTATAAACAACTGCCCTTTTTGATACGGAAAAGGGTATTGTCCTAGTTTCAGCTCTGCACAAAATATTTGCTGTCCTCATTTGTATAAGAATGATATACTTTCAAGTCTGCGTGCTGTGTTTGCCACAGTATTACAGTTGCTTGTCCTGTTTTAAAAATTATTTGTTATGACTTCTGTACTGTATAAAGCAGGTTCAACTGCATCTTTAAACTACTGGTTCAACTGCTCCTTTAAATTTTCTAAGCTGGATTTGAATGGGAATTTCAATGCTCCCTGATGGGCCAATAAGCATTGTATGCGGAACATTCTGTTCTATTTAGCCCCACTATAAAATTATGCGCTTTTCCCCGAGATCGAGATCTTTTCCCCGTCCCACTGGACAGCTTTGGGGCCCGTCGCGTGAATTGCGCATTGTTTTTAAAAAATTAATTTTGGCCGTCTTCTCTCAGGTCTATGCATTATGGCCATCTCTGGCTGCCGCGTGCGTTTGGAGCTTCCATTAGCGCAGAGAGAAGGAGGGAGGTAGAGCTGTAATTGGATGCACATGCACACGCAGTCACACAGGCATGGGCACGGGAGACCAAATGCATAGATGCACCGTATCAGTGAGAGGAGAGCACACAGGCACTCTCGTCTTCTCTCGTGTTGTTTTTCTGTCTTTCACCTTTTCTATGAATAGCTCCTGCCAGCTAGCTCTCTTTTTCTCTATTTCTCCCTCTCTCCCTCCCTCCCTCCTTCCCTCTCCCCCGCTCTTCTACTAACCTCTCTCACACATACAAACACGCACACACACACACACGCACATCCTCTCCCTCTCTCTTCTCCTAACCTCTCTCACACATACAAACACGCACACACACACACACGCACACACATACACACACACAAACCTTGGGTACTGTTGACTCACACCTGTTGGAGGATGTTTTTGAAGGAAAATACCAGTATTTTCAGTCTGAAAGACAAAGTAGTGCAAGATTTATTTTTATGTCATTTCAACAATACCTGATACTGATGATATGCCTCTAATTGACTCAGAATTGCACTCATAAGGAAAATCCAGTGTGTGTGCGTGTGTGTATGTGTGTGTATGTCTATGTGTGTGTGTGAGTGTGTGAGTTTGTATGTTTAATTGGTGCTCAAAAGCAGCTCTAATTCCCTTGTGTGAATGTAAGACGCAGGCTTTTATTAAGTCTGGGTTTTTTCACTTGTGGCCAAGCAGAGTTAAGTGACTGTTCCTCCCATTTTGAAAGATCTTTCAGCAATAAAATAAAGATGAGATCAGAGAAACGGCAAGTAATGACACTCAGACTGTGAGAGAAGAGGGGAGGGGGGGCAGGTTATGCTTTGATCTTCTTCCAACCCACACATCTCTCTCTCTCTCCCTCCCTCCCTCTCTATCTCTCTCTCTCCCTCCCTCCCTCTCTATCTCTCTCTCTGTCTCTCTCTCTCTTTCTCTCTCCTATTCTCTCTCTCTCTGTCTGTTTAACAGTGCTGCAGAAGCTGTAACTCATGATCATCGTTCAGCCTCCTTGCTCAAATTCTGCTCTTTCCCTCCTTAAAAAACAGGAGCCCGTGTAACAACCGTGCTGCTCCATTCTTCCCACCCTCCCCTCCTCACCATTTTCACCCCTCTCTGTCTCTCTCTCTCTCTCTCTCCCAGCCTGCGGTTCTCTCCCCGGTCTCTTTTCTCTCCAGTGTCCTTCCCTTCCTCCGCACTCTTCTCGTCCAGCCTGTGCCATCTGGGGCTCCTGCATTGCACACTCTTAACACCAGGGGGCAGAGTGGTCCTTTCACTCTCCTTCACTCTCTCCTCCCTCATTCCTCTTTCCATCCCATCCCATTCCTGTCCTTTCACTGTCTGTTTTTTTTTTCACACACGTGTGCGCACACACACACACACACACACACACGCACACATGTACACAAACACACACACATACACACATATGCACTGTCCTCTGGCCAATGTTATATTTTCTTGCTAATCTTTCCCTTTCTTTTTCTTCTTGCAGTTTATTTTTTTCTTGTTTATTTTATGCTATTGTAGGGCTTTACGTTAACAGGCGCCAATGGACAAAAAGCACTAAACCTGTTAGGGCACTGTTTTTTTTTTCCTGTGTGGAATTGGTGTGAAGCATAATGGTCTTCCAAAAGCCAGCAAAGATATCTATGGATCATCTTTCCTCCTGCAAATGTTTATGGAATCAGTGGTGTTAAATATTGCATTAAAAAAAAAGAAATCTGAGTAAGGCTGGGGATCAATACAAGGCTACGCACTGCCAGTGAGCCGGTACTGAGTCCTTTCATTGATCTTCGGGTAAATACGAGACCTCCACAGACAGGACTTTCGTGTCAACAGTAGTCCCCAAATTTCCCTCATTAATTTACTAACACGTGAGAGCGCTTATGAGAGCTTGATTCGCCCGGTTCGCCCTGTGCTTTGGCAGAATGGCTCGGCCTTTCCCTCTGCAGACGCCTGAGGGGTCATGAGCTTTCACAGCTCTTTACATTAAGTAACCTGCTCGTCCGCCGGCCTCCGTCTGGCATCAGACGAAACGGCGCTAAACGCAACCTGTGGTTTCCCGGGCCCTGATTACAGTGGCGCTCCGCGGCGCCATTAGGAGTGGCTGTAATAACCGTAATCTGTTAGCCTCTCTGGACATCGGTCCGGCGCTCGGCGGGAGTGTGATTTTGTTTTGGCGCTCAGGTATGGGGGACGCCGGAGTTCCTCAAGGCCTGCGCGAAATCGCCCGCCCACGCGGCCTCGCTCTCCGACTCCACCCCTTCCACTCTTCTCTGGCCGCTGAATGAACGCAGCCGTGAAGGAGAGAATGCCCGCCCCCAAATACATAACATAACATAATATGGCATAGCATGACATAGCATAGCATAGCATAGCATAGCATAACATAACATAACATAGCATGGCATAGCATAGCATAACATAGCATAGCCTAACATGGCATAGCATAGCAAGGCATAGCATAACATAGCATAGCATGGCATAGCATAAGTATGTCAGGTCCCCCTTGCAAAAGAGATTTCAATCTCAATGGGGTTTTCCTGATTAAATAATGGTTAAATAACATAGCATGGCATAGCATAGCATAGCATAGCATAGCATAACATTGAATAGCATAGCATAGCATAGCATAGCATAGCATAGCATGACATGACATGACATAACATAGCATAATGATGAGAACAGGCCGTTCAGCCCAACAATGCTCACCATTTTCCTGACTAAATTGTACTTAGTGTTCTGATTACCTACAGACTAGATCTAGTATCTAACTCTGTATTAAGCCTGGTCTTGAATATTCCCAGAGTTTCAGCCACTACTACATTACCAGGTTATTCTACGCATTGACTACTCTGCGTGAAAAAAATTTCTTCCTGGTTACCTTTTTCTCATTTCCATTTAGGTCCCTCCGTTCTACTAACAGCACTCAACCTGAAACGTCTCTGGTAGTTCACTTTGTTCATCTCCTTTATGAATTTAAAAGCCTCAATTAAACCCTGCTTAAGTCTCCTTTTACTAAGCTTGAAGAGATTAAGCGTTTTAAGTCTTTCCTCATGGCTTTAATCTTTTTATCTTTAATCAATTTGGTTGCCCTCCTTTGAACCTTTTTCCAGAGCCTCTATATCTTTCTTGTAGTACGGTCCCGAGAACTGCACACAATACTCCAAGTGTGGTCTAACAAATTCATTGTATCAGATAAGTATAACTTGCTTGTATTTATACTCAATACCTTTGGCTACATATCCCAGCATCCCAGTTGGTAATTTTTATTGCTGCAGCACAATGCCTAGAACCTGAAAGTCTCTGATCAACCATTACTCCCAAGCACTTTTTTAAATTGAGCACAGTCCAATTTTGTTCCTCCCATAAAGTAATCCTGTCTAATGTTTTTATTTCCCACATACAAAACTTTACATTTGACTATATTGGATTTCATTTGACAGGTTTCTGCCCACATCTGGATTTTGTTTAAATCTTCTTGTATTACTTTAGTAGATTCCAGACTATTAGCTGGGCCTCCCAGTTTTGTATCATCTGCAAATTTGACTAATTCTGTATGTCCCTGTCAAGGCTATTGATATAACTGAGGAAGACCAATGGTCCCAGCACTGATCCTTGTGGTACTTCACTTCCCACAGTTCCCTGCTCAGATAATAGCCCTCCTACTGCTCTTTGTGTTCTACCCGTAGCCAGTTCCAAATCCACTCTCAGATACCTCCTATAATTCCTACTGTCTTCATTTTGCTAATCAGTCTCTTGTGTGGTACCTTATCAAATGCATTTTGGAAATTAAGTATATAATATCATAAGCCTTGTTATAGTCAAAACACTTGGTAGCTTCTTCAAAAAATACCAGGTTTGTCAGGCATAACCTTCCCCTGCAAAAAGCATGCTAGTTATCCCTTGGGATGTTGTTATTTTCAAGAAACACTTCTAACTTGTCTCTAATGATAGAGTCCAGTATTTTACATGTGATGCAACTTAAACTGACAGGCCTGTAGTTTCCTTGATCAGTACGGTCCCCTTTCTTATATATCGGTATTATATTACCTTGCTTCCAGTCCACAGGTATTCCTCCAGTTTCTAAAGACTGTCTAAAATACCTGCCAGTGGTTCAAAGATGATCTCACCTAACTCTTTGAGTACCCTTGGGTACATGCCATCAGGGCCTGCTGCCTTATTTGTCTTTAGTTTATGTAATTTATCCAGTACTCCTTTATCCTCTGTCCCAATATCTGCTAAGACATTCTGAATATGTCTTTCAGTCTATTAGTAACCTCTTCTCTGGTAAAATTCTCAACAAAATAACTGTTTAAGGCCTCAGCAATATCTTTATTCCTAAGAAGCACTTCTCCTTTTTCATTTCTGTTGCACCTGACATCCACCTTCACTTCCATTTTCCTACTGCAGTACTGAAAGAAATACAGCATGTATCGCTGTAGAAATCAGCTGTCACACTTAAATTTCCTGTCCTCTAAATTTGATCCATGTAGCTTTGAGATGATGGTTGGGCGGGGGAGTGTTGATTCTCTCTAACGGGTAGAATTAGTTTGATGTGGACACTTGTGTCACGCAGACGCAAAACTCATTTGTTCGTTTTCTCCCCCCCCCCCCCCCCCCCTTGTTCTTTTCAATCTGTAAAGCCCAATTGTACGTGACAGTACTGTGTATCAGCATTCATTACCTGCAGTGTCTGCTACCCATTCAAGCCGTCTGCTCTCCTCTGAAGCACGAGAAGTCGCCGCCCCCTCTTCTCATCATAGCAGTGCGTGAGCCAGGCTCTCGCAGACATGAGTAGGAGGAAGTGTGCGGTTCAACATGCAGACTAGTGGGCATCCGGGCTGCCCGGCAGGGATAATCCCGGCCGACTGAGGCCCTCCCCTTCCTGGCGACACTACGGCCTACTGGACGTTACCCAGCGGGGCTGTCGGCCGCAGCCCGCGCCGGCACCGCGTTCCATACCCAAAACTTGAGTTTTAAAGGGTTGGGTTTTACGACCCTCGCGGGGCAACCTTTGGTGGAGCCGCAGAGAGAGAGTTATAACAGCGGATTAATGCGCATCAGCCAGTCTTACTCCCAGCGTGAGGCCCATTATCCGTCGTGAGGCCCTGCTGCGATTCATAAAGGCCGTCGTCGTGAGGAATTGTGGGTTCATCTCCCCCCCAATCGGGGAATGGCATGGATGTTGTCATCGCCTCGGCAGTGCGGCGCTGTGCGGTGCGTCATGTCGCAGTGAAGGGGATCATGGGACACACTCTCTATTCCCTCCTCTGTGGCTAATGATGGAGAAGTAGACATTTACACAGAGAGGGAAGATAAAACCCAAAAGAGAGTCCTAATTGGCACAGAGACTCCCACATACTGCCAATAGGATCAGAGAGAGTTCCACAATGGAGAGCACGAAGGTGGATCAAGACATTGAATGTGGCTCATTATATACTGACAAACGCACACACGCACGCACACTCACACACACATACACACACACACACTCACAGATATAGACACACGCACACTCACACACACATACACACACACACACTCACAGATATAGACACACACACACACACACACACACTCATAGACATACACACACACACACACACACTCACAGACATACACACACACACACACACACACAGGCACACATTTGTGCACGCGCATATTCTTGCACTTGTCTACAGCACATCTATATCCACACACGTTCAGATGAATTTGTTTTGATGAGTGCCATTCTGGCTGTCCGCTGGCTGTATCCATTCTGGTGTGGGATGTGCCCAGGGTTTTTGAAACAAAACTAGCCTCCACAAATCAAAAGCCAGGAAAGGTTAAAACATTTGTAAATTCCTGCAATTATTACGAGCGACTGCCAAGTGCTCACTACTACTATCCTGTGCTCAACCCTCCTTCATGACGTGGTCCGGAGCTCAAGGGAGAACCTTGTTATCAGCGAAGAGCAGAGCAACAGCGCTCATTAATGCAAAACGCTCCAGACCTGGCAAGCCCTCACTCTCCGATTAACTTCTCCGTCCGCAGCAGACACGGACCCAAGGTGACCCATTGTGTTCCTGTCGGAGGTGTGTTAATTGGCTGTCATTGTGCCTGAGGCAGCACAGAAATCTCAACCACCCCCCCCCCCTCCCCCCCCCCCCCCAACCACATCATTGGTGGCCTTCACCCCACCCATGATTTACACGTTCACTGTACTCTATCTATCCTGCACCCCTGTATCCTCCAGATTACAGGGGGAACTGGGAGCCAGCCATGATCCAGTGGAGGTGATAATGATTCCCCATTAGCCCAATGTCCAGAGTCAATGTCCTACTCATTCATAGAGCAATGCCCTCCCTTTCTTTTCTCTCTTTTTCTTTTTCTCCCCCCATCTCTCCAGTCTTTCTGTCAAATTAAATTTCAGCTATTCTTGATTTATGGGCCTTTATTGATATAAATTTATTGTAGCTATATATATATATATATATATATATATATATATATATATATATATATATATATATATACTGTATGATGATGAAAGAGAATAAAACATTTAACACAGAACAATTAACCCTCAGCACCAAGTCCCAGGATTAACGCGGTGTACAGATGGTGTAATTACTCCATTTAGCTCTAATCCTCTCTGATAGTGGCAGGGAGTGCCATATAATTGGGCTGCCAACTCTATGGCGCAGGGCAGGCTCACCAGAAAGGATGTGCGTGTTTTTCATTCCTTTAAAAAAAACACCACACAATCTAAGATATAGAAACCAAACTGAAACAGAGCGCGGGCGATGTAGCGATGCTGTTGCTCTTGGCACAGAAGTAGATTGGGAAGGAGATGGGAAAGCGGTGCGCAGCTTTAGCCAGTTTGGAGCGATCACAGCTTGTTTTATGTGACTGGTGAAGGGTTTTTGATCGCAGGCTTTCAATAGCGAGGCTTTGATAGCCGAGTCTGTCAACCAAGCATCTTTTTCTCAGTACTGGTAGGGTAAAAAAAAAAAAAAAAAGCCAAGTTCATGCTTTAACAGTCGTAAAAATGGACTCTCCGTCAAAACAATTGGCGCAGCCGTGATTGATTGGGTTTTGACGGCTAAACTTGTAAGCAGAGCTGCCTTTTACAAAAAATAAAATAAAAAATCAATAGCAGTGCGCTGAAGGTGACACGTGATGCTCTAATGTAAACTGACAGGAGAATATACTGTTGCTAGCTTGGGGTCAGCTTGGATTAGAATAATTAGCTTGAAATGAGGTGCCTCTTTCTCAACTGCCAAGAAAATTATTCTACAAAATGGCACTGGCGGAAGCATGTGCAGGATGAGCAGTCGTATTAGCAGTAATGATATATTACATGACTGAAGTCATTTTTAAGAAATATGGAAGCTGCTATTTTGAAGACTGTAAATTGACAAGCCGGGTGCCAGTTTGACAGGGCATTTTAAGCTCTGAGTCAGGTGAGACGGCGTCCCTCGAGCCAGTTTGGGACATTCTAACAGTTGGGCGCCGTCCTGCAAACGGAAGGACAAGCCAATCACGGTTGAGTAGACCGCAGCGGTGGATGCGAAGGAATCCACGGGCCACCGTTTCACGTGCTCCGGACTCCCGGCTTAGGCTAAGCGGGATCGGAGGATATAAAATGCGTAAAAAGCGGACGTCCGCAGAAAGCATTCTTACGGCTTCATTTCACACGCTGAACCGAACGTGACGCCTGTGCGCTTGGCGCGATGGTTCTTCCGCAGCGCGCGTTCGGCGTTGGATATTCTGAGCCGCGTGAAGCAGCTGTGTCTTCCTGCACGAGCGTAGCCGTCACGGGGTGCTAGCGCCGCCCCCCCCCCCCGACCCCCCCCGACCCCCCACCCCCCAGGTCCCCGAGCCTTTCTCTCCAGCAGAGGTGTGGAACTGCTGCCCTGGTTTTGCGGTGCTCAGCCTGCGCTGGCAGGACTGGGTCTGCGTGGAGCTGACGGAGGTGGTGGAGCTGAGAGCCCTCGGGAGGGGGGGGGAGCATCTGTCAGAATGTGAAGAGTGGGAAATGAAGAGGAGGAGGAGGAGGAGGGAGGGGGGAGGAGGAGGAGGAGGAGGAGGAGGAGGGAGGCAGAAAGGGGGGATTGTGGAGACAAAGAGAGACCGATGGAGCAGGTATCGGGGTGTGGCACGCTGCTGTCGAATTGGCTTTGATGGGTGTGAGACAAAGAAACTTTTCGGGAGCTAATCCCGGACATCTGAACCCCCAAATACTGTGTTGGGTACTGCGGGGAGGTGCAGTAAAAATGTCTGCGTTATTTCAAAGTGGGGCCCTTTCCTAGTATGGTGTGCAGTGTTTGTGAAAATCTGTATTTGTGACCACTTGGAGGAAGCTTGAGTGTATTAATGTTGGAGGGGGTAGGCGTGATAATACGTTACCACAGAACATTTAGACTCACTGCTGTCCTCCTGGGAGACTACACGCCAGGGAGAGACTCAGTCAAAATGGGTGCTCGCACTTTCACTTGGTAAAGTGTCCTCATTGGCGTCTGTCAACACGGAGCAGAGAAACTCAGAAAAAATAAGGAAGTCCTGAAGTCAGCTTGTCAGTTGCGTGTTAAAACCCAAGCTCCATGAGTAGGAGATATGGAGGCAGACAGGACCTGACATTGTCTTGAAGTGTGAGTACGACTGTCTGTAATGTTTGCTTCATATTTCGTGGAGAGAGGACTTACGCTCAAGGAGTGGGATGAAGATTACTTGGCATCGAGGAGACTATCCTTGCTCCGATGCACATTTCTGGATTTGTTTGAACAACGGAAGGGGCAGGAATGCCTTTTGAGAGGCTTTAAAATAATGTGTAGGTTGTGATTGCCATTGACTTATGTTATTTGCTTTTAACAGGATGAGCTCTGAAGCGCTTGAAAGCATTCCTTTTTAAAGCATAAATCCAACTTTAAAAAAAAAAAAAGGCTCTGTGCTAACGCGCTGATGACTTTCAAAGATGTGCTCTTCACCATGACAACCTGTCGTTGGACGGGGGAGGGAAAGAAGACATTTGAATGCACTGTGTGCTAAAATAAATTTAAAAAAAGAACGTATTTAATGAAGAGGCAAGCCTACTTGCATGATCGAGAAGAAAGGTAACGCGCGGAGGTAAGGGAAAATAACGTGCTGGATTCAGCGTGTCTATGAATAACCGCGTACCTCAACCGTTGTTCGTGAGCGCGTTGCACCCGTCCCTGGTGTCCTGGGTTTTTGGCAAGATGGTTGAATTTGAGGTGCACGGAAATTAGCCCAAGGGGCTTGAGCCTGACCTGTTCCCCAGCACCCCTTCCTCCTTTGCCTCTGTCCATCAGTACATAACGTTAGTGAATGGGGAGCCTTAACCCTGCCAGCGTTGCCTCCTAGAGATTGGTAGGAGAAAGAGGGAGAGAGAGAGAGAGAGAGAGAGAGAGAGAGAGAGAGAGAGAGAGAGAGAGAGAGCATATCACATGCCTCAGTTTGCTGTGTATTAATCTCTAAAGTGATTAAATACTCAAAGACAATAAGAGATCAGAGCAAATGCTGCACACAAATGCGCACACACTCGCACACACACATATCCATAAATACACTCCATTTGCCTCGGTAGGTTCATACACACACCTGAATGCTGCCACACAGTTCCTCATCCCTCTCCCCTACTCTCTCTGAAGCGTGCACTCGTTCTCTCTCCCTCTCTCTCACCCTCAGTTTCACCATCTCCCTCTCCCTCCCTCCCTCCCCTCTCCCTCTCCCTCTCCCTCTCTGCCATCTCATTTCTTTGTTTTCTTCCTCGCAGCACAGCAGAATCTTCATATTTTTATTTGTTTATTTCATCCTCCTCCTCGGTATGAGGGCAGCTCTTCTTTCCCGTTGCTAGCAGCTTCACTCCGTCTCTCACCACACACACACACACACACACACACACACACACACACACACCTCCATTGCTCCCAGCGGAAGCTCCTCCATGCATCCTCTCCAAAGGACTATCCTTTTGTGTTCCGGGCTTTGATTGGATTTTCTGCTTCTTCTATGGTTCCTGTTCCCGTGAAGAAGAAGAAAACAGCGTCTGACTTTGCCTTTCCTTGCCTGAAACCGGGATCATGTTCTATTTCCAGCTGGTGATCATGGCCGGCACGGTGCTCCTGGCTTACTACTTCGAGTACACGGACACTTTCCCCGTCCACATCCAGGGCTTCTTCTGCTACGACAAAGCCTTCTCCAAGCCCTACCCTGGCCCGGAGGACAACAGCAAAGCCCCTCCGGTCCTGGTCTACTCCCTGGTCACCGCCATCCCCACCGTCACGGTAAGAGCCCCACCGCCAGTCTGCTTTCTCTGATGTAGCTCCGGTAGCTGGAGTGTGTGTGTGGGCGTGTGTGTGTGCGTGCGCGCGAGCGGGTGTGTGTGTGTGTGTGTGTGTGTGCGTGCATCCACACGTGTACACGTGTAACTGTGCTCGAGTGTTTAACTTGTCAGATGCTGTGTTTCTGTGTTAATGGTGAGGATTTTTTTTTTTACAGTAATGTAGGATTCTCTGTCCCTGCCTTTTGGAGGAGTGTCGCTGTGTCGCTGCTGCCTGTGTGTGCATGCTGTAGGTGTATGTGGTGTGTGTGTGTGTGTGTGTGAGCAGGGGGCTGTTGTCATCTACAGCATTCTGCTCTGTGAATGGCAGATTGCAAAGATTGCCTGGCTGTGTGGTCCCGTTCTTCTGCCCTCTGTCTCCATGACACTCTGTCACTCAGCAATGGGTGTTACAGTCAGATGTAGAGGATGTGTGTGTGTGTGTGTGTGTGTGTAATGTGTGTGTGCATGTGTGTAATGTGTGTGTGTGCATGTGTGTGATGTGTGTATGTATGTGAGTGTGTGTGTGTGTGTGTGTACATGTGTATGCGTGTGTGTGCATGTGTGCGTGCGTGTGTGTGTGTGTGCATGCGTGTGTGTGTGTGCAAGTGTGTGTGTGGTGTGTGTGGTGTGTGTGCATGTGTTTGTGCGTGCATGTGTGTGTGTGCATGCGTGTGTGCGTGCACGCGTGCGTGCATGTGTGTGTGTGCATGTGTGTGTGTGTGTGTGTGTTTGTGCATGTGTGTGGGTGTGTGTATGTGTGTGCATGCACGTGTGTTTGTGCGTGTGTGAGTGCATGTGTGCGTTTGTGCGTGTGTGTGCATGCGCGGGTGTTTGTGCGTGCGTGAGTGCATGCGTGCATTTGTGCGCGTGTGTGCATGCGTGCGTGCGTGCGTGCATTTGTGCGTGTGGGTGCGTGCATGTGTGTGTGTGTGTGTGTGACATTGCCAGTGGGCTCATAGCATTCCAGTGAGTGTGAACGAATCCACACCTGTCTCTTGCACTCTCACAGCCAGCCTGCAAGGGATATGGGGAAAACTTCATGTGTCTTACATGCCTGAGACACAACAGTGACTATAGGCCAGGGAGGTCACTGTACACATTCTACAGGTCACCGTGTTTCCCGCTCATTTCCGCAGTATGCACAGCCATTGGCGTTGCCTTGGTGTGATGCGTTACATAGCGCTGGGGGCTGCTGCAGTTCCCTGGAGCCTTGATCCTCATTGATTTCCATCACCCTCAGGTTTTGCTTTACAAATTAAAGCCAGAAGTCATTAGATTCAGTCATTATCTGAGCTACATTAGCCTTTGAAGCAGTTCTCAAACGGCGGAATAGCACATAATGCCACTTTGTCATCCACATCGCTCCGAATACACCAGCCTCCAACAGAGGCACTTGACTAATACCGTTTTTAAGTGGCTCGTTGGCTGGGTTTAATGGCACTCTACCGTTGATTCACCTGGTTATTATCAGTGACTCGCGGTTCACATGCTGTTTGAACCGCAGCGACATCACTGGTGCGGTTGGGATGGAGTGCTCCTGAGCGCTACGTCTGATCATAGAAATCTGATGCGAAATCTGAGCATAAAGCCCAGGTTTCGTTGGACCCTCGGGTTAAATTCAGGTTAAAAGGTTAAAAAAAATCCAGCATTGCACAATGATTAATTTAATTTACAGCAGAAGTGACAGAGATATGTAAATCAAACTGCAGTAATTCCATTAACTGTACTCATTAAAAAAATCACACTGCTTTTTTCAGATATGTTCACCTTTGTTTCTCACCAGCTTAAATAAGAGTAAATTCCACCTATACTGAAAGCTTAGGTTACATGTATGAACTTGTTGGTAGCCTTACTGAAAGTAATATAAAATTGGCATTGATTGGCTATTAACTTATACCCCTATACCCTATCATGCTATTTCAGGATTAGGAGTATATACAATTGTGAAGACAATATTGTATCACCATTTCACTGACGAAGGTGGTGAGTTAAAACTTAAACGTCTGACATTAATATGAATCATTGATGGAAGCTAAAGAGGGATGAACCATAGCTTGACATACAGCCCCAGAAATACTGCTCTACTTGGATTATAATGGAGTTTTACTGGAGTTATACTATAATGGAGTTATATTTGCCTGCACTATTACTTCTTGGAGTTATAGTGCAGACACATTCAGCATACTGTTCTGCTCTGTAAGATGGATCTCACGGTCGCTTAGATTGTGTCTGCAAGAGGATGCGTACGCCGTAGGCAAGCAGCATGTAGGCAAGACGCATGTAGCGTATCCAACCAGCAACACGTAGAGTGCCGCCGGTCAGGTGACCTTTCTGTTAAATCATGAACTGCAAATTATGCCTTTTTTGGATGAAAATTTGTCATCTACCATATGGACCCGGAGACATCAGCTCTTCTAACACGCAATGAGAACCTGCTAATTGGCATTTCTGCACAACACCACCACCAAGGGGCACAGCATGTGATCAGACCTCACTGATCCACCCACAGCTCACTGACACTACGCCCTGCCTGCCACAAGCTGTCCTGCTGAACACTGCCCTGCTGAACGCTGTCCTGTGGGAACACTGTCCTGCGGAACGCTGTCCTGTGGGAACACCGTCCTGCTGAACACTGTCCTGAGGGAACACTGCCCTATGGAATGCTGTCCTGCTGAACACTGTCCTGCTGAACACTGTTCTGCGGAACACTGTCCTGCTGAACACTGTCCTGCTGAACACCGTCCTGCTGAACACTGTCCTGCTGAACACTGTTCTGCCGAACACTGTCCTATGGGAACACTGTCCTGCCGAACTGCCGAGAGCTGTGATCGCAGGCCCTGGTCACAGCCTCGCTTTCACCCAACACCCCATTCCCTCACATTTACACCGTTTTAGGCTCTTTTATTTGAACGTATCGTACGTCGCTTTGGATGAAATCTTCCAAATAAATGTAATGTAATGTAATGTAACTCTTTCATCTGGAATACCAGGGGGTCAGTCAGTGCTGAGAACCTAAATACCCTGCTTAACCTTAGATTGGGTGGCAACCAGTCAGCCATATAATCAGGATGAACCCCATTTCAGCCCATAGTGCATTTGTTATCTCCCCGTCCGTCCTATTGTGCGTCCTTTCCAAAACCCCACGTCGGGGCAGGTCCACAGGCCGCTCCTCCCGTGCTGAATGGGCAGACATTGACGAGCGATGAGACGGAACGGAGTCTAAGATGGGCGAGGATGCGGCATTAAATAAATAAACGAAATGTAGCTGGAGAGAACCTGCATGGCGGCGGCCATGACAGTGCGGCAGACCGCACTGCCTGCAATCGTACGCAGATTAATTGTCCGCATTCGACCAGCGCAGACGGGAGCCAAAGGACAGACGCAGGATTCGCAGACGGAGATTTGATTTGCATGAGGTATGATTAGACTCTCATCGGTCTGCAATCAGCATAAATCAGGCTCAGGTGAACATGTGTCAAATAATTTAATCAGGCGTAGAGCAGGAAATCTGTGGACTGATGGAGAAATCTTTAATGACTGACGCCAGGCTGGCCAGCAGAGCATGGGCTCCCCCTCTACAGCCGGGTTCCTCCCGACAGCTCTTTTTATCGGATTTTTCCTTTTTCCTGTTTCTTTCTGTGAAGCATCTTTGCGACAGCGTCTCTGTAAAAAGCTCTGTAAAAAAATCTCTGAAAAAAAAAATGAAAGTGAATTGCATTGAATTGAAAAGCACAAAAGACCCTGCCCTGGGTCCATTTATCGGTGGGTTTCCCCTCTGAAGTTAAAAGTAAATGCAGGAGGGGGACCGTCTGAATTTGCTCAGCCTGGAAAAAGACATGGCTGGATTGAAACTGGGCTGTGCTTTTGGCTGGCTAACAACGGCGCAACAAAAGAATTAGTTTTGTCCCACCGTGGGTAGCACGCATGTATTCAAGTCCACTGGAGTTTCTTGAGTTGGTTTCATGGACTGCAGAAAAATATGGACAAAGTCACTGTGACATCACCCACTGACTCTCCATGGGCTAGGTGAAAGGCCTTTAGAAGCCCCGGGAAGTGCAATCTGCGGACGCTGCCATTTTGTACAAATTGGTGCCAGAGACTTTGCAGTAGGGACAGGAAGTTTGGTCGTCCACTAAGCGTGTGAGATACAGTGACTCGGCAGTGACTCCAACTGTCCCTGATTCATCCACAAAAATGTCACAGTTTTGTCTGAAGCACACAATAACTTAACAAATCGGCACATGAAGAGACATTCGACAAGGAAAAAACACCTACTGCGACTACATTTTTTTTTTGTGGCAAGAAATAATTGACTTTGTATTTTGACCATATTGTTACCATTGATGTACATTGAAACGGGGAGGCTGAAACACCTATACTGGGGCCAGCCACACTGGCGCTAGTGAGCAATGTCTCTCAACGAGACAAGGAAGTGCGCTTCAGAAACGCAGCCCGGTTTTTGGCCGCTCGGTAACTTCTGTAATAGCGCCCTCTAGCTGACCACCAGGATGTGTGCAGGCCAATCCTCAGGCTCTCAGGTGGAGTGCTGGGAGGCTTGTGATGTGGCAAAAGGCCACTGGCTCGTGAGCGTGTGAATGAGAGGAGGACTCCCTGCAGGCCTGCAGGTGATGGCAATGATGTGCTTCGAGCACCGTGCAGTGTAGGATTCGGATGAGAGGAGCGGCGGCGTGTGGGAGTGCAGGTTAGCTCTCATTGGTTAGACAGGGCAGAGCCTGGCAGCTCATTATGTCTCCTGTCTGCTGGCTGGCTGGCTCTGAGAGGGCGGTGGCACGTGCACTGCACTCTGGGCCTCAGACTGGAGCCCGGCCCCCCTGAACCCCCCGACAGAGAGCGTAGACAAGCACTGTCACGCTGAGCTCTCTCTCTCTCTCTCTCTCTTTCTCTCTCTCACACACTCTCTCTACCTTTCTCTCCCTTTCTCTCCCCCTTCTCTCTCTCTCTCTCTCACACACTCTCTCTCCCTCTCTCTCTCTCTCTCTCTCTCTCTCTTTCTCTCTCTCACACACACTCTCTCTCTCCCTCTCTCTCCCTTTCTCTCCCCCTTCTCTCTCTCTCTCTCTCTCACACACACTATCTCTCCCTCTCTCTTTCCCCCTCCCTCTCTCTCTCTCCCTTTCTCTCTCTCACAGACACACACTCTCCCTCCCCCCCCCCGTCTCCCTCTCACTCTACCCCCTGCAGGGACAGAAATGAATGGCAGAGACCCACTCCAGGGTAGCACAACAGAGACACACACCTATTACACACATGCACACCTCTGTCTGATGTACTCTGGTAGCAGACACACACACCAACGGCAGACACACACACTGATAGTAGACACACACAGACACACACCAACGGCAGACACACACACTGATAGTAGACACACACAGACACACACCAACGGCAGACACACACACTGATAGTAGACACACACAGACACACACACTGATAGTAGACACACACAGACACACACACACTGATAGTAGACACACACAGACACACACACACTGATAGTAGACACACACAGACACACACACACTGATAGTAGACACACACAGACACACACACTGGTAGTAGACACACACAGACACACACACTGGTAGTAGACACACACAGACACACATCAGTAGTAGTGGTATAAAATGAACCGGTTGTGTCCAGGCCGTGGTCACTTTCCCCGGCCCTCCCTTCTCCCTGCAGCGCATGCAGAGGCCCCTGACCACGCCGCTCCACACGCGCTGTGTCACACAACGCCATGGAGACGGCGCCAATTAAAACACAGCAAAGCCCCCCCCCCAACCCGCCCCCCCCCCCCCCACCGCCTTACTTCACAGAGACTGCTTTAACTGTGTGAATAATTACCACCCGCTCTTAATGAACTCCCCCAAACCGCGCAAAGGAACATGAAAGGCTGCCTCTGAAGCAATTATCCAAAACTTTAATATTAGCATTAGGCACTTAATATCGGCTCTGTTTTCACTGCTGTAATTATGTGTAGCTTGTTTGTTCTTATGCGGTTGGGAATTTAGTATTTCCCCCTGCTTTTCAGAAGCGCTAAGACGCCGCAGTGCGGTTAAAGGCGCGCGTGTACCTGACAGGGCAGGAGCCGATGGTAGCCCTGGCTCAGTAGCCAAGGGGGCAGGTTGTAGGCACAAAATGGAGGATCCTCAGCGCAAAAACGAATGGCGCTCCCCCTCGCCCCGAACCAGCCGCAGCCCCGTACGCACGCACACGCGAGCGTGTGGTTCCCTGCGGTGGGGCAGCGTTCTCTTGCGCGGCCCCGTGGAAGCAGATGGCCTGGGAGGCCTCAAACCAGAGAGGACTGGTGTCCGCGTATCTGTCCGTCACAGGGAAGGGAGGGAAGCAGCAGGGAGGCCGGGAGAAAGGGAAATCAGAGACGGGAATAACTGACGGCGGAAGGATCGATCGACAGCGTTTGGCAGGAGAGAGGGAGACGGAGACTGGAAGAGAAAAGGTTCTCTTCCTCGAGGCAGAGTGAGAATTTGAGATGGAGAGAGAGAGAGAGAGAGAGGAGGAGAGAGGGCGACGGAGACCACATGGAAAACGCTGCAGTGTGTGAATAGCGTTCGGTAACAGGGGGAGCGCTGAAATGAACGTGGCTGCGATGCGGAGCGATTGTGCCAGACGCGCTGTGATGTCAGAGCCGCCGGGGCCGGCGGAACATCGGTGTAACACGTCTCTGAAACGCGCTCCTTCGCAAGGCCGCGGCCTGCGAGCTCTGCCTCAGTGACATCACCGCCTCTCAGCGCGTCATGCCAAGCGCGGCCCTGAGAACGATGCAACACCTCGATTCTCCTTGAAAGGCCTAAATTTATGAATGGGTACCCAAATTGTCGCTGTCGAAAGGATGTCGTACAGTGAGCGGAGCTGGAGAAACGGGCCTGTCCCTTAAAGGAATAAATCATTTACTCGATTAAATAAAAAAATGGTGGCTTTAATTTTTAATGGTCGTAACTACGATTTTCATTTGAAAGGACAAGGAGACCTTCAGCTTGAATCTTCACGGTCTGTGTTCCCCGTGAAAAACAAAAAAGATCATCGTTGTTTGCTGCGCAGTATCTGCGGGGCGAAGCTAAGGCGATCGACGAGTAAGGCGCTATCGAGCGAGCGAAGGGTGCACTTCTGACCGAGCACTGGAGGCGTGCGCGATGGCGGCAATAAGGCTACTTGTGAAGGAGGCGCACGCGTGTGCATCCCTCTGGGGGAATGTGCCCCGCGTGACGGATGAAGACACACACACACACGCGTGTGCTGAGACGAACGCGTGTTTGTCACGGCTGCTCTGTTCCGGGCCGCTCTGAGAGACGCGGGAAGGGGAGGGGAGGGGAGGGGAGGAAGCCTTCTCTTCTCTTTCTCTGTCTCTCTCCCGCGCTTTAGCAGGCATGACAGCCCGTGGTATCCATTTAACCTGCCTGTCTGAGAAGAATGTTCCCCCAGTCTGCGTTAAAAAAACTCACACACACACGCACGCATGCAGGCACACACACGTACGCGCACACACACACACGCACACACACGCAAACACACACATACACACACACACACACACGCACAAGCACACACACACACACGCACGCCCACACACACATACACACGTACACACACGCAAACAGACACACATACACACACACACACATACGCACAAGCACACACACACACACACGCACGCCCACACACACATACACACACACACCTTTAGAGGTGTGTAGGTGTTCCAATAAAACTGCTGTAGAAAAAGACTGGGAAATAGAATGGAGGGGTGGAGGAGGATGATAGAGCAAAGGAGGGATGAGAAGGAGAAGTGTGGAGCAGAAGAGCAGAGAAGAGAAATGAGGATGAGGAGGAGAGTGGGGTTCTTACACACTCATGGAGCACCGAGCGAGATGAAAAGGGATCAGAAGGGCTTTAACTGGAGGGAGGTGGGAGGGGATGAGAGAGACAGAGAGAGAGAGAGAGAGAGAGAAAGAGTGAGAGAGAGGGAGAGAGAGAGCGAGAGAGAGAGGGAGGGGGCAGGGATCGCGAGAGTGTGTGTGAAATTGAATTGGAGCAGAGGTAGAGAAAGAGAGAGGGGAGAGATGCTAACCTACTTTTCCACACCGGGGTTAGAAATAGACCCATGCAGAGGAGATAATCAACAAAAGAGGGGATGAGAGGAAAAGGAGAGATGAAAAATAGGATATGACACCATCGCGCGGAGACCATGACTGCATAAGAGAGTCTCCCAGAGGCACAGACATCAGAGGCATAAAAATGGAGGACTTTTGGAGTCACAGTGCTAGCTTGTTAGCTTCTCAACAGCCTCTTTCAACGGCTTAATTACTGTGCATTTCTCCTGTGCCTCTTCCATTTGGCTTCTTTAAATTTACAAATAGCAGAAACGCCTTTAAAGTATTTGCTGATGGTGGATTTAATGGAGGTATGGAGCTTGTCCCTCTCATAGCCAGTGGCCTGCTGGTTTGGAGATCTGAAGGCTGTGGGATGCTGGAGAGAGTGCCTGAGGGCTGTGCAGCAGGGCTGGGGGCGCTGGGGATGAGGAACACAGTCACAGGAAGGTGGAGGCCCTCGACTGAAGGGTTTTTCGTGCAGCTTCACAGGACTGGTTCAGCAGGGTTTGACTGCCTGAGTGAGGAACCTAAAAAAAAACTGTCAAACCCCGTTTGTTCTGTTTGCCTCTAAATGACCCCCTTTTTTCTCATCTTTTATTCCTCCTCTCCCACGGTGGATTTTCACATTGTTGTTTCCGGTACTTGCTTCCTCCCTGCGTCACTCCTCTCCCCCCTCTGTGCTATCTACAGTATGCAAATCCCCTTCCAACGCATCGCTTTGACCTATTTAACTCCAGTTGGCGGCGGCATCGTCCCTGACAATGGCGGTTCGGATTAATCTCGACATTTCCGTCAGATGAATATTGCATGTGTGGGCGGGCGTGCGCCGCTGCGTTGTTCGGTCCGGTTCAGCTCGGTCAAGGAGAGCCTCCGGGTTCCTCTGGGATGAGTCACGCTCGGGTGGTCGGCCTTAACGAACAGGCGCCGCCGATCGATGCGTACGGGCCCGACAAAGCCCGTCGATTGGGCGCGCTGAGTGAAAACGATTCGTCGCCCGGCCGTGCCTCAGGTTAGGCTGTCAGTGCCGGAAAAGACTGGCGCATGTCACACTCGCTGACTCTGTTCTGGGGTGAGCACAAGCCACTGGGTCAATAAGGCGGCGATGCCTGATGCTGGGATGCCTGATACGCAGCTCCAGAGCCCGCGGGGACAGCTGGTGTCTGTTACCATGACATCAGCGTCTCTTTGTGGCTCACGGCCGGGTGTCTGTCAAGCTTGGCGGTCCTGATGGGACTCAGACGCCTTCTTTACCAGCCACCTGCTTTTGCACGGTTTAACCCTTTAAGCTGTAAGATCAACAAATACTGTATGCGATTAGAATGCTCTCACTGTAACTGAACATTCTACTGCTGATGTAACAATCGCGACTGGTAATTTAAAGCAACGGGGTTCTGGAACACTGACTCGGAATTTTGAAAACACATTTCAAAAAAACGTCCTCTAAGGCTGAATTTCATTACAGTCAGTGGTGCTTTCTGCACTGTCAACGTTTTCTGCACCAAGCCAAACACCCCTTGCCTTAAAATTGTTTCAGATGCGTTATTTATGGATTCTATGGACTTTAATCATCACTACTGCCTGTTGGGGGAGAACTTTATTTTGGAAGTTATGTCAGGACAGAGCTCATATGCTTAAATGAAGGGGCCAGGGCAGCTGTTGCAGAGAAAGATGTTTTTTTTACTCCAGAAATTACACTCTGTTCCCAAGCTGAGGGTCAGTTCCATTTCAGCCCGGTTAAACTCAGGAAATGAATTCAATTCACAAATTTAATAATCCTCATAGAGCCTAATAGGCATTTTTCAATTCATAAATGGATTTCAATTAATTTCCTGAATGGACTGAATTGAAATTGAACTGACTCCATCCTGGCTGTGTTCTAATGTTAAACATATATTGATTGTTCTTTGAGGCTCAACAGTTAATGGGGTGGTACAGAGACCAGGGCCAGAAGCTTTTTTTTCTTCATCTTCAAAAAATCTCAGTTCAGTGATATTCCTGCGATGTTGGTTTCCCCTGGTGCTGTTGACAAGACCCGAAACTCTCTTCACAGGAGCCTGTCATTTTGAAATATCTCTTCAGCATAAAAAAGGCTACCTGCATCAGTACTGTCCTCCTCTGAATCTCTACCTCTTGAACTCTGTTGCTCTCTTTCTATTCCTGTCTCTGGTATTTCTTCCTCTTTTGTAATGATATAAAGCATGATGTCGCTCTCCCACATATCACTGAATGCAAGGGATTTGCAAACAAATACTAAATATGACGACTTCGTTTCATATTATGTTGATTTTTCCCATGACTTTCGCTTCCAAAAAACTGGGGAATATGCACAAATATGCATGTAATGACCTGACACGGATGTAAAAACCCTCAAATTCATGCTGACACTCATGCACTAACCTCATATTCATTGTTCTATTTCAAATCCAGCTTGCAGCAGTATAGAACCAGAACGACAAAAATTGCGTCACTGTCTCAATACTTTTGCATATAATATCTGTACATGTGTCACAACTAATGTATTCAAACATCTTCTTTCTCTCGTATGCAATTGCAACAGTTGTTTTATTAGATATTACAGCTTAGTATATTTTATTTTCATTCATATATTATTTTCCACCACATTTTCCCTCACGGGATGGGCTGCTCAGTGTCTCTCACTTTTGGTCTTTTTAAAAGAGTTTTTTTTTGTGTAGCTTGTGCCTTTGTCTCGTCCCAGTGCTGGGATTTTTTCACTGAGCCCCTTAAACATTTATAGCAGGCACAACGACTGCGATTCCGGTGGCTTCTGTCAGCTGCAATCCCACGGCAGCTGCATTGCAGGTGTTTTTTCAGCACGGTGACGCTTCGGATGATCAGTACTGACTGACGCGCTCCGTCGTGTCTCCCGAGGCCTGCCTGTGGGGCTGTGCTGGAGGTCAGGGGAATGGAGCCACGGTTCTGGCCCACTTTGATGGGGTGCTTTGGGGGTGCGGGGGTGGGGTGCTTGGGGGGGGGGGGTTGGAGAAATGAGATGCTTTGGACGGGCAAACAAATCTTTGCCTGCAGTATTCCTTCAAGAACTACAATTTCAAAGTAGCCTTGTTCTTTGATCTTGTGGCAGGCCGTTGTCCACTGTGCACCCCTGTCTGCCAGAGTACGCACTGGCTACATTAATCTGGACCTGAGCTAAAAATGTTCCCTGTGACGCGTACTGATTTTAGCAGGACCACCTAAAAACACAATAAGAGGACGTGACGCCACCATTGTTTACTTCTACAAACCTGGCACCTCGATGGTGAAGCCACTGATGGATGCATCATGCAGTAATGCAGCTCAAAAACAAGCCTGCAATCATCCGTATTGTGATTTACGCTACATGTTTTTAGACAAGATGTTTTGAGGCATACCTTATCAGCAATTACATAGGCCTACATTTTAATGAACAACAAAACATCTTTAATAATTGCAAAATGTTTAGAGAAAATATTTCTCAGCCAAAAAATATGTAAATAAAATGTACATTTCCGACAGCATTGCTAAGGAACAAGAATGGTTGCATAATAACCTGCATGTAAAAGCATCAGTCACTTTTGTGTCAAAGTAACTCGAAATTTGCTTCCTAAATAATTTGAAATAATTTGTCTCTACCTGCCTTTGTCAGATCCTCTTGCACTGTTGAGGAGTGCACACAGGTGATTGGATCTGAAGCAACAGCCACCAAAAGAAAATAAACCTAGGGAACAGAGAATGAAAAGGAAAAACATTTGCAACCTATAAAGTGACAGCAGATCCTGGTTTGTCCCCAAATTTTGTATTGCCCAACTTAACCAATTAGAAATTAGGTCACCTTGTTAAATTATTTTATTTGTTATTTTGAACAGAGTGTTTTTACGATTGGCTAGCCTTCCTGAGCAGAGAAAAATTGCGAAAAACTGTGAGAAATATTAACTTGAAAATATGTAGTATTTTTTCTAGGGGTGGATCAAAATAATTGATTTTTCAAAGCCAATGGTCAAAGTTTGTGGGGGAGGGGGAGTACAGAGCAAACCCCCCCCCCAAATCTGCTCTGGGTGAATGTGTGGCTGAGAAACACAAGCCCTTTCTTCAGTCAAGCTGTTCACAGTCATGACCCCCCCCACCTCTCCCCTCCCCTCCCCTCCCCAGGACCCCATGGACCCCTGTGGGTCACATGTCAAGCTGAAGACCTCATTGATGTATAGTGTGTGTTATTTGTTTCTGTTCTGGAGGTATTTGTGTGGCTGTGTCTTATGAATGAATTTGTGCATGACCCCACATGTGACTCATGCATGGCAAATTGCATAGTTTTGTCTTTTTTAGCTGGGTGTGTGTGTGTGTGTGTGTGTGTCCGTGTGTGCGCCCGTGCACGTGCATGTGCGTTTTCTTGTGTGCATTTATATCTTTGCGAAGTGAAGAGAGAGTTCTCAACACTGTAGCGTCATCAACTTTGCACAATGTAGACGTGTGATTTAAAGGCTTCTGGGTAAAATCTGCGTGACATGCTTTGCTGTGTGAGCTACAACTAGGCCTCCATGTGAATTATTTATTTCTTTGGCTCTCTATCCCCGATGTACTGTAAGAGCATCCATAATTCAGGCTTATCAACGCGAGTAGCCATTAGCGCAGGGGTGAAATGGGTGGAGGGCTCCAGCCACCCATAACGGGCTGTATAATAACTTTTTTAATGTGATGCTCCTGTAATCCTTTATGTGGCCCATTGGTGTGGACCTCGGAATTATCAGAGCACTTAATCCAATGGAATGATAGGATGAAGCGCTAAAATGGTTAGGAGGAAATTAAGTCGAACATATGAGACCAATCATTTCGAAGGCAATGGGAAGAAACAAGCCTACTTGTGCTAGTTGTATGCAATGATTGTGGCGTAGTACAGTTGACTGATGTCTACAGCTACATAGTTGAAAGTCAGATTTTTTATGAATAGAACCACAAAAACAGTTTAATGCTAAACATCAACCAAAAAAAACATTTTCTCTGTGAATTATTATGCGTTAACTGTGAATAAAATCAATGACATGAATCCATTTCATTGTTATCGCACTTCATTTTTTATCCCATATTGCGTAACAGGACAGAAAAAACAATGACTAGGTGTAACAACATCTCAGAACGAATCAGTAAACGTCCAGACAAAACAATAGAATAGAATAAAGCACCACAAACAAAAACAGTTGAAGAAAAAATGCCAGCAACGATTAAACAACTCAATGCACTTGCTGCTCGTAACGCAGAGACACAGGAACGAATTCGCTTCAAAGGAAGACGTCCTCCGCTATGATAAAATGGAGCAGTGACTAATTGTATAGGAGCTGAAAGAAATGAGTTTGAAGCCTTATTTCATATGCAGAGAAAATCTCTAATTCCCTGGGATGTTGAGTCATTATATTGTTTGGGGGCCGTGTAATTGACAGCCGTGCTGCCTGCTCTTGCTTTTTAAAATGAGCATGGAGTTACCCAGTATGTGCTGGGGTTACATGGGAAACTGAGTCTTTAGGACCATGGATTAGTAAGCGGGGTTACATGGGAAACTGAGGCTTTAGGACCATGGATTAGTAAAAGGGGTATTCAACACAAAGTGCACTGCTGCACACGGCCAGTAAAGGCACAGTTTAAAGGAACTGCTTTAAAGGCACAGTTTAAAGGAACTGCTTTAAAAAGCACAGTTTAAAGGAACTGCTTTAAAGGCACAGTTTAAAGGAACTGCTTTAAAAAGCACAGTTTAAAGGAACAGCTTTAAAAGGCACAGTTTAAAGGAACAGCTTTGAAAGGCACAGTTTAAAGGAACAGCTTTAAAAGGCACAGTTTAAAGGAACTGCTTTAAAGGCACAGTTTAAAGGAACAGCTTTAAAAGGCACAGTTTAAAGGAACAGCTTTGAAAGGCACAGTTTAAAGGAACTGCTTTAAAAGTCACAGTTTAAAGGAACTGCTTTAAAAGGCACAGTTTAAAGGAACTGCTTTAAAGGCACAGTTTAAAGGAACAGCTTTAAAGGCACAGTTTAAAGGAACAGCTTTAAAAGGCACAGTTTAAAGGAACTGCTTTAAAGGCACAGTTTAAAGGAACAGCTTTAAAAGGGATGGCTCAAAGGAACAGCTTTAAAAGGGATGGCTCAAAGGAACAGCTTTAAAAGGGATGGCTCAAAGGAACTGTTTTGAAAGGGACGGTATAAAGGAACAGCTTTAAAGACGCCGTTTAAAAGTCACAGCAATACCTCACATGGAATTTGCAACTGCAGCCTCTGGAGTGGCAAGCCTGGTTACTCCGCTTCTCTGCAACCAGGCGTTTTTGTAAGGGGGCCAATCGCTGCTCAGCCTCTGCTCGCACAGTGACAGGACTGGGGAAGGGGGGGGGGGGGGTAGGGGGGGTTGGGGGCCCCGTGGGGGCCTGGCAAAGGGCAGTCGCCCCGCTGAGAGGGGTCGCGTTCTGAGGCAGTCGCGTGGCGGAAGGTTCGAGAGCCATCTCCTGTCTGTCACTCCTCCTTTTTACGTCAGCCTCCTCCCCCGACACCCCCTGCAGCGCCTGCTCGTCTCCCCCTGCACGCTGGGCCTGGCGGTCAGGCGCGGCCGAGGCACAGAGAGGCTGCCGCGCGCCCGCCGCACGGTCCTCCCGGGCGCGGCGGCGGCGCGGCGGCGGAGCTACGGGAGAGAGCCGTCGTTTCTTTTTAGCGGCAGTTCTCGGGCCGGCCCCGCGGGAGGAGGAGGAGGAGGAGGAGCGCGCCTCTTGTCGTGTCCTCAGACAGCTGGGCGTTTAGCGCAGCGTAAATATTTGTCTGCCGGTGTTGGCGTCGAGCGGAGCTACGTCAGCGCCCGTGACGGTGGAGAAGCGCTGGCGGTCTCCCCCCCCCCCCCCAGCTCTGCATCTTAACTGCACCGGCTGTGTGCTCAGTCCCCCTCTGCTGCTGCTGCTGCACGTAGCCCATCGTGACTAATACACATCAAAGCTCCAGTCATCCTGCCAGATTATACTCAGGCCCGGAGGCTCCGTTAAACCTTTTTGTTTTTATTTTTTTGCTCATTTCTATTAATAAAAGCGTGGCGCCGGCCGGCGCTGGACTCCGTTGTGTCGGTGCTCGTGCTGTGGACCTCCGCCATGCGTATCTGCGTATTTCGCGGCCGCGTGACCCGCGTTCGTTCCCGGTCGATGACGCTTCAGGGACCCGGCGATCGTAAAGGCGCCGGCCGGCGCCAACGACAGGTTTTCGGGGGGCGGAGCCTTGGCGAGCGCTGCCCTCGTTGGAATCCCGGAGTTGGAACTGGAAGTGCTGGAAGCGTGGCTGGACGTCCAACGGGAGGATTATCTGGAATCGTTTCCCAGTCCTCACTGTGGGCTAGCAGAACAGGCGGAATGTAGAAGAAGAGGATGCATTAGCTCTGTGCGGTTTGAGTGCAGCTTGAGTGCGGTGATTGTTATATGCTGTCTGTGTGGGCACATTCAAATGAGTGAATGACATTACATTACATTACAAGGCATTTATTTAGCGGACGCTTTTATCCAAAGCGACGTAAAAAAACTGCATATCATGGTCACTGGAGCAACTACAAAACACGTGTCCGATAAGGTACAATACTGATTTTGTACAGTTATTCATAGCCAAGAACACAGTCCAGTTCACACAGTGAACATCATTCTGACCTAACCGATGCTAAGTCAAACTAGTGGGCAGTTACAAGCTACAACATTAGGACCATAATACAAAGTACAATAAGTGCTGGAATGGAGGTACATGTAACATGAGTGGCAATAAAAGGGGAATTTAAGTGAAATGATCTGCAGAGTGGTGGCAGTTGGTCCAGGTGTAGTCTGAGGAGATGCCTCTTCAGACCACGGTGGAAGATGGGTAGTGAGGGAATGGTTCAAAGAGGGACAGAATTAGGGGTTGATGGATGATGTGTGGTGTTGGGCATGTCTATGTGGGTGTGTAGATCCTGTGCATAGTATGAATGAAGTTCACACCAGCATGAGATGTACCATATTATCCCACTGTGCCTCCATGCACATATATAGTCTGTGAGAAATACTCATGACCAGGCATGTGGGTATTTACACAAACACACTGATTACACCCAGGCTGGTTGAACTGAACATCAGATGCTCCATTTTCGAAGATGTTCACAATGATGCTGGTGTGGAGAGAAGGAGCCTCCATGGTCTGATGCTTTGGTATTCATGTTCATTGCTCTCATTGGGGTGTATATTTTCTGCCGCTGTTTTTGTGTTTGATTATGTGGACATAATTATATCTGTGCTATGTTGTTATTGAAGCACAATATTATTTTTTTGTATGAAAGACTGTGCGCGATGGTCCATCCTGATGTTCCATTATAATGTGCATGGAATAATGATCTATTAACCTGTACGCATAATTAAAAATTTTTACAACTGAAATCTTCTGTTTGTTGAAATTGCTACGTCGCTAACGTTCAGCCTTGGGCACATCAGCGGGGGAAATATCGCAGATGTCTCGTGTCTCCCTTAGATTCTGGCGGGCGAGCTGTCGTGCTTCTTCCTGAAGGCGGAGGGCGCTCAGGAGAAGACCATCGTGACGGCAGACTGCTGCTACTTCAACCCCCTGCTGCGCAGAATCGTTCGTTTCCTCGGTAACTACAGCCGCCTTGCTTCCGCTTCGGTCTGATGCATCGCATGACACCCCTCAGTCTGACACACTGACTGAGACACTAACACACCCCTCAGTCTGACACACTGACTGAGACACTAACACACCCCTCAGTCTCACACACTGACTGACGCACCAACACACTCCTCAGTCTCACACACTAACTGACACACTGACTGAGACACTAACACACCCCTCAGTCTCACACACTAACTGACACACTGACTGAGACACTAACACACCCCTCAGTATCACACACTGACTGACACACTGACTGACGCACCAACACACCCCTCAGTCTCACACACTAACTGACACACTAACACACCCCTCAGTCTCACACACTAACTGACACACTGACTGACACACTAACATACCCCTCAGTCTGACACACTGACTGACACACTAACACACCCCTCAGTCTCACACACTGACTGACACACTAACACACCCCTCAGTCTCACACACACTGACTGGCACACTAACACACCCCTCAGTCTCACACACACTGACTGACACACTAACACACCCCTCAGTCTCACACACTGACTGACACACTAACACACCCCTCAGTCTCACACACTGACTGACACACTAACACACCCCTCAGTATCACACACTGACTGACACACTAACACACCCCTCAGTCTCACACACTGACTGACACACTGACTGACACACTAACACACCCCTCAGTCTGACACACTGACTGACACACTAACACACCCCTCAGTCTGACACACTGACTGACACACTAACACACCCCTCAGTCTCACACACTGACTGACACACTAACACACCCCTCAGTCTCACACACACTGACTGACACACTAACACACCCCTCACTCTGACACACTGACTGACACACTAACACACCCCTCAGTATCACACACTGACTGACACACTAACACACCCCTCAGTCTCACACACACTGACTGAGACACTAACACACTCCTCAGTCTCACACACTGACTAACACACTAACACACCCCTCAGTCTCACACACTGACTGACACACTAACACACCCCTCAGTCTCACACACTGACTGACACACTAACACACCCCTCAGTATCACACACTGACTGACACACTAACACACCCCTCAGTCTCACACACTGACTGACACACTAACACACCCCTCAGTCTCACACACTGACTGACACACTAACACACCCCTCAGTATCACACACTGACTGACACACTAACACACCCCTCAGTCTCACACACTGACTGACACACTAACACACCCCTCAGTCTCACACACTGACTGACACACTAACACACCCCTCAGTCTCACACACTGACTGACACACTAACACACCCCTCAGTCTCACACACTGACTGACACACTAACACACCCCTCAGTATCACACACTGACTGACACACTAACACACCCCTCAGTCTCACACACTGACTAACACACTAACACACCCCTCAGTCTCACACACTGACTGACACACTAACACACCCCTCAGTCTCACACACTGACTAACACACTAACACACCCCTCAGTCTCACACACTGACTAACACACTAACACACCCCTCAGTCTCACACACTGACTGACACACTAACACACCCCTCAGTCTCACACACTGACTAACACACTAACACACCCCTCAGTCTCACACACTGACTGACACACTAACACACCCCTCAGTCTGACACACTGACTGCCACACTAACACACCCCTCAGTCCCACACACTGACTGACACACTAACACACCCCTCAGTCTCACACACTGACTAACACACTAACACACCCCTCAGTCTCACACACTGACTGACACACTAACACACCCCTCAGTCTGACACACTGACTGCCACACTAACACACCCCTCAGTATCACACACTGACTGACACACTAACACACCCCTCAGTCCCACACACTGACTGACACACTAACACACCCCTCAGTCTCACACACTGACTAACACACTAACACACCCCTCAGTATCACAAACTGACTGAGACACTAACACACCCCTCAGTATCACACACTAACTGACACACTGACTGACACACTAACACACACCTCAGTATTACACACTGACTGACACACCAACACCTCTCAGTCTCATAGACCTCACTCTGACACGCCTGTCAGGGACACTTCAAGTTGAAACATCTGTTGGATACTCTTCAGTCTGACACCCCCATGTTGACACACTACAGTACTCCGGTGTGACACATTTCAATACGACACACTCCAGTCCAACACATCTCCGTCTTCCTGTATTCCAGCTCAGGTGGCAAAGTAAAGTCGATTTAAATGCCAAATGGTGCATTGCAAATGGAGCACAGGAACTAATATCTCCATTTAATTTCAGTGATGATGATGTGTCAACCAGTTAACTAATGTTTTATGATTTTCTCTTCCCTCAACTCCCATTTTCTTACTTACCTTCACACACTTCCTTCCCCCCCCTCTCAAAACTTTCATTTTCTCATTTCTCACAATCTCTCCTCTCAACCCTCCCCTTTCCCACGATGCTCTCAAACCTGCTTCACTCCACGTCACGCCCCTCCCTCTCCTCACTCTCTCTCCTTCTCCACCCATCTCTCTCCCGCTATCAGGAGTCTATTCTTTTGGCCTCTTCACCACTACGATATTTGCTAACGCAGGGCAGGTGGTGACAGGAAACCAGACGCCTCACTTCCTGTCCGCCTGTCGGCCCAACTACACCGCGCTGGGCTGCCACACCGGCGTCCATTACATCACCGAGCGCCGGGCCTGCACGGGGAACCCCTTCGTTGTGGCGTCCGCCCGAAAATCCTTCCCCTCCAAAGACGCGGCCCTCAGCGTCTACTCCGCCGTGTACACCGTGGTATGAACGAGAGGAAGGAGGGATGCAGGGAGGGGAGGAAGGGGAGGGAGGGGAGGGAGGGATAACACTTCCAATTTATCTGTTTGACTGATGACATCAGTGACGTTGCATACATGTCTATGTCCTACTTGTAGAAAAGTGCTTGGTGTGTAAGGAAAGTGCTGAATAAATGAAATGCGTAATATAATAATAATAATAATAATAATAATAATAATAATAATAATAATAATAATAATATTTTCAGTTTATTATTATTATTATTTGATTGTTGCTGGCATGGTGAGGACCTAATAATAATAATAATAATAATAATAATAATAATAATAGTTTCAGTTTTATTATTATTATTATTATTATTATTATTATTATTATTATTATTATTATTATTATTATTCGATGGTTGCTAAAAAGCTTAAAAGTTTCTAAACATCCTGAAAGAATGTGACATGCCCTGTGCACCACACGGAGAGCGCAGTGTGATAAAAAGTCCGAACGGGGCGGCAGAATCCCGGGCGAGTCACGTGCGCTCTTCCCCAGATGTACGTGACCATCGTGTTCCGCACGAGGGGCACCAGGCTGACCAAGCCCACGCTGTGCCTGGCGCTGCTGTCGCTGGCCGTGCTGGTGGGCGTGGTCCGCGTGGCCGAGCACCGCAACCACTGGTCCGACGTGCTCGCCGGCTTCCTGACCGGCGGCGCCATCGCCGCCTTTCTGGTGAGGGGGCGGGGCGTTGTGCATTAAGGGGGGGAGGGGGGGGGAGGAGCTTGAGGCTGAGGTCAAGGTTCATGTTTGGGAGTGAGTGCCTTTGGGGACATTGGGCAAAACACGCACTACTTTTTGTTACAAAATGCCAAATAACCCACAAAACAAAAACACATCTATATACTATAATGAAAATTATGGAGGCTTATATTCCTATGCATGTGGCATGTGAGGTATAAACCATATAAAATAGAGGTGAACAAACTGCGTTATCTATGAAATACATTTACACAAAAACATATCTCAGATTTTATTTGTTATTTGTAACGTGTATTTGATATGCTGCCCAAACCTATGCTAACATTATAAGATAAGTAATTGTGACCACACAACGTTTTTGTTCTCCTTTGAGGGAAGGAATTAGCTGCCTGCTTTATGAAAGGTAATATCTCTCTCTCTCTCTCTCTCTCTCTCTCTCTCTCTCTCTCTCTCTCTCTCTCCTTCCGCTGCTCCACTCTTCCTCCCTCTTCCCTTTGTACCCGCAGGTGACGTGTGTGATTAACAACTTCCAGCAGACCCGGCTCCTCCCCCCGCCGGCCCCGCCCCTGCGCCCGGAGCCCGTCCTGAGCATGCCCATGATGCCGTTGCCCTGTGTGGAGAGTCCACTCGAAAAGTTAAGTGGCCCTCAGGTAAGGGGCGGGGCGGGGGGTGGGGAGTGGCAGACAGCAGGACAGAGGGGGGAGACGCATGCCCTGTCCCTTCTCTCCCCCCAAAATGTGCCCTCACGTGCACGTCCTCCCAGGCATACCCCCACCCGCCACCACCCCCCCCACCCCCCCCACCCACACCTATAAGCCACACACTTAAACCCCAGATTTCCCCTGCCCTCCACACAGTCCACCCTGCTCCTCACACACTGCCTGTGACCACAGGAATCTGTGTCTGTGCACAGGTGTGTTTAAGTTATCAGGATCTAACAGTCAATAGCGCAGAGACACATTGAGGTAAAGGTTAAAAGCAGCGCTGATGAACTCTAACACTGAAGCACCAGTGTCACTGAATGCTACCTGTGCTACTGCACACATGCTGTACTGAGTTACATGATATTTCTACTGAGACCTTTAGCCTTCATAATCAGCAGTACTTATATAGAAAAAGAGGGTTTTAAAGTTTGATTACAATGCCCAGCCCTGAAATATGTCCAGTAATGATATGGACCAGTGAAGGTGTATGGTAATGTTCCACTGCATTGCTTCTTAATAATGTTAGTGGCTCCCTCCAGCAATCAACACCTGGGAGATAATTTAGCTCCTTCATTTGAGCGATCATTTTAACTCACCTAATTTGCCGCTTCATTAGATGGATTTGTGTACCAATCAAATTTCAGGAATGCTCTTTGACCTTTGAACTCTGGAGAACTGATTAGTCGACTAGCACATTGTTTTCTGTGTGCTGCTCTCCCTCACTCTCCTGATTATCTCTTCTTTCATCTCTCCACGCACTCTCTTCCTCTTCACTCATTCCAAACTCCCCTTGGCTGTACCTATAAACCTCTCTTTTAATCCTCTCCTCCCCATATCTCATATCGTTCTTTTTATTCACGCTCCAATATCTATTGATCTCACCTTCTGTAACTCTCCCCCTTTTCTCTACCCTTTTATCCACCTCCTTTATTTTTGCTCCTCCTCCCTCTCCACTCCTCCTCTCCAACCTCCCTCTCCTTCTCTTTTCTCCTCTGCAGACTCCGGGATCTTCGTTCACAGAGATCACATGACCATCAGCCTTACCTGTTCCCCGCCACCCCCGATGTCCTAATACCGTCTCGCTCCATCTCCAGCGAAGTCTAGACCTGCCTCCTGACCACCCCCACCCGTGTGCTATCCACCCAACCGGGCGACCCCCTCTCATTCGCTCCTACTCCACCCAGGTCTAGACTTAGCCCCTCCCCCCTTACTGTACAATCACAGCGTACCACTTGAATCACACATACTGTACATGCCCCCCGCAGGAAAGCCTTTCTTTCAGGACTGAGGTGAGCTGCCATAATGTACAGGGTTCCTTTTTTTACTGCTTTTATTTTTCCCCCTCTCAGTTTTTTTAGAAGTCCTGACGTTGAAAAAAAACTGTGGCAGCAATCCATTCATTCTTGTCTATTTAAGCACCTTTTCAAGGACAATCTGAAATCTTGTCTGAAAATTTCTGAAAAGGAGAGGCAAACACATGAGCCCCATAAATCCAGCTCAACAGCCAGGTTTTCCTTGTTGTTTCAGTATTCTCCGCCTTCTACAGGGACACACACCGGGACAGAGGCAGTCTGTGAGACTGCGATTTACATTCCAGACTGACTCTCTATTGTCTCTCCTTAAAATTCTCCTGTTAGAACTGACTCACCGCCCACCCCACTCCTAGTCTGGCTTTTGTGTGGTGTGGTATTCAGTAGCGGTCCCTAAGGCGATGTGTACTTTCTCAAATAAGTGTTTACTCTACCACCCAGAAGAAACAGGAGCCCTCAAAAAAATCTAACCAACAGAAGCTCCCGTTACAGGCTACAGGAAGTGACATCGCTCCCTGTAACCAACAGAGGTAGTCAACGAGCCCAGTCAGCCCTATCACACAGGGCCAGTCCCACCTGCTCCCACCCCCTTTCCCTTAAGTCCACACGTACCAACGTACACCACCCTCTCCGCCTTGGCGCGTCCACAAGGAATAAACCTGCGGGGCGAAAATCAGTCTGAAGATCAGACTCACACCAGCTCTCCAAAGCCTCAGCCTGTGACGAGCCTCAGCTCACAAATGCCTCGCTCCTTCGTGAGAATCAGAGCAGGCGGGAGGCGCAGCCAGAGTCCCCCGCTGCCGTACAGAGGAGCAGGGAGGAGCAGCTCAGACCTCAGAGCCGTGGGTGCGGAGGGAGGCCCGGGCCCCTGTCACCTGCACACCTGGGCCCCGTCTGCACGTCTGGAATGCCGTCTGACTCCAAGGCTAGAATGTTGAACTCATTCAGTCTGCCGGTCCAGCAGGCTTTTACATCGGACAGCTCTCTCAGTTAATCTGCTTATTTACATTTTTAAAGCGGATTAGTTGTCGCCGGGGTCGGCCGATGAGCTGCAGGCTTGTCAGAGCGCGACGGAACAATGGAAAAATCCGCGGCTAGGCTGCGTTCTCGTGCGCTAAACGGTGGTCACTTAGGCCGGGCGACAATGCCGCCCTGGCTGAGGCCTCTGTGTGGCAAGGTTTTGGTTAAGTTGCGTTCTCGCCTAGGCTGGTGCCAACTCACCAGCCTACGTAAGTTCTAGAAAACTCCTTCTGCTTAGTTCCACTCAAAGAAACGCAGACCAAATCAGCAGATTCCCAAGACGCATCTGGCAGTCACTCAGAGACCTGTACAAATCAATCTTTTCACATTGCTCAGGAACAAAAATAAATGAATATGAAAGGGAATTCAACTGCTGACACTCATTACTCCATTTCTTTGACTGTTGGAGGCAGGTGAAGAGAAACAATTAAAGGAAACACTTTTAGATTTTAGAGAGGTTAAAGAGACAAGCCTCGACAGGCTGTAGACTACAAATTTTCTGTATTTTCTGTATAGAGGAAACATTTTCTATGGTATTTATCATGTGTTGTCAGAGCAGGGAACATGTTCATGTGAAGTAGGCTGTGGGTGGTCGTTTCTGACCCGACTCTGCAGTTCAGCCTAGCAGTAGTAGGTCTTTACTGGGTTCTGGTGGTGGTAAACTAAAGGAAATTATGGGAGTAGAAGGCACTGGAATCGAATATATCAAATATATCCAGGATGCTTGGACTCAGTTATTTCCTGGTAAAAGCGACCACCCGTAATGTCCACTCCCGTCTGCTTCTGCCCTGCTGAAAGCACGGTCGTGACACGTCTGTTCATTTCTGCGCTCACTCATTGGCTGATGATTTGTATATTTATTTGTCTGTGTGTATGTAAGGCGTGCACGCCGCGTGCCTGCTGCACCCCGTCCCAATCAGGCACGACAGTTTTGCTGGTGTTAATTTGCACAGTCCCGCTCACTCACTTAATCTCTTCCTCTCCAAAGCTTTTACCCCCCACTCATTTTACCGTGCTGTACCTCGATTGCTGTCACTCCTCCAAATTCTCCCTCTTTCTTCCCCCCTGCTCCTTCTCACCTCTGTCTCCTTTTAAAGCCATCCATCGCTGGAACCTATTTGTACCATTTTGTAAATAGCTTTTTTTTTTGTTGTCGTTGTATAAAAACATACATTTTACACATGTGCACACCATCAAACCTGCAACTGTCACAGAGCCAGAGGCTTCGAAAGGGTGACCACAGGTCCTGCAGGTTTTAAAGTTGCGTTTTTAATTCGCTGCTGATTTACACCTGCAACGGGTGTGGTGACGTCCTGCCCAGAGAATGAGCTCCAGCAAGCGATCAGCCTCAGCACAATCCCCCCCTCCACAAAATCTGGAATAGGAATCATGGCCATGGGCAATTTGAAAAGATTGGCACAACTACACAGAGCTGGCCATGTTGCATGGCCTGTACGCTGCTTTGCGTTTTAAATATACAGCACAGAAAACCTGTGGGTGACACCAATGAAACGACGAATGAGTAAAGCCCAAATTGCTTTGACCTCCGTTCACACAGGCACTCAGACGGACCCAGCTTGAGGGCGGCAGTACAGCAGTTGATTTCTGGCGCCGGTGCATTAGCGACTGGAGTTTTTAAAGTGAGTGCCATCAGCGGGTTCCCCGGAACTCAGCAGAACCTCTTTTGGGGTGAAACGCTAACGGTGATGGCGATCCCTCTTTCGGGTGTTCCGCTTTTACTCCGGGCTGCTCGCTTCGGAGGTTTCGCCCGCCAAACAATACAAACAGCCGTGATATTTTTGCGAACCGAAACTTTGTCACACTTTTTATATTATTACTAAAAAAAAAAAAAATTAAATACAGACTACTACTGTGCTGTTTTTGCATTTGGTTGTTGATATCTGCTCTTTGACTATTTTAGATTACTGTTTCTTAATTTACTGTTAAGCACTTAGGCTCAGAAAGGGCATCCTGAGCACCCATTGGCAGAGGCTTATCAAAATGGTTATCGGCAGGCGCGCACGTCGGTTGATGTTTTTGGCATTTTTTCAGCCAACAGTTTATTAACAAAATTTGAAATGATGTAATACACACAAAAAAGAAGCAATGTGTAATATGAAGTGTTTGAAGGTGACATTGTTTTTATCCATGTAATGATGATGTACCTTCTGTTTTGTAAAGATTTGTCTGATAAGAAAATTAAATACTGTATGTATTGCAATAAAAGACAGCGTATTTGCCTCTGTTTGATTTGGGCAGTTTAACATTTTGGCCTTTCCTTTTTTATAACTGATGCAAGTGACCACACACAGAGAATTCAGTTTCAGCTTCTAATGGGTTTAGCTGAAGAGTCCAGAACAATCAAGTAGACTTCCAGAGCGCCCTCGAGCCATAAATCATATGGATATATACTGCCCCCTTTTGGTGTTTAAAATAACTGAGAGATTTCATTTAGTATTCATCAAACGTTATTACCAAGTTTCATATAGTGCGTGATCTGTGCATATGCTTCTGAAGTCCCCTAGCCCCCCCCCATAATATAAATTGTGAGGGCAAATTTCAATTTCTAAAAATGTCTGTTTTTACTTGCAGTATGTCTTGTATTCCACAAGATGGCAACACTTACTTTCTTGATTAATTTTCATAATTTGCTAAACAAACACAGACTATTCCAATTCATGATGTTGCAGCCTACCTTTATAATGATTTTAACTAAATATTGTTTGCCCATGTTTTTTTTGAAACGATAAATTAGATGAACAAGGCAGCATTGAACATCTGCATTTCAAAATTTAATGAAAGTACAATTTCCACCATGAGGAAGGATAGAAGCCTGTTGATTATGTGTATGATGATTGCTGTCCTTGTTATGAAATTAAACCAGTGCTAATTGGTTAGCTGCCAGTACTGTCATGACTGCTCACTGAGGGAAGTTCCTGCAACTTTGACTGCAGTCAAGTAGAGTTTTCTGTAGCTTTTCCTGAAGTGGAGCAGTAATGGTCCTGTAGCTTTGCCTGAAGTTTAGCAGGCATGGTTCTGTAGCTTTGCCTGAAGTTCAGCAGGCATGTTCCTGTAGCTTTGACTGCAGTTGAGCAGGCATGTTCCTGTAGCTTTGCCTGAAGTTTAGCAGGCATGTTCCTGTAGCTTTGACTTAAGTGGAGCAGGCATGTTCCTGTAGCTTTGCCTGAAGTTTAGCAGGCATGTTTCTGTAGCTTTGCCTGAAGTTTAGCAGGCATGTTCCTGTAGCTTTGACTTAAGTGGAGCAGGCATGTTCCTGTAGCTTTGCCTGAAGTTGAGCAGACATGTTCCTGTAGCTTTGCCTGAAGTTGAGCAGGCATGTTCCTGTAGCTTTACCTGAAGTTTAGCAGGCATGTTCCTGTAGCTTTGACAGGCATGTTTCTGTAGCTTTGCCTGAAGTTTCAGCCTGGATGTTCAGTATTGGATGTTCAGTATTGGCCCTGGTATTTTTCTTTAACACGCAGACAGACAGGATGTTCAGTACTGGCCCTGGTTTTGTTTTTTTGACACACTAAGAGATTGGATGTCCAGTATTGGCTCTGGTTTTGTTTTTTGAAACGCTAACAGACTGGATGTTCAGTATTAGCCCTGGTATTTTTCTTTAACACACGGACAGGCAGGATGTTCAGTACTGGCCCTGGTTTTGTTTATTTGACACACTAATAGACTGGATGTTCAGTATTGGTTCTGGTTTTGTTTATTGACACACAAACAGACTGGACGTTCATTACTGGTCCTGGTATTGTTCTTTATTGCAAAGGCGTTGTTGTGGCTGTGGATTGTTAAGAGAAGTCTGAATCTTTCCCCGTTTCCAGTCATAATTATTTGAGTGCAGTTCTTGAAATGTATAAAGGGTACAGCCTGGCTCTATTAGGGAGAACAGGGGGCACATCAAATTCAGGGCCAGCCAGACATAACTGAAATCTGCAGCTATAAACAAATCAAGCCCCGTTTCCCTAATGTGTAAGTGTTCATAGAATATTCCAGACACAACTGCATAGTAAAGACCTCCCATCACAGTTATGATCTTCCACTATGCTCCCCCCCCCCCTCACCTGGGATGAATTGGCCATTCTTTTTATGCAACCATCTCGCCAGTCAGTTAAAACGCATTGCCTCTATGCACCAGGATAATTATCAGGATCTGACTGATTGCTCCATTAAGGACGATGCAATTACCGCAGAGTGCATCAACAAAAAAGGAAACCAGGAAGTGGTTTTGACTGGAGACAGACAAAAGAAAACGTAATTTATATTAGGAAGAATATAATACCAAAATATGAACTATTCAGACTGTGGATTGAGGGTCTGTTATACCTGTATTGTGATAGATATTAGCATAGCTCACGAATGACTGAATGAAAGAGGTGTTACTACTAATGTCGGGTTCACTGGGTTCTCCTAGTACGTACCCTTCTCCTTATTGGTAAGGAGTTTCTCTCAGCCAGAGGAACAGGACTCAGGCCAGCAAGCATAGCACCGCTCACCGATCCAGCCAGAGAAACAGGCCCATAAAGGAACAGTACACTGACAAGTGAACTGAGCACACACTCATTCATGCAGACTACACACACACCCCCACACACACACCCCCACACACATGCACACGCACACACGCACACACATGCACACACACAAATGTATGCACTCACATGCACAGACATGCACATGCATGCGGTACTACAAACGCACACTACAAACGACACACACGTGCATGCCAACACCAGCATGTGCTCATTACAGTACACACACATTTAGTACTCAGCACAGCACACACACATAGTACACAGTACAGTACACTCTTCTCATGTGCAAGCAGCCCACTTCTGCTTCTCATACTCAGGTAGAGCATTGGCAATTTCGATAGATAACCAACACACATGTGCAGGCATGCACGTGCACACACGCACACACATGCGCACACACACACACACACACACACACACGCACACACGTGCACACACACACACGCACGCACGCACACACACACGCACACACGTGCACACACACACACGCACGCACACACACACACACGCACACACACACACACACACATACACACACACTCCCACACACACACACGCACACACACACACACGCACACGCACACACACACGCACACGCACACACACACACACACGCACACACACGCACACACACATACGCACACACACGCACACACACACACACACACAAACGTACACACACACGCACACACACATACGCACACACTCCCACACACACACACACACACACACACACACACGCACACACTCCCACACACACACACACACACACACACACACGCACACACACACTCCCACACACACACACACACACACACACACACACACACGCACACACTCCCACACACACACACACACACACACACACACACACACACTCCCACACACACACACACACACACACACGCACACACACACGCGCGCACAGAGCACTCACAGCCCCCTCTTGCTCCAGCATTATCTTTCCCGGAAATTGCATTTCCAGCGCAGCCGGAGCTCCATTATAAAAAGGGAGCGACATGCTGTAACCTTTTTAAAAAGCCATTAGCGATGCACCTGCCCCTCCCCCCTTCATCCGCACCCTCTCCGCCTCCCTCCTTCCTGAAAGCCTCGTAATGTTATTTACATTTTACACCAATTATCCTGCTCTCTTCAGCCCTCCCCTCGCCAACTGCCACATTCTCAACGGGAGAGAGGCAGTCCCCGCTCCTCCAGAGACCGGGGCAGCGGGCTATAGTGGCGGGGTGACAGCAGATTACAATGGCGGCGCTGCGGCAGAGCAGGCCGGTCGAGTGACAGATTGGGGCGACGAGGTAAACCGTTGATTAAAATTATTGGGTGACAGCAGATCTGTGACGGGGTGACAGTAGATGGCAGAGACCTACTTTTCAGTGGTTACCGGGGTGATATCCGAGGTCGGAGGCCACAGTAACAATATTCATGGAAAAGCATCTACTGTACACATTGTTGAGACTGTACTCAGTCACGGGCTGACTTTAGGAACAGTAACTTGATTCGTAATGTGATTATAACCGTATGACATAAATAGACATTTTAATATAGTATTGTTAGCTATATATTGTTAGCTGTGTAGTGAAAGACTATGGTATGGTCCACTATGGTATGTGAACTGTAGCTCTGAACCACACACACACACACACACACATGCGGAGAGTCAGCAGAGGGACACAGATAGCGATGGGAAATTGAGGTAAGGCAGATGCACGGACTGACAGGGAGTAAATCCAATTGAGAGGGAAGTGCCAGAGGAGGCGAAGGCTGGCATTACCAGCAGAGCGCAGGACACAGAAGGCCTACCAGAGCGCAGCGGCATGCTTCCTCTCTCTCTCTCTCTCTCTCTCTCTCTCTCTCTCTCTCTCTCTCTCTCTCTCTCTCTCTCTCACTCTCTCCCTCTCTCTCTCTCTCTCTCTCTCTCTCACTCTCTCTCTCTCTCTCTCTCACTCTCTCCTCTCTCTCTCTCTCTCTCTCTCTCTCTCTCTCACTCTCTCTTCCTCTCTCTCTCTGCATTTGCAAGGATAAATTGAGCAGTGAGGGTGAAATAAAAAAATGTTTGCAAGTACGTACAAATATTTGAATGCACTTGTGATCAAAGATGAAACTGTAACCGCATGCCCGGGTGGGCATCAGGTCTGTACCCATTTCTGGACACACTCCACCTGGTTGAGTTCCCTGGTTTACGCTTTAGACCACAGTGAGGAGCTCTCCTGCTTCCTACTCGACCCCCCTTGTGCCCCACGGGCACAGACGCAGCCGGACACGCGACCTGCCGCAGACCTTCGGGAGCCCGGAACAGGTCAGCGCTGTTGCGTCAGCCCGTCCAGCAGTGACTGCGCATTAGGGAGCCTCTCTCTGCACTGCACTGGGCCTGGGCGGCGGGGTGGGGGGGGGCGGGGGGGGGGGGGGGGTGGAGCAGCCGCTCACAGCAGCCTGTCTCTTACTGCTCTCCCCGCAGACCCCACAGGCCAACGGGGTCAGTACAAGCAAGCACATGTTCCAAGGTATATTTGCCGAAGAGAGATCTGGGGGTTTGGGGAATCGGGGACTAGCAGGGAAAACCGAGCAGAATGTTAGGCCACGAGACGCATATCGCGGGCCGCACCGCTCGGGGGGAGGCGGGTGGGGGGGGGGGGGGGGGGGGCGCAGCTTTAACGAATAAAGGAGGCGTTAGCGCAAGCGGAGCTGCAGATCCACGCGGAGTAAACCAATCATACGGGCCGTAACCAAAAAGAAGAGCCCGCGCCCGCTACAGGCGGGGGTTTACGGTTACCCGGTTACGGTTACCCACAGCTCGGGCCGGGCGTCGGGGTGTCGTCACGGTTACCCACAGCTCGGGCCGGGCGTCGGGGGGGTCGTCACGGTTACCCACGGCTCGGGCCGGGCGTCGGGGGGGTCGTCACGGTTACCCACGGCTCGGGCCGGGCGTCGGGGGGGTCGTCACGGTTTACGCATGAATTCATCACCGTTCACCCCCGGCGTGAGGAGACGGCTCGGATCAATGCGACCACTTTAATGAGCGTTAATACGACCCCACAGCTCACCCAAGGGCGCTACCGAAACGGAGGATGAGGTGGTGCTCCACGCAGCGGCGGCTAACACACAAACACGCGGGCTGTATAAGGACAGGCAGTATAGCACCATGGTTAGGGAGCCGGGCTTGTAAGCCTGTAGGTTTAGCTCCCTGTTAGGTAAGGAGCTGGGCTTGTAAGTCTGTAGGCTTAGCTCCCTGTTAGGTAAGGAGCTGGGCTTGTAAGTCTGTAGGCTTAGCTCCCTGTTAGGTAAGGAGCTGGGCTTGTAAGTCTGTAGGCTTAGCTCCCTGTTAGGTAAGGAGCTGGGCTTGTAAGCCTGTAGGTTTAGCTCCCTGTTAGGTAAGGAGCTGGGCTTGTAAGCCTGTAGGTTTAGCTCCCTGTTAGGACGCTCCGCCGTTGTGCGAAGGTGCTTAATATGAGTTGCTTCAGCAAATATCCACCAGTTTAAAATGGATTGTATGTAACATAATGAAAGCTGCATAGGTCGATGTGGTTCAGAGCATGTGCTATATGCCTAAAAATGCGATATAATGTAAGTTAACGAGATGCTACTGCACGTCTTGTATGTCATGCTTCTGTATGTTACTGGTGCATCAGTGCGAAGGAACAAAATCCTCTTGTATACTTGTGCAGTGGGAAAGAAAATTGCCGGTTGTTTACCTCTGCCACTTTTCAATTATTTTGTGAACTGATTTGACCGGCTGGGTGCCCTGGAACACCTTAGTGTGAAGAGCCAGGTCGCTACATTAAAACACTGTAAAACTGAAGAGATGGACGGATTGACAGGCTCTCTGGGTGCACTGCATTCAGCCACACCGTATTCCCCGGCGTGCTAATCGCATTAGCAGCGTAGCGCGGCGTGCTAACCTTTTCCCGTCCGTCCGCAGGTCGATGCGTCAGCGTCTGGGCCGCGCCCTCTCCGCCGGGTGATTTGTCAGCGCCGGGCCTCCGGTGACACCGTGGAAGGTGTGACGGCGCGGGGCGGCAGCCGTGCGGACACCCCAACGCCCCTCGGGGTCCCTCGGCAGACGGGACGCGATCAGACGCCGGGAGGGCGAGGCGCCGGGCTCGCGCGAGCGGCTAGCGCCGAGCGGGACGGAGCGTAGCGCCTACGGGCCGAGCCGCGCGGGCCTTGAACCGCGACCGGCCGGGTCCCGGCTCGACGGCTTGCGCTCCGGACCGCACGCGGGGGGTCCTGGCCCTGAGTGACCGTGCCAGTTAACCTACAGTAATCTGCACTGAACTGCTTATGTGTGTGAGCAGCGCGGAGGCAGCGCCCCCTGCCCCCCGCCCCCCACTTACCCCCCCCTTACCCCCCTGTACCCACACACCCCTGAAATGTCACTGCCCCCTGATGGGGCGGCCCACGCCAGCCAGGAACCCTGCGACGAGTCTGTGGCAGTCTGGGCCGTGACTGCCAGCCCGAGCCCCAGGCTGCGGGGGACTTGGCGGCGCGGCGGGCAGCCGTCTGCCCGGCTCGCGGATCTGGCAGGGTGGCGCCGGCAGGGTGGGGGGTGGAGGGGGGGGGGTGGCGCTGGCGGCGGGGGCATCTGTGCTCGTCTCCGTCCTGCGGCCCGCCGGTCGTGCTGTGGCGGACGGCGAGGCCTGTGATTTGTGAGCCGCGCCCTCGCAGGCACAGCTCAGCCCTGGCAAAGAGACGAGGAGGAAGAGGAGGAAGAGGAGGAGAGAGGGGGAAGAGAAAAGGAAAGATTGGCGCACTTCATCTCTCCTGTGGAACATGAGAAATACTTCTTCAACCACCCCCCCACCCCCCCCACCCATACTAATTTGACATTTACACACTCTGAATCGCTCTGCTCCATTTGTCAGTTTAGTCTTTGTTTTACAGTAGCCTTCTGCTTCGGCTTGCGTGTCGTTTCAAAACAGCAAATTATGAAATTGTTTATAGCCCTTAACGGCCCAGACCCAGCCTCCCTTTCCTCCTCAGTCTGCGGAGAGGAACACAAATTAGGATTCTGAGTCTGACAGCGGGGTAGCAGCCTACCCCTCCAGACTGGCGTCTACATACGCAGAGCTCAATTAAAACACCCAACACACCACCGAGCGCGTCGGCGAGCAGACACCGGCACGGCACGCGCCCCGGCACAGAACCAGCTACGCCTTTTCCAGAACCCGCCAGGAACCCGCCAGGAACCCGCCAAAACTCTTTCCCCTCACCTCAGGACAGATGCTTGTGATTAAAACTGCGCACCGGTTAATAATAAATAAGCCCTCCAGATAGACTGATCGATCGATGCCTTCCACGTTTTTCCTTACCGTCTGAGCACAGACAGACAGACAGACAGGCAGGACTGAAAGTTAAGCTTTGCAACAAATCTCCAATTACAATCCTGGCGATCGCCCTGTGCTGTCATTCATAAGATATGATGGAGCGGATCAACAGGGTGTAGCCAGATGAATACCGTTCCGCATTTAAGAAGGCAGAGTGTGGGGTCGTGAACCGCGCGGCGGAGTGGAGGCAGTGACTGAGCCAGAGAAAACCACACGCGTCCTACAGATTTATTCTCTGACTGTTCTGTGCTGGGACTGCATGGGAGGGGCTGCCAGTTCAGTGGCGTAGGTTTCGTTTGAACATTGGGGGGGGGACGCATTAAGTGGGGGGGTCCTCCCCCAGGAAATTCTGAGCGTCACGCACTTCATTTCCTGCATTCTGGTGAATTTTTATGCACCAATTTGTGCCTTTCCTGCATCAGTTTATGGTGGAAATGTCTTTTATTTTGTCATTTACATAAAGGAAAACACAAAATTCAGGGGGACAAATGCACGTGTTCTAAATATTGAGGGGGACGTATCCCCTGCGCCGCCCCCCCCCCCCGAAATCTATGCCTATGTGCCAGTTTGAAATGTGAACACCTGAATGTTTCTATGCATCTGGATGTGCAGTGTGCATCAGTTTAATCACCTTTCTGCCATGGTTTTGCTGCCAGACGATTTCTTTTGAGGAAAACTCTTACAGATCATACAGATGCAGAACATATGGTGAGCAGGCAGTATGAGAACTGATATGCATCCATGGGATCATGCTGAAGATCTGAGTGCAGATTCTACACGCCTGTTTTTTAATTGGCTGTATATCCTGCCAGTAGCAGAAACAGTACATAAACCAGGAACCAGTCCTACTTAGGTTTTTAAGAACAGCTAACCTGTGTGTGTAAGTGTGTGTGTGTGTGTGTGTGTGTGTGTTTCTGCAGGGAACTGTAGCATCACTTGGCAGATATTCAAGTTCTCTGCACTCTCCAGTCTTCATTTTCAGAGCAAGGTGTGAAATAATGATATAAAACTAAATTTAAATAGCAGGTAACTATGGTACCTACTGGCCTTGAACAAGCAACCAAGAGGCAATTCATTTTTATGATAGTCACCATATCCACATAACATCCATTCATTATGATTCATTGCGAGTGCAGAAATTTGGAAGAGCCAGTCTAAGAAATTTTTTTAACGAAACACCGGCTTTCTCCCCAGTCTGCTCACACGTCAGTCAGTCCCAGCATGGCTTTGTTTCAATGTACACTGTATACGGTGGTGTGTACAGCAAAGGAAAAATGTGTAGTGTCACGAGCATGTCCAAAATCCTGAGCGCAAGGGATCAGAAGGGATCAGGAAGGCAGTAGTAGGAACAGTTTGATCAAATGAAGTGCGCCAAAAGGTATCCTTTCCGCTATTTATTTTTCAAGTTGACCTTGTACTTAGCTCCACCTGTCATTGCAATGCAAACATTAGGGAGCATATAAGCATCTTCTGTAATGGGCCCCAAACACGCAATTTCCCCAGAAGTCTAAATCCACGGGGGAGATTTACGGGGTGTTAGTCTTCCAAGTCAGCCACGGGCAGTGTAATCATGCTGTCCCTGCTTGACTGCGATAGTTACACAGCCACAGCGACGCTCGTGCTGTTAATTGTGCCGTTGCCGGAGCAAACGTGAGCCGTGACCTCAGCAGCCGATATTTTTGGGGAGAGGGTTTGAGCGCGGAGCTCTTGTACGACAACAGATGAGCAGGGGATTATGGGCAGCGAGAGCCACGATCCCATTCAGCACGCCTGTTTAAAATGGCTACGCCTGGATCTCCTGCGAGATTGGATTAGGGACGCAGCCCAACTCACAGGGTTTTCATCCGGAGCCCCTTCTGTCTTCTGCTCGATCCGCACACTCCACTCCACTCCAGTCGGTTTCGCAGAACCTGCCATTTTGTTATCAGATTCGCAGTTTGGTAGTGAGAGCGCTCAGAGGACATGGCAGGGTTATTTCTTTTCAACTGGAAACATTTCTGTGTGCTCTATAGCTCGCACTGATGAATGTCAAATTTCTTTTAAGATGGAATCATAACAAGTATCATGAAAAGAAAATTACCCCCTCTAATGACATTGTAATTGATTGACATCCTCAGTTTGGGGATGTCATTCTTGTCATTCAATGATAACAGCAAAAAGCAAGTACTGGTTAACACATTAAACATGTGAACTACTGAAGGCAAAAGTTTAAAAATGTCACTGTCTTTAAGGCTCAGTACTGGGCGAGATACTCAAGTTATTTCAACAAATGCTATTGAATTAAGAATAGCCTATTGAATTAGGAATAAACTTCTGTCAATATTTCCGAAACGAATTCTGTTTATAAATTAGAAAGAAGTTCATTTAAGACCGGGGTCGCGTTCAGGGCAAGCGAAACAAAGAAGCAGGTATCCTAGCAACCCGCACCATCATAATTAGCGTCCCCTGAGTTTAGTGCTACTGTACAATGTAAACGTGGATTGCGTTGGTTACTTTTAACATTGTTTTGTTACACTGACGGCAAAACAGTGTCAAGCAAAGCAATAATAATAAAAATAATAACTCATTTTTATTTTTCAAAATGCTCGCTTTTCGAGCTCTTTCCCTCTCCAGATACATGACGCTGAAACGACTCCACCGCGCCCCGGTTGTACTGTCCATTCTCTACATTCAGAAGGCTTGTTAGAGGCTTCACGATGGAGTGAGAGTGAATTGTGTCTGTGGGGTGGGGGGAGTGAGGGATGCAGCTAGAGGAATCAAAGGATCAAGCAAGAGGTAAGGGTGGTTCGGAAATAGAAGATGTCACTTGGATCTTTTCTCTTCCTTTTTTTCTAAGAAAAGGAGGAGCGGTACGAAAGGGAGGGTGACAGCGGCGAAAGAGAAAGAGGAGAGCCAAGGGGGGCGTTTCCCCATGATATTTTTTTTTTTCCAATACATGGTCAGAATTGTGTCACTGACTTGTGTGTGAAAGGAGACAATGGCAGAAATACGGGCAACGGGTGAGTTTTTGAAACATGTATGTCATTTAGCATGTGCCTTGCGTATTTTATTTCAGATATTCTACTCCGGAGCTCGTAATCATTCAGTTAAAGTGTACATACAGCGGAGGTGATGTTAATTTGTTCAGGTCTTCATGATTCAACGTTATTAAGACCATACATGTCTACAAAGGGATATGGATGTGCTGGGCATACTGTTTGTGTATTTGTCAAACTATGCGATCAGACTAACGCTAGCAAGTGGTCCCAACACTAGTGCATCACACACAGGCGATAATAACAATATCTGGCTAACAACAAAAGGAAGCCCATTGCTGAATGAGGAGCTTGCCTTAATCGCACTATTAGGCTACTGAGAGGACGGCGCCCTTTGCATTTTCGTAGCTTTGGTTTGAGGTAATGAATCTAGATTTTTTACAGATTGTTTTATCCCACCTATCCTTTTAACGAACCATAGGACGAAAATATTTATTTCCAGTTAAGTTTAAAAATGGTCAGTTTATAGTTTTACTGTCATGTGTTCCATGTTTAAGATATTGCAAACTGTTACACCGCAAACCTAAGTTCCATTCGTGCACGCCTGTCAATGCAGTTTAAAAAAGGTCTACTCAATAAAAACGCTTCTGTGAACAAATCCAATCGCACAAAGCCTCAAAAATAATTATAACGACTCAACACGTTATACAGAGTTCCCTTTTTGTTGATTTTCCCCATCAGAAGTCGCAGACCCTAAAACACGAGAGATTTCGTGTAAAAGCATGTACGGTAGCCTGTCATTTACTTTTTGAAAACGGGAGCAGGTGAGTGTTGATAAACGGAATATACCGGGGATACTAAATATTTGTCAAAATTACTTTAAGCACGGGTTTTCGCAATCTTAAAAACGTGGTTAGAAATGTAACTACTAAGCCATGTACCTTCTCAGTGTAATGCACTGTAAGTATTAACTGAAGGGATAGTTCTTATGCGTACAATAAAAATCCATACATTTTTCAAAGTGGCAATACCGGAAATCGTACACATCACAGTTGCCAATAGGGAAATGCTTCATGCGTTCTAACGTAACAACCATGGGTCACTAAAACGTCTTGTATACGCGCACACCCTAACAACAAAATACATATAATCTTTTTCATATATACGTTTAAATGTACGCTTTAAATTATCATCAGTGTTTCCAGAAGAAATAAAACGAACACTTTATCTGCGTTCTCAGTTTATTTCATCTGAGACCTCGCCTAATTCACATTTTAGCAGTTCAATCTCAAACAAGATCTCGGATGACTTAGCTTCTTGGACATGTGATGTCACCGGTTTGGCCTGTTCAGGCCTTAGTTATGACAGGTTGATGTACAGGGAAATTTTCTCGAAAGAAAATTACGAACACCAAGTCTCACAATTAAAAAGAAAAAAAAAACTGTCGTGGTCCTTGACAACATATGATGCAACCACAAAACCACTGTCATAATTTCAATATTAGATATTGTTGCCCGCCTTTATAAATTGTTTTTAACTCATCTCAGATTTATGTCAGACTTTGTGGCTACATTTTCTAAAATAACATGCTCAAGTGGTGTATATTTAGTGAATTGAACTTTAAATGTAATAATAATAATAATAATAATAATAATAATAATAATAACAATAATAATAATAATAATAATAATAATAATAATAATCACCTATTCTAGTGGACCATATTGCAGTTTTAATATTGCTGATTCAATTGCAATATACTTTTAAAACGGGCTTACCCAGGGCTGACCCCTTGGTGCATTCTGGGATTGAGTCGTCATTCAATTTCAATCATGCATCTGTTAAAATGAATAACTACCCTATTGGTTTCAATTTCCGGCTCAACAGGGGTTTAAGTGCAACAGATAAGCCCCTCGCTCTGGAAAGCATCAACATTCGCTTCTTGAGTTACTGTGCTTCACAGAGAAACACAGAACTTTAGGGTGTTTGCAGTTTGGTTCCGGTGTTTTCTCCCCAGTTTCTCAGTCCGTGCTCAACGGCTGCATTCTGGCATTTCCAAATTTTCGCTGGAAAAGGTGTGCGTCGTAACCGAAAAAAAAGCAACTGTAGCTGAAGTGAGGAGTAGTTTTGTTCTCACCTGCTGTTTTGGCACTGTGGGGGAAGGGCCTGGAGAACGAGCTGGAAGGCAAGTACTCACTGTTGCCTCATAATAGGAAACACATCACTGAAGACACTATGAAAACATTAAATCACAATTCTCTGTTTATCCAAGGATGTGTAATTCATCAGCTGGTGCTCCACAGTGCTTCTGTGCGGTCCCAGGGATCCCATAGAAAGGGTGAAAACTTTAAATCATTTATAGGTCTATGCGTGGGTATTTTAACTTTTTGTATTTTCATTGCAATGGTATTAGCAAGACTGTAATATTGCATGAAAAAAACAAAGCCATGCATCAGATCGAAATGTGACGCAGCTGCAGTTGTGGGTTTGTTTTCATTTTAAGGAGCAATAAAGTGTGAAAAACAGAATTCATTGAGAGGGAATGTGGAAATGGAAGAAAAAATATAGGACAAAAGCAAATCCAAGAAAAGGAGAGAGAGAAAGAGAGAGAGGGCCAGAGAGCCCTCGAACGCGTGCTGAAATCGCTGGGGGTTGCTGTCCATGGTGCTGATGTGTGCCTGCTCCACCCCCCTCCTCCCCTTGCAGATGTCCTTATAATTGGCCTGTCCAGAGCAGGGGTGGTGCAGATTGACTCTCAGTCATATCCTCAATGGGACTGACAGAGTGCATGGGAGGGGAGGAGAGCAGAGGAGTGAAACTAAACATCTGTCTGATAATTGG
>CM077285.1:70974970-71019970 GCA_039654925.1 Anguilla pacifica | reverse complement strand
TAAATTGTCTGTGTAGCTGTGTGTGTGTGTGTTTGTGTGTGTGTGTGTGCATCTGTGTATGTGTGAGTGTGCATGTGCGTGTATACATACGTACATGCGTACGTGCATGTGTGTACGCATGCGTGTGCACGTGCATGTGTGTGTGTGTGTGTGTGTGTGTGTGTGTATGCGTGCGTGCATCTGTGTGCAGGCTAAAGACAGCGGTATAAAAGAATGATAATTAAATGTGTAAATGTTTGCGAATCATGCTGCGCTTGTATTTCTGTAAGTTGGCACAAATGCCAGATGAGTTTGTGCTGTTTACCTTTGCTTTGGCGCCGTATTTGTGGGTGCATTATCCGAGCGCCTGCCTCTAAAACCCTCAAAAGACGCGTGGTAACGCTTTCCAACATCAGATCTTCAGCTATTCCAATGCAGCACAAAGCAAAACACTCAGTGTAAATTCACGAAGACAGTAAAGTAGGAAGTAGTCTGGTGTCTGTGACTGTTCTCCTTGTGCCAGATTCTGTGCAAACCCTTCAGCGGTCCTAAACATTCATTTGAAACTGTCTGCCATCCAGACATGTTTCAATGAATCGTAATGAAAAGCCCCTTTGCCACAGAGCAGAGCAGCTATAATTAAGCTTTGTAGATTTAAGGCCAGCGTTTGCACGTGCAGTGATGTAGTGGTTAAGCAGGTGAGCTTGGAGTCAGAAGGTTGCGGGTTCAATTTCCCGGTGGGGGGGGGGGGGGGGGGGCATGATTTGTACCCTCGAGAAAGGTACTTAACCTAAAATGCTTCTGTAAACATTCGCCTGTACAACCCGACACCGCTTAGGCTGTTCCATGTAAGGCAGCCGAGTCAGCAAATGATGCAATGAATAAATGCATTTCAAACGTGGAGGCAGGGTTATTTTCTCTATTTACAATTCCATTGAGATTACATCGTAATATTTTCCCTCTAAACAATCACATCTGAGCAGCCAGGGGACTCATAATTACCCCCCTAATTAAGCTGCCCTCATTTGGTTTGATTTAATTATGTCCAAAGACCTGGAATAAAAGTGTGACTGCCTTATGAGATGTGGCAGATTGAGTATAGAGAGGAGGGCCGAGGAAGCACGATAAAGCGAATGATTTGTTATTATCATAACCGGGACCGTCATCAGCCTGATGGCTTGGCTCCATTTGAGTGGCCCTTGTTTGCCAATACATGCTGTATAACAGCACAGCAATAATGTGGCTTATATGTGTCAATGCACATGTAACAGAATGTGCACATAATGTTGTGTGGACACAAAATTGGCCTTTTCTTTATTTATGGTACAAATAGTAACAAATAACTGTACAATATTGCAACATTACCTTTATCAACAGTATATATATGTGTGTGTGTGTGTGTGTGTGTGTGTGTGTGTGTGTGTATATAACATAATGTATATATGCATATATATATATATATATATATATGCATATATTCTGTTTCATAGTAACATCGAGATCCTGCAAATATTTATGTGCATTTTAAAAAGACAGAAAACAATATAAATAAATAAATAACACTCACACACATTGCTCCAGGTGCCTAGCAACCGAATCCCTCGGTTGCCTGGGAAACAGTTGCTCTGGAATGTGCAGTGATTGGCAACCGTGACAACGCAGAGGGAATGACACTTGACCTCGTGTGCTGACTGAGGGGGAAGACAGAGAGAGAGAAAGACAGAAAGGGAGAGAGAGAGAGGTTAACCCTTTAAGGTGTGAAATCCAAAATATGTGATTAGAATGTCAGAACTGAAAATTCTAATGCCGATGTTACAATCACTACTGGTAATCGGAAGCAATGGAGTTCTAGAGCAATGACTTAAAATTTGGAAACAACATTCCAAAAATACCTACTCTTCGGCGGATTAAGAGTCATTTTCCATTACTGTATTCAACTTCCCCCAATTTGTTCAAATCTCTGCTTCTCTAACACACACATACACACATTCATATGCACACACATGTAAATGAACAGACACAACACTCATAACACTAATTAATCTGGAAAGCTGCACTTTCATATGACTTCCTGTACAATGTTAAGCCCAAGAACACATGACTGTAATTACTACGTAATTGGATAAATTAATAAGCTTGATGACAGTGCTGAGCCAGTGTGTTGTAATTCAATTTTGATTTTAATTTAATATATACTAATATTTTACATTTACAACATAAATATGCACTCCCACACCCTCTTTTGACACCCATACACACACAGGCACAGAAACACACACAAATAAACCTGCACATACACACACAAACTTACACAGATGCATGCTGACAGACTTGAGACACACCCACACTTATTTATACCTACAAATTGAATATAAATTTCACACTAATATCAGGAACTGTTTTTTTTATTTCCGAGAGTAACCTTTGTCCACCTATTGCCCCTCGTATTACCCAGAAATGCAGTGGTACCTTCTGAAATTACACTGAACACAGGTATCACTGCACACTGGTAAGAAATACATGGAGCACTGGCTACACCTGACCCCTCCTCCACGCTTTCCTAAGACAACTGTACTGGTGGGTGTATTTTTAGTTTTTCTTTTTATGTGATTAAAAAAAAAAAAAACTCAGCACAGGTTTCCTTTTGTTGAGACTTTTGTTGAGATTTTTTCATTTTGGTTCACTTACACTGCTTGTACCCTATTCTTTGCGTTTTCCACACCTCTGTCTCTGTTATTTACTGCAGGCTGCTGTGCTTGTCCTTTTTGGTCAATGGCAGGTGGAGGCAAATGGAAAGTCCCTTCAGACGAGCACAGTGCTCAAGCTGACCAGAGGACAGCCTGGCAACTGTAAAACACGGATCCCTGAAAACAGCTACCTCCGCACACGGGATGCACACATAAACTGTGGTGAAGCAGCCCTGAAAATAGCAGCTTCTCTCTGTCTCACCTACAGACTGACGGAAGAGGCAGCTTCCCCAAAGTAATGGCAGTACTTTCATAGTTCCACCAGATGGCAGACATGCCATAATAGCAGGTTCCTCCCAGGCAGGGTTGAACAGGGTCCACTCTTGCCCATGTTCAGTTTAAAGACAGAGAGAACCTATGTGAAGGTTCGTTCACATTAGATAATATCACTTACAGTATCAATGGAATCCAATTGCCAATACTGTAACTTACATAATTTTCCATAACTTTTTCATACTTCTCTGAAATTTTCCATGTAACCATGCCTTGTAAGTTTTGTTAAATCTAGTGTCAGACAATCAAGTCAATACAAAATTTGACCTTGACTTACTTACAGACATGATTTATTTCACTAATATGGCATTACTGTTCTCACTGTCTGCTTGCTTCATCTCATTCATGTCCCCACCTATCAACCTTAAATGTCAAACACTTACATAATTCATTCATGCTATGTGAATCACTTGACACTGCAGCTAGATGTCCAGTTGTTATCTCGTGAGGCATAATAGTTAATACACAATCCTGCGACCTCACCTATTAATGTGCATAATGTGCACTAATAGTTCAAGATTTCTTATCAATGACACCATGTTTTGTGACATTATATTTTCAAATAAAAATAGTTACACTTGCATTGCACTGCTGACATGTGGGAACATGTTCTGTATTGCCACAGTTATGTTTTCAGTATTATTTACAAAGAATCATAATCTGGTAATGACATGCTATACACACTTGAATGAAACTTAAAATGTCTAACTTTAGGTTCTGTTTTGGTTCAATGCCCTTCTATTGTGGATCACTGAGTGACAACTGTATTCCAAATAAAATTATACAAAATGGTTCTTATTAAAATAAAAATCTGCGTATTTCACAAACGTTTCAGTTATTTTTGCTATTTATGGTGCTTAGAGAAATTTGCCGTATTGTCTAAAATTAACTACCAGACACAAGTAGGCTATAAGGAAAATGGCATCACCTTAACTCATCCACAACATTTTACATTGGGAAATATATTTCAAATAGAAGAAAGATAGTGTTACTTCACACACTACACAAGCAGTCAATATATTGAAATCACTTCTTAAGAGTAATGTCTACTTTTAATATAAAGAATGATAACAGCATTGCAATGATGCCATCTTATGGTGAGTCACAGTATGAAAATTGATCAAAAAAGGTTCTGTTACTGTAATGCAGTTGTATCATATTTCTTTGGCAAATACCATGTGTCTTGAAAAAAATCTATGTAGTTTATCTTCATTGGTCAAATGACATGTCTGTCTAATGCCAGGCAGCATAATGTTGTTTGAGTACTCAAACCAAGCCATTTTTCAGTAATGTTGTGCAACAACTATTGTTCTTCAGCGTGTGCAATAGGCTACTTGCTCACCATCATGTTGGCATTCACATTATGTTAATGAACAGACGCAATTATTCTAATGAAACTCAATTTTAACCAGTTGTGTGGGTTACCCCAGAAGGAGCAGGAGCAAAATGAAATTTAACCGAAGTTATCAAAAACTTCGCCCTACGTTCACATCGCCTGGTAAAAGTGACCCACTTCCGATTTTTTGCTCACGTGGCACATATCGGATATACTATGACGTGTAAGCAGGGAAAAGCACAATAGCACATGGAATTGGATATTTCCAGATCCGTTTTTGGGCCACATTCATATGTGGAAATAAATCTGATAGGCATCGGATATCTGACTATGCGACAGTCATCAACGCACAGATCGGTCTCCGCTGGTAACCGTAAACGTTAGAAGATATGTTTAAAAAAGTTAAGTGGAGGATGAAGGCTCAGTCCAGTGACGAAAACCAAGGTTACGTTACGTAGGTTTAAGTATATGGGGCGAAGAGTCGGTACAGGCCAAAAATGTTCGTTGCAGGCCTAAGACGCTTCAAAAAGCAATAATTTGAATAATTATTTTTCTCTCTTTTTATGTCCATTGTAGATGGCGATATGTCTGTGTTGGCGTGGTTTTTTACTTTGGTATCGGTAACCAAACCCTTGTGTGCGCATGCGGGTTGTTCCACGTGTAAATCGTGTGAGCACTGGTATCGGATATGGGTCACTTAAAATAGTGGATGTAAACAGGCGCTCGGATGTCGGGAAAATCGGAACTGGGCATCAAGACCTGTTGTGTAAACGTAGCTTTATTCAGCATAGAGTGGTAATCACACTAAGGTAGTAGTGAAAAGTAGTGGGTACAATGTTATCCCCATTTAGCACATGATGCTTCCAATGAGTACTGTGTAAGTAGGGCCACCAGTTTGTCTCCACCGTGAGAACTGCAGGGTTTGAAATGTGTAATTCAGTGGTTATCCTCCAGGGGTCCCCATAGGAACTTCAAGTTTCTATGCAGTAGCCAATCTGAAAGTAGCTCCTGCATTTACAGCTAACCTAGACCTAGTTTGTGCTGTAAAATGAGTAATTTCAGAGGGGTCCCAAACATGAATGGGACTGAACTGGCAGCTGGACAACCGGGAGGAACATTAAAGGTAAGCAGGGACTGCCAATGTCACTAGTATTCATGCTAAGCAAAAACAATGACTAGGCTCCACAATATACAAGCTGGCATGTGTAGCATATTATTATGACAGTACCAAAGGATGCCCAACAGTTGCTGTGGCTGTATCACATACCTTCCAGCCACATCATTACTCACACCAGAGATGTAAGGACTAGACTAACATTTCACCCCAGATGGAACTCAAACCCACAATCCCTGGCTTAGGAAGCCAGTACCTTATCCATTAGGCCACTGGGGCACATGATGCATGGGACAAAGCAGAGAAGAGAACCCTCTTTTTTTGTTAAAAAGTCAGTTTTTGCGTGGTTGGAAACAAAACATTAGCATTGTTTTTCAAGATGACCAACAGTTAAACATAGCAGAGGATGGTTTCGATCCCTCGACCTCTGGGTTATGGGCCCAGCACGCTTCCGCTGCGCCACTCTGCTATATCGTGGACACTCACTTGCATTCCGGTCATGCTATGAATCCTAAAAAGTTGCAGTTACATTATCAACCCTTAAAAGATTCATAAGTTGATTGTAGGTTTGTATGGTCTGTACACTTGTGCATTTTGATTGCTGTGTGTAACGTTGTTGACAAATGTACCCACCTGTAGGCCCACTTGTACCCACCTGTAGGCTTGTTCTGCAGGCCTACAGGTGAGTACAGGTGCGTCGAAAGGTGGGTACTTTTGTGAAAATAGTACCCACCTGTAGGCCTGCAGATCAAGCCTGTGGCTGGCCCAAGCCAGTAATAGTAGTCCAATGATTTAGGGCCTACCTTGTGCTCATGTCGAAAATTCAGGTTTTGAATGGTTGGATACAATTACATTTAGCACTGTTTTTCAAGGTGATTAAATAAAGCACAACAGTTAAACATAGCAGAGGATGGTTTCGATCCATCGACCTCTGGGTTATGGGCCCAGCACGCTTCCGCTGCGCCACTCTGCTATATCATGGAGACCCGCTTGCATTCCGGTCATGGTATGAATCCTGAAAAGTTCCGGTTACATTATCAACCCTTACAAGATTCATAAGTTGATTTTAGGTTTTTATGGTCTGTACACTTGAGCATTTTGATTGCTGTGTGTAACATTGTTGACAAAGGTACCCACCTGTAGGCCGACCTGTACCCACCTGTAGGCCTGCACCTCCATGGCACCCCAAAATGACATTGCAAAGACTTACCATTATGTATAACATGTTGCAATACTGCTAGTATTCACACTAAGCAAGAACAATGACTAGACTCCACAATACCGCTTTAAAATCCAAGCTGCCATGTGTAGCCTGTTATTACATAGCCTGTCTGTAGTTTGACAAACATACAGACTTCATAGCCACTAACCTTTTGAGAAGTTTTGACAGCCGCAAAGGACGCAAACACATTCATCTCTCATCATACTCCTTTCTGCTGCAATTTTGCACACACTACATATCCAGAGGAATGGAACATCCCACCCCAGATGGGACTCAAAGCCACAATCACTGGCTTAGGAAGCCAGTGCCTTTTCCATTAGGCCACATGATGCATGGGACAAAGCAGAGAAGAGGACCCTCTTTTTTTGTTAAAAAGTCAGTTTTTGCATGGTTGGAAACAAAACATTAGCATTGTTTTTCAAGGTGATCAACAGTTAAACATAGCAGAGGATGGTTTCGATCCATCGACCTCTGGGTTATGGGCCCAGCACGCTTCCGCTGCGCCACTCTGCTACACCTTGGAGACCCACTTGCATTCAGGTCATGCTATGAATCCTGAAAAGTTCCAGTTTCATTATCAACCCTTAAAAGATTCATAAGTTGATTGTAGGTTTGTATGGTCTGTACACTTGAGCATTTTGATTGCTGTGTGAAACGTTGTTGACAAAGGTATACATCTGTAGGCCCAGCTGTACCCACCTGTAGGCCTGCAGAACAGGCCTATAGGTGAGTACAGGTAGGCCGAAAGGTGGGTACTTTTGTGAAAATAGTACCCACCTGTAGGCCTGCAGATCAAGCCTGTGGCTGGCCCAAGCCTGTATAGTAGTCCAAGGATTTAGGGCCTACTTTCTAGTCACATAACTGTCTGAGTCATGAACACGGCTGGGTACTGAAAACACGGTCGCACTACAGCACCGGTTCCCATATTTCCGATACCTATCGGACCGAATCGTGGCGTAGATTTCGGCATTTCATATTGGTGCTGTCTTGCCTAACGTTACACTCGCTCTCGGCTAAGTCAGTGACAGCAGGTACCGTTAGCAAGCCAGCTAAGGCTAAACTAGGTCAAAATGTCAGAAGCGAAACTCTGATACAGTGGTTCCCAAATTTTCAGACCCAAGGCACCCTTACAAATAATTTCCACAAGATTACATTGCAAAGAATCTACAGTATGTGCAATGTGTTTCAATTTGCAACACCTTAAAGCTCTAATATTCGCACAATCAGCTTACAAATGCTCTATTATGACTTGACATCAGCTGACCTAACAAATGCTTCATTATCAATGGAAAGTGTGGCTAACTTACCGAAAATTTCAGAACAGGAAGCATGTCTGTAGTTCAACATAATGTTGGACTTGATTCATGGTCAGTCTTTCTTAACAAAGGTATGACAGTCCCAAAATTCAGGTTTTGAATGGTTGGATACAATTACATTTAGCACTGTTTTTCAAGGTGATTAAATAAAGCACAACAGTTAAACATAGCAGAGGATGGTTTCGATCCATCGACCTCTGGGTTATGGGCCCAGCACGCTTCCGCTGCGCCACTCTGCTACACCTTGAAGACCCACTTGCATTCAGGTCATGCTATGAATCCTGAAAAGTTCCAGTTTCATTATCAACCCTTAAAAGATTCATAAGTTGATTGTAGGTTTGTATGGTCTGTACACTTGAGCATTTTGATTGCTGTGTGTAACGTTGTTGACAAAGGTACCCACCTGTAGGCCGACCTGTACCCACCTGTAGGCCTGCACCTCCATGGCACCCCAAAATGACATTGCAAAGACTTGCCATTATGTATAACATGTTGCAATACTGCTAGTATTCACGCTAAGCAAGAACAATGACTAGACTCCACAATACCGCTTTAAAATCCAAGCTGCCATGTGTAGCCAGTTATTACATAGCCTGTCTGAAGTTCGACAAACGTACAGACTTCATAGCCACTAACCTTTTGAAAAGTTATGACAGCCGCAAAGGACGCAAACACATTCATCTCTCATCATACTCCTTTCTGCTGCAATTTTGCACACACTGCATATCCAGAGGAATCGAACAGCCCACCCCAGATGGGACTCGAACCCACAATCCCTGGCTTAGGAGGCCAGTGCCTTATCCATTAGGCCACTGGGGCCCGTGGTGCATGGGAAGAAGCAGAGAAGAGAACCCTCTTTTTTTGTTAAAAAGTCAGTTTTTGCGTGGTTGGAAACAAAACATTAGTATTGTTTTTCAAGGTGATCAACAGTTAAACATAGCAGAGGATGGTTTCGATCCATCGACCTCTGGGTTATGGGCCCAGCACGCTTCCGCTGCGCCACTCTGCTATACCGTGGATACTCACTTGCATTCCGGTCATGCTATGAATCCTAAAAAGTTCCAGTTACATTATCAACCCTTGAAAGATTCATACGTTGATTGTAGGATTGTATAGTCTGTACACTTGAGCATTTTGATTGCTGTGTGTAACGTTGTTGACAAATGTACCCACCTGTAGGCCCACTTGTACCCACCTGTAGGCTTGTTCTGCAGGCCTGCAGGTGAGTACAGGTGTGCCTAAAGGTGGGTACTTTTGTGAAAATAGTACCCACCTGTAGGCCTGCAGATCAAGCCTGTGGCTGGCCCAAGCCAGTAATAGTAATCCAATGATTTAGGGCCTACCTTGTGCTCATGTCAAAAATTCAGGTTTTGAATGGTTGGATTCAATTACATTTAGCACTGTTTTTCAATGTGATTAAATGAAGCACAACAGTTAAACATAGCAGAGGATGGTTTCGATCCATCGACCTCTGGGTTATGGGCCCAGCATGCTTCCGCTGCGCCACTCTGCTATACCGTTGATACTCACTTGCATTCCGGTCATGCTATGAATCCTAAAAAGTTCCAGTTACATTATCAACCCTTGAAAGATTCATACGTTGATTGTAGGATTGTATAGTCTGTACACTTGAGCATTTTGATTGCTGTGTGTAACGTTGTTGACAAATGTACCCACCTGTAGGCCCACTTGTACCCACCTGTAGGCTTGTTCTGCAGGCCTGCAGGTGAGTACAGGTGTGCCTAAAGGTGGGTACTTTTGTGAAAATAGTACCCACCTGTAGGCCTGCAGATCAAGCCTGTGGCTGGCCCAAGCCAGTAATAGTAATCCAATGATTTAGGGCCTACCTTGTGCTCATGTCAAAAATTCAGGTTTTGAATGGTTGGATTCAATTACATTTAGCACTGTTTTTCAATGTGATTAAATGAAGCACAACAGTTAAACATAGCAGAGGATGGTTTCGATCCATCGACCTCTGGGTTATGGGCCCAGCACGCTTCCGCTGCGCCACTCTGCTATACCGTGGAGAATCACTTGCATTCCGGTCATGCTATGAATCCTGAAAAATTCCAGTTTCATTATCAACCCTTACAAGATTCATAAGTTGATTGTAGGTTTTTATGGTCTGTACACTCGAGCATTTTGATTGCTGTGTGTAACATTGTTGACAAAGGTACCCACCTGTAGGCCGACCTGTACCCACCTGTAGGCCTGCACCTCCATGGCACCCCAAAATGACATTGCAAAGACTTGCCATTATGTATAACATGTTGCAATACTGCTAGTATTCACGCTAAGCAAGAACAATGACTAGACTCCACAATACCGCTTTAAAATCCAAGCTGCCATGTGTAGCCAGTTATTACATAGCCTGTCTGAAGTTCGACAAACGTACAGACTTCATAGCCACTAACCTTTTGAAAAGTTATGACAGCCGCAAACACATTCATCTCTCATCATACTCCTTTCTGCTGCAATTTTGCACACACTGCATATCCAGAGGAATCGAACAGCCCACCCCAGATGGGACTCGAACCCACAATCCCTGGCTTAGGAGGCCAGTGCCTTATCCATTAGGCCACTGGGGCTCATGGTGCATGGGACGAAGCAGAGAAGAGAACCCTCTTTTTTTCTTAAAAAGTCAGTTTTTGAATGGTTGAAAACAGCAAATTAGCACTGTTTTTCAATGTGATTAAATAAAGCACAACAGTTAAACATAGCAGAGGATGGTTTCGATCCATCGACCTCTGGGTTATGGGCCCAGCACGCTTCCGCTGCGCCACTCTGCTACGTTGCGTAGACCCATTTGCATTCCGGTCATGCTATGAATCCTAAAAAGTTCCAGTTACATTATCAACCCTTGAAAGATTCGTACGTTGATTGTAGGATTGTATAGTCTGTACACTTGAGCATTTTGATTGCTGTGTGTAACATTGTTGACAAATGTACCCACCTGTAGGCCCACTTGTACCCACCTGTAGGCTTGTTCTGCAGGCCTACAGGTGAGTACAGGTGCGCCTAAAGGTGGGTACTTTTGTGAAAATAGTACCCACCTGTAGGCCTGCAGATCAAGCCTGTGGCTGGCCCAAGCCAGTAATGGTAGTCCAATGATTTAGGGCCTACCTTGTGCTCATGTCAAAAATTCAGGTTTTGAATGGTTGGATACAATTACATTTAGCACTGTTTTTCAAGGTGATTAAATAAAGCACAACAGTTAAACATAGCAGAGGATGGTTTCGATCCATCGACCTCTGGGTTATGGGCCCAGCACGCTTCCGCTGCGCCACTCTGCTATACCGTGGAGACCCACTTGCATTCTGGTCATGCTATGAATCCTGAAAAGTTCCGGTTACATTATCAACCCTTACAACATTCATAAGTTGATTGTAGGTTTTTATGGTCTGTACACTCAAGCATTTTGATTGCTGTGTGAAATGTTGTTGACAAAGGTATGCATCTGTAGGCCCAGCTGTACCCACCTGTAGGCCTGCAGAACAGGCCTACAGGTGAGTACAGGTGGGCCGAAAGGTGGGTACTTTTGTGAAAATAGAACCCACCTGTAGGCCTGCAGATCAAGCCTGTGGCTGGCCCAAGCCTGTAATAGTAGTCCAAGGATTTAGGGCCTACTTTCTAGTCATGTAACTGTCTGAGTCATGAACACAGCTGGGTACTGAAAACACGGTCGCACTACAGCACCGGTTCCCATATTTCCGGTACCTATCGGACCGAATCGTGGCGTAGATTTCGGCATTTCATATCAGTGCCGTCTTGCCTAACGTTACACTCGCTCTCGACTAAGTCAGTGGCAGCAGGTACCGTTAGCAAGCCAGCTAAGGCTAAAGTAGGTCAAAATGTCAGAAGCGAAACTCTAATACAGTGGTTCCCAAATTTTCAGACCCAAGGCACCCTTACAAATAATTTCCACAAGATTACATTGCAAAGAATCTACAGTATGTGCAATGTGTTTCAATTTGCAACACTTTAAAGCTCTAATATTCGCACAATCAGCTTACAAATGCTCTATTATGACTTGACATCAGCTGACCTAACAAATGCTTCATTATCAATGGAAAGTGTGGCTAACTTACCGAAAATTTCAGAACAGGAAGCATGTCTGTAGTTCAACATAATGTTGGACTTGATTCATCGTCAGTCTTTCTTAACAAAGGTATGACAGTCCCAAAGAACACCAAACACATCCAGAGCATACATCTTTGATAATTTGCTTTTCTGTCACATTGTTACTCAAACCTGAGATGCAAGGACTAGACTAATATTACACCCCAGATGGGACACGAACCCACAATCCCTGGCTTAGGAAGCCAGTGCCTTATCCATTAAGCCACTGAGGCACATGATGCATAGGATGAAGCAGAGAAGGGAAACCTCTTTTTTGTTAAAAAGTCCGTTTTAAATGGTTGGATACAATTAGCACTGTTTTTCAAGGTGATTAAATTAAGTACATCAGTTAAACATAGCAGAGGATGGTTTCGATCCATCGACCTCTGGGTTATGGGCCCAGCACGCTTCCGCTGCGCCACTCTGCTATACCGTGGAGAATCACTTGCAGTCTGGTCATGCTATGAATCCTGAAAAATTCTGGTTACATTATCAACGCTTAAAAGATTCATAAGTTGATTGTAGGTTTTTATGGTCTGTACACTTATGCATTTTGATTGCTGTGTGTAACATTGTTGACAAAAGGAAAATAGTACCCATCTGCAGGCCTGTAGAACAAGCCTGTGGCTGGCCCAAGCCAGCAATAGTAGTCCAAGGATTTAGGGCCAACCTTGTGCTCACGTCACTGTCTGAGTAATGAACAGGCCTGGGTACCGAAAACACGGTCACACTACAGCACCGGTTCCCATATGACCAGTACCTATCGGACCGCATCACAATGTAGATTTTGAGGTTTCATATTGGTGCCTTCTTGGCTAACGTTACATTCATTCTATTGACTAAGTCAGTGACAGCAGGTACCATTAGCATTAAGTAGCTAATGCTAAATTTGGTCAAAATGCCAAAAGCCAGAATGTCTAAATTAGTGGTTCCCAAACTTTTCAGACCCAAGGCACCCCATAAATAATTTCCACTTCCACGGTGCCCCAAAATGATATTTGTAAGACTCTACAGTATGTATAACATGTTGCAATTTGCAACACTTTAATGTTCTATCATTTTCATAATGTGCTTACAAATGCTCCATTATCAATGGAAAGTACGGCTAACTTACCTAAAGCTTCAGAACAATAAAGCTTTAAGTAAGTTAGTTCCTCCATTTACAGCTAACATAAACCTAGTTTCTGCTTTAAAACGAGTAATTTCAGCGGAGTCCCGGAAATGAATGGGATTGAATTTGGAGCTGGACAACCGGAAGGAACAATGAAGATAAGCAGGGACAGCTGACATCGCAAGTATTCACGCTAAGCAAATACAATGACTCGCCTATAACCCTTTCATATGCAAGCTGGCATGTGTAGCCTATTGTTATTTAGCCTGTCCATAGTTCAACATGCATATGGAATTCATTCGTGGTCACTCACTTTTAACAAAGTCATGGCAGTCCCAAAGGACGCCAAACACATGTTGAGCATGCATCACACATCATTGCTCACACAGGAGATGCAAAGAAAAAGGACATTCCACCCCAGATGGGACTCGAACCCACAATCCCTGGCTTAGGAGGCCAGTGCCTTATCCATTAGGCCACTGGGGCACATGATGCGGAGGATAAAGCATGAAAGAAAAGTCTCTTTTTTGGGATGAAGCCGAGAAATTTTTTTTTTGTTAAGAAGTCAGGTTTTGAATGGTTGGATACAATTAGCACTGTTTTTCAAGGTGATTAAATTAAGTACATCAGTTAAACATAGCAGAGGATGGTTTCGATCCATCGACCTCTGGGTTATGGGCCCAGCACGCTTCCGCTGCGCCACTCTGCTACGTCATGTAGAGCCACTTGCATTCCGGTCATGCTATGAATCCAGAAAAGTTCCAGTTTCCTTATCAACCCTTAAAAGATTCATAAGTTAATTGTAGGTTTTTATGGTCTGTACACTTGAGCATTTTGATCGCAACGTAGATTTCGGCGTTTCATATCGGTGCCATCTTGACTAATGTTACACTTAGCAAGCTAGCTAACGCTAAACTTGGTCAAAATGTCAAAAGCAAAACTCTAATGCAGTGGTTCCCAAACTTTTCCGACCCAAGGTACCCTTACAAATAATTTCCACAAGATGACATTGCAAAGAATCTACAGTATGTATAATGTGTTTCAATTTTCAACACCTTAAAGCTCAGTGCCTTATCCATTAGACCACTGGGGCACATGAAGCAGATAAAAGAAGCCCTCAATTTTTTGATAGTTGGATTTAATAAACTAGTTTGGTTGCTGTGTGTAACGTTGTTTACAGAAGGAAAAAAGCACCCACCTGCAGAACAAGCCTATAACTGGTTAAAGCCTACAATAGTAGTCCAAAGTTCTAGTGCAGTGGTCTCCAACCCTGGTCCTGGAGAGCTACAGGGTCTGCTGGTTTTCATAGTGACTCTTCACTTCATGAATCAATTAGAGCAGTTGATTACACAGTTAACTCAACTCACCTGGTGTCTTGGGTTTCAATTGGGTGCTGAGTTTAAGGTGAAAACAAAAACCAGCACACCCTGTAGCTCTCCAGGACCAGGGTTGGAGACCACTGTTCTAGTGCCTACCATGTAACTCACGGGTCTAATGTGCCGTAACGATACCAGGCCATAGTAATGAAACAATATGTGGGGATTGCATGTGAAATGACAGAATGCATTTCAGAAATACAAATAAGATTTCCACTACGATTACACAGGTGTAAAAGCAGTCGTTTTTGTCGATTGTTAGTTAGCAAGCTAACTAGCTTCCACACACAAAAAGAAGACGACGACCAGTTTTTAAAAACACGTTCTACTGGCTGAAATAGCATAAAATGTGCACTTCCGTGTATGTTCGTTTTGTTTGTATATCCAAGTATCCTGCAATTGGCTACTTTCATCAGACTACTCTGATCAAGTTTTGTTATTTGGAAGATGTAGCTAAATGTCCTAAGGGGAGATTTATGGACTGTGGGAGTGGAGCATTTGTCATGAAATCGGAAGGAAAAAGGAGAAAAACGCAAAATAGCCTTCTCACGGCCTGAGAGTCTGTGATCGTTGTGGTTATTTTTGTCGGAAATCCTGAGAAGTGCCAAATTCTCAGTGCTGTATAATTTGTCGCATGATACGCCTGCCTTCCCAATTAAACGCGTACGGCCCAAAACGGAATTTCTTATCGTTTTGCAAAACCCAACTTTCCTAAAATACGGTCTTTGATGCCATCTTCAAATTTTCTTTGATGCCATCTTCAAGGTTCAGTGGTGTGACTAGCAGCAAATATCCAGTTTCGTCTAAACGCTGTCACTGATATTGTAGCTACCAGTCTCGCCGAAATTAACCAAATTGAAGCATACGGAGGAGAACATAAAAAAAGAAGTATATATCTTTGGTATAAGAGAATATTAACGTGATACGGTGTCTTTCTAAATTTATAAATATCTGATACATTTTTGACGTTTATTTCCTTATGAAAGAAAATGAATATCTGGAAATGTTTTGTGATTTTAACTAGCCTAAGTGGTGTAGGCTATCCTTGCGTGCCATAGCCTACGTGTTAACATTGGTGCGTGCATTAACTCACGTCATCTGGATTTTTTAAGTCTGAATCGGTATTATTTTAAGGAAAAAAACCAAAACCAGCAGACTTGGTTCTCCAGGACCGGGATTAAATATCACTGCAGTTAAAAGAAAAATGCTTCCATATAATGCTGGGGTGTCCCATTTTATCCTGAAAAGGGCCGGTGTGGCTGCAGGTTTTTGCTTTAGCCCAGCACTGAGACACCTGATTCTTCTTAGAGTTTTGATTGAAGACCACGATTAGTTAATCAGTTGAATCAAGAATTCTGCTTCTAAGCACAGTCCACCAACGGATTCTTGTGGGCTGCTAAGAAACTGCCTTTCGAAAAAACATGCTGTCACACGCCGTGACCACCCTGGTAGGGACAGGTTATTCGTAACATAATCCAGGTGTGTGCCTACTTAACCAGTAGGCGTGGTCCTCTAATTGCCCTGTATTCCTCCTGCAAACCGAGCCTTGCCACACATGCTTTTGAATACTTGCACATGGAATTTTTGTAAACATCACTATTTGTTACATTTTTCATGTCGTGTTAATATGTATTCTTGTAAACATTGTAGGCTATGTTCTGCTTGCATTTTTTGAAACAGTTTAACGTACTTTTTCTAAGTATCTTTAATGAACAAAACAATTTCTCCTGAAGGTATCTCATTGGCTGTTAAAAGCCAAACTATGCAGGATTTTTAGTTTTGCTGTCGTCCTGTGTTTATAATCAAAGTCTCCACAACCCCATCAACTTACCTCCATTTTAGATGAGTTTTCATAACCTTTTTAATTTTGTATCTTTGTTTTTCAATAGCTGTCGCCATTGAGGAAAGACAGTTTAACAAGACTTGTCGGGTTGTCGTTCTCTGGGAGGGTATTTAGTTCTAGTGGCAACATCATGTCATGCCACCGAGCATCGCTCAAGGCATAAACGAGACTGACTAATGTTTCTGGCTGAAAACACATAACAGTAGCTGAGTAGCCAGAGAGCAAGTTTGCTTTACACAAGGGTCAGGACCCATGCACACTAACATAAAAGGGAATACTTGGAAAAATTACTTCGTGCTTAAAGAAGCCTTTTTTCTCATAATCTACACTTTGTTTTGTGTGTGCCTTGTGCTCATTCAGTGTGCACTATTTCTGTCTGTGTATTACACAGACCCCACTGAATGTTTTGGATCTGTTGAAAAAAATATTGTGCACAGGGGAGACGTTTTGTTTACCTTTTCATGCTTGGTCATGGAGCCAATGTGCAACAGTTTCTTTTTATTCTACAGTTATGCAATAGTTTTATATGTTGTATTCTTGTCAGTTGTTTTGCACACAGGTGTTGTTTTTTTACATTTTATTATTTGGAACAATATTTTGCACAAGCATAAGTTTGTCTGTGCACTGTTACTGTTTTTTTGAGTCAGCTCCTAAAAGAGATTATGCATAAATTTTGTACATTTGATTGCACTAAATATAGGCTGTTCATAGTAGTATAGGATTCTGATTGCAAATCACTCAAGCTATTTCAGAGCATGCATTAATATGATATATATACATTTATATTATACCTAAAAAGCTTAAAAATATATATGTTTTGCCATATCATCCAACCCTAATATTTAATGTGATATTTAACATTTAATTATTAACGTGGGCATTTTCCACTGCTTCTAACAAAACCCATTATGCTCCTGTACATCATTTAAAAATACTGCAGCATGTCTACGCTAGTAAGTAATCAAACTGAATCTAACATGTGTGTCTCTTTTAAACACTGTCAGTCATCACCTGTGCTTGATTAGTGGCAGAATTAATCAAATTAGTTCATTGATGTGGTGCAAATGGGAAACTTGTTTGAGAAAGGGTTTGACAAAGAAGCTATCACAACCTCTAGCTGGTGGAGGACTGATGTACAATGGGAGACAAACTGGGGGCCATAATTATAAGAAGAAGGACCACTCATATGTCAGGAAATATTGATGCTTAACTGTAACCAGTTGTGGAGATCTGTGAGTTTTTCAAATAAGAGCATACAGCTCTCAGTCTGCCTTTAGGCTAATTACTACATGTCCTGAACCTATTTGTGATGGTTTAGCATTGTCTGCAGTTCACTTGTGGTAATGATCTGTTCAATTTGTTGTAATCCAAATTATTGAATGTCACCAGTTTGCTGCCTCACAATCAACGTGAAGTGCACAAAAGTAATGCTACCATACTTTAATAGGAAGATTTAGGAGCTTGCTAACCATGAGAAACACATTTGTGAACCGTTATGTGTACTTGGGAGTGCTTTTGTTTATCTCCTTTAATTGATTGTAGCCAAGACATGTTGCCAATACTGAACACATTCAACCAGGTGAGCATTCATTTGATACTAAAATGTTTTTTGTTTTTTTTTCCATATAGAATATACAGTATAATCTAGTCAGAAAACGCTCTCTCTCTCTCTCTCTCTCTCTCTCTCTCTCTCTCTGTCTGTCACACACGCATGTATGTATGTTTACTAGATGCTTATTAGTAGTCAGTTAGTGGGAGTGTGTAGAGAAGCAAAAATATTTTCATATGCAAAAACACATTTTTATTTTTGGATTTTTTAAAATGTAAATGTCACCAAATATAGAATGCAGCAATCTGACAACAAAAATTGGGGAATAAGTATTCAGTTGTTTTGATACAGTCAGGTATAAAAGTAAACAGGGACACTGAAATACCTTACTGTATTAAAACGACTGAATACTTATTCCCAAATTTTTAGTCTAAATATTTACTTTTGCAGGTAGTGAGTATCAATACATTTCAGCCATAGCATTGCAGCTTTACTAGGATATCATAGTGTTATCTTGTAGGCTACAAGTTCAAAATTGCACAATAATTTGCACAGCAATATTGTGCTTCATTTTTCATAATTTCATAATCAGAACTCTGCAGGGGGACAGTAGCATATAGGGTTACAAAAATGATTAATGGTGTTAATTGTTTTGACAGTATTATGAATGTTTGCTTTGCACACATAATTAATGTGTTATCCTGTTCATGCAAAGCAGTTATTCAATACAATGCATTGTAAGCCAATTTGCAGCACTTCTGATAGAGTTTTCTGATTCCACATGGGCCACCCCCACCAGGCCTATATCACTTAAAACCACTGAATAATCATGTTGAAAATAGATATTTTTCAAATGTAAATTAGGTATCAAATATTATTTGCTTTTATAATGTATTTATGTATAATGTATAATGTATTATAATGTTGCCTTTGCTTTTTTGCCATACTTCATTATTTGGATTTTTATTTATTTATTTATTTATTTATTTATTTATTTATTTATTTCATTATTAGTATTACTTTTATGTCAATACAAGTAAGAAAAAATGGCTTGGATGAACTAAGTCGTGGTACAGGATCAGCACTCTCCCCTACGCTCATCTGGGTTTAGACTTAAACGTAGTGGAAAAACAGACAGGAGTGTACAGCGGAGTCTGCTCAAATTGGGAGCTCTGCACGAGGGACTGCGCGGCTACGTGGAAGGGCGTTAGTTGAGAAGTGGGATGGTCGAGACGTGCTGACGTCACCAGTCCGTATGAGCTGTCAATAGCATGACAAAACGAACAAGGAAAAAAAAAACTGGAGGCTATCTACATTCTGAAGGGGTCTAAGGGATTAAGACAATAAAATGACGCTATCCAGAAATTCCGTAGCCTTTAGTTACTGTTGAAGGATTAATACATAGCGACACAATAATCGATCTCAGGTCAATACTCAAGTGCCTACTAGACCACAAAGAAAGTACGAAGACTTAGCAGAAGTGTCCGGCCGATACAGGCATATGCGACGGTTTTCAGGTAGTTGCCTGCGTGTATTGATTTGCTTGTATATTTCTTCTGAAGTACTGTTGGTCCGTACAAAAGTGTTACGGAAACTCCCTTCATTCTTGTTCATTGTGTTGGCATCAATGAGACGGGCATAAGCCGAAGAAAAGCAGAAGTCTGGGAGGAGGATTACCTATTCGCTGTAATATTAGCTAGTGTTGAATTTTAAAAATTAACCTAACCGTCTTCCGTAAAGAGATTCATTGTTTCTTGAATATTAACCTTTTTTTTATTTCACATTTTCTTAGTCGAATAGACACGAACACGAATATACTTGTCAATCTGGATAGTGTTGGTTGGCTATATCCTATACCATAGCTATATCAAGCTGATTTTTGTCGTACGGGTTGCCATATTTTTATTTCCTTTTTTATTCAGAGCATGCTACTGCACTGTGGATGGATGCATTTAATGTAGCCTGTAGTTAATTTATCAGCAGTCTGTGTTTAAAATTATGTGTAAAATTAGCGTAAATCGCGAGCTACATTATTTCACCGGTTTTGGTAGGATAATTCGCCTCGTGTGTTTAGCAGTGGAATTTTATGACTGCAGTCTGAAATATATGGTTGAAGATAAATGTAAATGTTTTCACATGATCTTTTTCAGTCGATTCCTCTAAGGCACTGAGACAGGAGTAATATAATAATAGACTATGTCCAAAATGCTTTTAACCAGGTGTGAGTTTCATTTTAGTAAGCTTTTAATTTCAGGAGACAAGGAAAAGAAAATTCTGCTATTATTATTATTATTATTATTTATAATAACAACAACAACAACAATACTACTACTAATAATAATAATTATTATTATTATGAGTATTAGTATTAATATTAATAATATAGTCTGTAGGCCCCAGGTTTACTCAAAAAGCTATCAAGGTTCTCCTGAGGATGTAATGAACAAATAATTGCCCAGGGCCAGTGCATAGTCATATCAGTCGAGTATTTTAAGCACAGAAAGGTATGAATGCAAATTATACTAATCCGCTGGCATTGTGTGGGAGGTAGGACAGAGGTTAATGTGATTGTTTTGGTTGAAAAAAAATATTTGGTATTTTTTATTTATTTTTTAGATAAGGTGAAAGCGGTTCAACACTGTCGAACTTCAGCTCCTAATCAGTCCCTAATCCTCAGTAAACACCTTGTGCCTTAATAGCCATGGTTGTGGTGAGATAAACCCTCTCAAACGGTCCTGGAATTAACCATAGGTTTGTGGCACTGCACCGTTTCAATCTCGCACATGCAAACAGCACAAAACCCGCCATACTGGAAGATGGATCCTGTAGTGTTTGCGATAGTGTTTGTCATCGTAGCAGGTTTCATACAAACTGCCAGAGGGCAGATAACGGACAGCTCTGGGACTCGAGAAGCACCGTTCCAAAGCACATTAAGAATACAGAATTCACTTTCTTTTAATCTCCCTTCAGGGATATTTTTTTGAGCTTGTTGGTGGGGCACACGCTACTACTGCTGTTCAGTACCTCTCTTGGCACCATTTGTTTGTAACGTTTGTGTGTGTGTTTTAAAAAAAAAAAACTTTTCTAAGTATAGAAATCCTGTCCTAGGGCAGTGGGGCATTAAGGCCACCTGCTGTGACACAGCGGAAGTGATTCGCTGGGGAGCTGAGGGACATTGACCCCACTGCTCAGACACAGGATCTGTCACAGTACTGCTCTTGTCTCTCTTCCTCCTCTTTCTCTTCTTTCTTTCGCTTCCTTCTTCCAAGTTCTTCAACATATATTTTTGGTTGAAGGGCCTCTCTTCTGCTTCTCTGTTGTGTGTCACGTCTGTTCACATATTCAGACTCTACCCACCCCTACAGTAAATGCCTGATCCTCCTTTCTCATTTTTTTGTGGACAGTTTGTTTAAAAGTTTCTCCATGCTCTATCGCCCTCCCTGGCACTCGTCCTCCAGTCCCTTCTCTCTCTCTCTCTCTCTCTCTTGCACTCTCACTCTCTCTCTTGCTCTCTCTCTCTCACTCTCTCTTGCTCTTTCTCTCCCTGCCCCCCCTCTTTCTCTCTCTCTCTCTCTCTCTCTCTCTCTCTCTCTCTCCCCCCCCCCCCCCCCCCCACTCGCTGTCTCACCCTGCTCTCACCCTGCTTTTTCCTCTCAGGTGTGTGGCGATGGAGATGAGAGAGTGGGGTGTGGTGGCCGGGAGTTTTGCGGGGTTCCAGCTGCTCTTCACAGTGGTGAGCCCCCGCCTCTCCCCTGCCCTGGCCCCTGGATTCAGCTGCCTGGCCCCAGGCAAGCACACAGAGTGGAACTCCAGGTAGGCCACTCATATGGACTTCCAGGTAGAGGGCTGGTCTGTCATCGCTCTCTTCAGGATTAAACGCTGGTTGTAATCTGAGTGATAGCTACTTCAGTTTAGTACATATAATCCAGGTGTTTGCCTTGGGTGCACATTTACGTCCGTCCATGCGTTATCTATACCCGCTTATCCTGGGTGGGGGGGAGGGGGGGTGCTGAAGCCTATCCCAGCGTGCACTGGGTGAGAGGCAGCAATACACCCTGGACAAGGCCGCCAATCCATCGCAGGGCTGCACATTTACAATGTCGCCGTAACAGTAGATGTTACTGCAGTGAGCCGTATAGGACATGACACAGGAGCTGTTAATGAATACAAGCACATGTTCCAACTGCTGTTGATGGCAGAGGTATTTTATATTTTAAAAACTAGAAATTAATAAATGACACCCTTTATGTCAACAGTTTCCATACTATTGCCAAGTGTATGAGAGATACTTGCCCATTCATGAGATGGACTCAGTTCTTGGTGCTGGAAGCGTTGTGTCTGCTGCTGCTATCGTTCCAGTGAATATAGGTGCTCATGTATATTCATATAAGGGGTGTGACCATGACGTGTTTGGCTCGAATTGCCATCTATTCCTGTAGAATCGTTACGTCTGTAAATCATTCAGAATCACATGCGAGCCAAACCTGACAGCTCATGGATATTCATGAGCGTAAGGGTAAAGAACGGTCAGTTCCGGAAGCCTTTGTGCCGAGACCAAAAATCCCACCATGCACTGTGTGTGGTGTGGCTGGGTCTTTGTCTCGCTGGAGATCCAAGAGATTACTGACTGAGAACGTTTGAACTTTCGAGTGTAAAATGTAACCGCAAAATGTTAAAAGTAAAGGTTATTACTAAGAGTTATGCGCTGCATTTGCAGAAAGCATAATTTGAATTCACTTTATTTAAATTGAATATAAGCAAATTAAAATGAATGGCAATGCAGTGTATGGATTGTATTCAGTTAATCAAGGTCAGAAAATTTGTACAGAAAATTGACATCCGTACAAACGTTCAGCCTGGTAGAAAATGCTGGCAAATTCACAATTCCTGAACTGCTCGTGTTTGTGTACTGCCAAGCTCTAAGGAGGAGAAGCCCCTATACACCGTGGTGTGCATTTTCCTAAGCTTATCCGTGACATCATATCCTGTGGAGCATTCAGTGACATGCAGAAAGGGAAGGATTTCCAATCAGTATTTCACTCCAGTTTTCGTTCGGTCTTAGCAGTGACTGATGCCACAGCGCCAGGTGATGCAGATGGTAAATGATGCACCGATGCAAGATCTATGGCTGTCTCGCCAACCTTTATTACCACTCGCTGACAACGCCGCCAGAACCGGCGCTGGCTGGCCCTTCGAAGGATTGCGTCTCCACGATGCCTCCCACAGCTGTGGCTGCAGCGAAACGGCATCGCACTGAATACCGATGTCTACCCGAATGGAAGTAACCACACAAACTTTATCTGCGGTTGGCCGTCTACCTCTGGCAGTTTCCTGCGACCAGACCGCGCCACAGCTGTCATTCACACACGTCCCGGGAATTCTGAAAATACCGGGGATCGCGGTCCCCTTTTCAAACTCTTTGACGTACTTGCGGTCCAACTGCCGTCCTGCGTGAAGGGAAACTGCGGGCGGCGAATCTGACTGGAAGGTTTGTCTTCCATTTGGGGTTCTGCACACATTGCGGGGAGTTCTCTTGTTGTTTCTGTGTGGCTCCCTGACGACGACTCCTCCTTTATATTTCCACATTAAGGTTCTGCCTCGTTATCTGTGTGTGTGGATCTGGAGTGGGCGCTGCCCTGGTTCACATCGCGTCCGATTACATTACGTGGATTTAGCTCATCTTAATGATCTGTGCCCTTTATCAGGAAACGTAAGCAAGGAATATGCATCATCGTACAAAAATATTTGGTTTTTAATATCCCAACAGCCGAGGTTATCGGTTTTCGACTCTGGCAGCAGAAATTGTGCTTTTCAACCGAACAAGATAACAATGCAGGCCAGGGCGTTTCAGTCCAAAAACAACCTCAGCTTGTTTACCATGTTAGCGTGACCTTAATGCCAGGGCTGAGTGAAGCAATATAACGTGCCGACTCTCTCGTAAATAGGCCAGAGCCAATGCCTCCGCTCAGCTGAGCTGACCTGGGTCAACTTGACAAAATGATAGTGGAGAACTGTGGAAGTGATCTATCATCTACGCAAGCGCAGCCTGGATCCAGCTGCCCGGTGAAAGTGGGCTATTACTTGTGTTCTTGTTTATAGGTTCGTGTCCACCGTCCATGCGCTGATAGTGGGACTCTTCTGTCTCTACATCCTGTGGTTTGATGACGCGGTCAACGCAGACCCAGTCTGGTAAGAGAGCGAGAAATAAGGCACTCTCTGTTGTGGCCTGGTGATTAATTCTGTCTGTCAGCTGCTGGGTCGGGGCTCATTATAACGATGATGTAATGATGATGTAATAGCGCTGAAGCAGGGCCAGTGTTGGAGGTGGTGCATTGTCGTGGCAGAATCATCGCCTGCTGTTTCTCTTATCATTTTTCTCTGTTGAGAGAAACAAATGGAGTAAGTTTAACTCTCTCTTCCACAGCTGCTTTCACATCACCCACTCTCTCTATGTCACCCACTCCCTCTACATCACCAAACCCCTCTATACCACACACTTCCTCTACATCACCCAACCCTTCTATACCACCCACTCTCCTCTATATCACCTAACCCCTCTACATCACCCACTTCCTCTACATCACCCACTTCCTCTACATCACCAAACCCCTCTATACCACCCACTTCCTCTACATCACCCTTCTCTCCCCTTCTTTCTGTTACCACTCTCCACTAGAGCATGGCTCTCTTTATTCTGTCCCTCTCTCTTTCTCTCTCTACCTCTCTTCTTCTCTCTCCTACTTTCCTATATCTCTGTCTCACCCTCTCCTTCTCTCCTGCCAAACAAGGCTCCATTCTTTTCATGGTGAGCAACAGCAGTGCAGTGTAGTCCCTAGCCTGGGTCCTCGCCATGTGGCACCCCCTCCCCACACACACATACACACACTCACAGACTCACTCACTCACACACACACACACACACACTCACACGCACACACGCACGCATGCACGCACACACACACTCACACCTACACTCACACTCACACACACACACACTCACAGACTCACGCACATACGCACACACGCACACACGCACACACACACACACACACACCCACACTCACAGACTCACTCACACACGCACACATAATCACACACACGCACACACACACACACGCACACACACTCGCACACACGCACGCACACGCACACACACACACCACGCCCTGCTCTCAGTCTGATCAATACCCCAGCTCTCTCACTTCCTTTGTCTCCCTCGGCCAGCATATCTAATGGAGGGAGCAGGGAAAGAAAATCCCCTCTTTCTCTCTTTTTCTCTCTTCCTCTTTTCTGTCTGTTCACCCTGCCTCATAGCACTCCCAAGCCTTTGTGGAGTTCCAGCTGGCTGTTTCTTTTTTGCTTTCATTTGGTTCTTTTGTACTTTCGCTTCTCTTCCTCCTACTGTAATCTGTCGCTAGATTTGCTCTTTAGTTCTATTTATCTGTCTCATTTTTTTTTTGTTTTCTCAGCCAGTTAAAAAAAAAATGCACTGTCCTCCCCTCCTTCTGTTCAGTGGACTTTTTTCTGTTGTCTCTTTTCTTTTTACATACTTATTCCCTTTCTCTCTCAATTTTTTTTGCTGATTTGATTTGGTAAATTTTTCACGTTAAGTGTGGGATGAACATTCTTTGTTATCTGATGGCTTCATAATTCTGCGCAGAATGAAAGACACACTGGCACGGCTGTGCTTTTAAATAATTAACTAGAGTGCCATTTGGTAGAATACATACCACTGATACCCTTAACAGCTGTAACATGAGCCCTAAAACAAAAATCATTTCTCCTTTGTCTCAAAGACAATCATTTCGCCGAGTAATCATCCAAATCTTTGTCTTTTTTTTTTTTTTTTCATGGCCAGGAGCAGACAAACTGAGATCCAGACAGATTGTATAAACCCCACCCGTCCTGCCACTGGCAGGGGTGTTAGGGCACAAACCTTGCCCCTCTGCCCGACAGCTTAGCATCCCCACGTTAACATTACTTTATTTGACCGTTAGCGGTTGTCAGGTACTCACATTGGTTAATTTAACGCCTTATTGACTGCGCTTGATAATATACAGGGTGTGTCTAAACACAAGCAGCAATCAGCGCCAGCCTCGTTTAGAGTTTCAGTCAGAACATGATGTTCTAGCTTAAAGGCTAAATATAATGCCTTTAAGTTAGAACATAATGTTCTCATTGGTACGTATCTGTGGCTGCGCAAGCCATAGGACATGTTATTAATACTCTGTAGTGCGTTGGTTTTTATATATATATATATATATATATATATATGTGTGTGTGTGTGTGTGTGTGTGTGTGTGTGTGTGTGCAATTGCATATTCTCATCCTTATCTAAAAGTCTTTCAACCCTGTACAATTCAAATATGACTAAATGAATGCTGTTAAACCTCCATTCGTTTGAAATGTAGAACAATTGTAAGGTATGCTAGCTGATGGAGAGGATTTATCAATCAAGTACAGAGGAACCAGAGTCTGCGTTTTTCTTGTTCTTGATCTAATTTATACCGGCCAAATATATAAAGTCTGAAATGTAGAATTCCTGTTTGTCAAAGAGAAGGAAAATGTTTCGTAAACATCATAATTTCAGTGATCTCACATTTTAGAATTTCTTTTCCCCACAGTGCAGAAGAAATCCAGTCGCGCAGATCGTTGTTTTCACTCGAAGCATTTTTACTTCAGTAACCAGTGTGTTGTTCTGCAGGGGGGACCCCAGCCTCGTTAAACTCAACGTGGCTATAACCTGTGGCTACCTCCTCTACGGTGAGTCGCCGTGTCCTGTCGCTAGCGCATTATATTAAATATTAAAAAATTTTAAATATGTATTCAGAAGAGATACTGGGAGGTAAGTGCACGTTTGAGCACTTTGTGGCTGTGCCGGCTTTGTGTAGAAGCTTTTGAAAATGGAAACCTAAGATTTTTTTGTTTGTTGTAAAAGTCATTTTCAGAGGTGGCGGGGGGGGCACCGCAGAGCAATTTAACCGGCAGTTTGCTCCTCTCAACAGCAATATAGCGGGTTTTTGCTGAGCGGTGACTCCACGCAGTAATGCAGGGTACATCTCTCTCTCCCCCCCTCTCACCGTGTCACGCAGACCTCCTGCTACTGGCCTGCCACTGGAGCACCATGGGAGACGGCTTTTTCGTCTGTCACCACTTGGCGGCGCTCTACGCTTATGGATTCGTCCTGGTGAGCCGCTCACTGTAACCCTGACCTCGAAAGGCTTAACGATAAACACGGAGAAAGCGGCCGCCCTGGTATTTATGCGAAAAGGGGGATTTTGTGTGCATAGATGAATAAATATTTTTTCTCCTTATGGCGGTGTGTTTAGATACAATTCTTGTGTCATTCACAATGTTGACATGTTCTGTAAAATAAGTTCGCTATAATGATCACTGCTACGAGTGTACTTATTACTTATTTTGGTATAAGAAACCCTGAAAGGCCATTTACTGAACTGAATGTATGTTTTCAGCGCTGGGCTAGTTTGATTTGTCTGTGTTTGTGTGTGTGTGTGTGTGTGTGTGTGTGTGTGTATTACAGAGTCGGGGAGTGCTGCCCTATTTTGCCAATTTTCGTCTCATTTCAGAGCTGTCCACCCCATTTGTCAACCAGAGGCAAGTCCTTATGCTGCCTTTGCTTTCTTCGTATTCTTTCCTCCCTCCTCCTTTTCTGTATCTCTGGTCCAAAGAGAACCTTTCAGAGAGAAGTTATCTCTGCGTCCTTGTGGCTGCCATTGAACTGTGCATTATTTTCAGTTGTAAGTGTATGTACATGCATGCTCCCTTGCCCTCTCCTTTCTGCAATGTGCCTCTTTCTCCTTCCGTATTTCTGTCTATTATATCTGAAAAAAAGAAACTGAAATCCGCGCCCACCCTCCCCCCCCGCTTTTCCCTGTCTCTCCAATTTCTCAGGTGGTTTTTTGAGGCCCTCTCTTACCCGCGCTCGGGCAGCCTGGTGGTGGCCAACGGGGTTGCCATGACGGTGGCGTTCTTCCTGGTGCGGATCGCCGTGATCCCCTCCTACTACTCCAAGGTAGCGGCCACTTTCGGGACCCCCGCCTTCACCCGACTGGGGCCCGGCCCGCAGGTGGCCTGGATCCTCTCCAGCGTCAGCCTGGACGTCCTGAACCTCATCTGGATGTACAGAATCTCCAGGGGCTTGTACAAGGTCCTGGGCCGGGCGCTGGGGGGAGCCGGGGGCAGCTGCCCGGAGAAGCAGAACCACCTCCCCAAATCCCACGGCAACAGCCACGCGGACTGAGGGGCAGGGGGCGCCACCGGGGCCCTTCCTGTCTGTCTCTGCAGAGGTGTGATCGCCTCCAGACCGCTGCTCAAACAGTGTGCCAACCCCACATTCCCTCCTCCACGGGTGCACCTGTGATCTGTTCCCCTGGTCGCTGTGGATGGAGACGATGGGAGGTACTGCATGGGCTGCATACTAGCCTTCTTTTTCAAGGCCAAATCATTTCAGATGGATAATGATGCTAAGATGGCCCATCCCAGCCGTTTTGCTCCAAGTCATATCCCTTGAAAGCCTAATCAACACCTTCACTCAACACCTTTGTACTCAACACCTTCAATCAGCACCGTTGTACTCAACACCTTCAATCAGCACCTTTTGCTCAACGCTTTCACTCAGCACCTTCACTCAGCAGCTTTTACTCAACACCTTTAATCAACGTCTTTCACTCAACACCTTTACTCCACACCTTTTACTCAACACCTTCACTCCACACCTTTTACTCAACACCTTCAAGCCACCTTTCACTCAAGACCCTCACCCACCCTCACACCCCTGCCTACTTACAGTATTACCCAACACTCTCAGACCCCCTCTCAGATCCCTTCCCCCGAGTAAGGCAGCACCGGAGAGAGCTTCCTACTGCTTACAACACAAGGACCTTAGCCACTCTCCCTGCTGCCTACAACACAAGGACCTTAGCCACTCAGTATGCTGCTTCACAGGCTCCTGGGTGCCTCTTGTACAGATGCCTTGACCCCTGCATGTGAAAAGCTCCTGGTGTCTGCCGGTCATATGCTCACAGCACAGCCAGCCCTCCTTTACCTGAACCCCCCGGCCCCCGCTGCACACCTGAGCCAAGGGAGCAGGCCAGTCGTGACTGGAAGCCTGGGAAGAAAGATCAAGGAACTCTGGAGAAATGGGAGAGTGTGTGTGTGAGGTCTGAGATATTCCCATGCAGTGTGATGCAGTGGAGTTTTATGGAGCTGGGGCAGTTCTGCTGCCCCCCCCCCCCCCATTCCTCTGCTTCATAATCAGGAGCCGCTCGCATGTCTTCAGAACTGTCGTGTGTTCTAGAACGGTCCAGTGGAATCCAGGTCCGTTCACTTTGAGTCATTAGGAATCACCTGCTATTTTGCATCCCCTTTTATTAGGAACGGCAGGTATGCCATCCACCAAGTTATGTGTTGGAGGGGCATACTTCATGTCCTTAAAAAAAAGTGTCTGGCATTTCATTTGCCTTGATGCAAGTCCTTCGTTCACAAAAGGAAAAAAGGTAACTGCTTTCGTATGTGTGAATGTACCTGCCCTTTACTGCATATCTGCAGCCTTTCAGAAGAATCATTTCTGATAATGAGACACTTGGTGGTTGTTCTTTTAAGAATTTTTTTGCACACATTCCTTACAGTTACAAGCTTGGCATTTCCACCAGAAATACACAGTGAGATGTGCTTGCACCCGACAGAGAGAGAAATTGAATGGGACTTCTCTGCTGGATGTTCGTTTTCAGTGACAGGAAAACGGAAAGTCCCATTCATTTAATGGGGAAAGGTCAGAGGAGATTGAAGGAGAATCAAATTGAACTGCTATGGTGAATTACCCTTAACTCCTTTTCAGGGATGTTAGTTTACACCCCCCCCCCCCTAAAAAAAACTAAAAAAAGTGATGTTGGTGTCTTGAACATCACAAGGTGCTTCTCAGTCTTCCTTCCTGGATCCGAAGTGGATTTGCCATAGGGACCAGCTGTGTGATATACATATTTTTTTGTTTACTTCTAATTAATGGTAGGAAACGTGGGTGTTGTTGCAGACGTTTGATAACTCTGTTTTAATCATCGTTGTGATTGACTTCCATTCGGACCACTAAATTACCGATGACTGTGTTCATTATCGAGCAGAACTTGGGCATCTGATGAACGTGTCATTTCTGCAGTATTCGCTCTTCTTAAAACTCACAGTGAAGTTGTAAGACTCAACAGGATTTTCCCCAGGCCGTTATTTGTAGGGGTTAGGGTTAGGGTTAGGTGAACCTCTAAACCCTGCCCCGCCAGTGGTCTTGTGCCTTGACGCAAACAGAAGCTTGAATGCAGGCAAGCAGAGATTAACATGTGTTTTGTAAGCCGGTGATTTCGTTGTTGCGGTTAATGGTTTGTAGGTTTCACTGTTTTCTATACAAGTATGCTGTGAAGGACTCTGCCAGTAAGGTCTTTTTGACGGTTTTGAAGGCCGGGTTTTTTTTTTTTTTTTGCCAGTAAGAAGGAAGAAGAACCCCATCCAGAGGCCTGCTATGAGCATGTGCTGTTCACAGCCGAGCTAGGGGAAAGTCACCAGTGCAAATGGGCGGAAATGGGCGTGCTCTGCTGAAGATGGGGGATGAACGCCCGCGTTACTACTTTTATTCCACACAGTTCAGGAGAGCCTGAGAACGCTGTGCCATTTTCTGAAAAAGGAAGGGTTTTGCTCATTTTCTCTACCGGTGAAACTGAGGTGAAGACGCATTCAGGTGCTTAATATGAAATAGTAATTTGAATCAGAAGTATCGAACTTATGCATGGGAGCCTGGTCCTGCTGCCAATATTAAATTAAATCGGGACTGCACAAGCACCAGATACACTTGCCATAGCCAAACAGGTGGCCTGAGTGCTGATTATTAATACTGGGGGGTTTTTTTGTTTAGTTTTTTTTTTGTATGGGGTACTTTATTATCATTGATATACGTGGTTTATCCAGAATTTGTACTGGAAATGTGTAAAAAATTACAGCAAATTTCTCAGTGATTAATCAGTTCTAACCACATTTGTATTTGTCCAGTGGGGACCAAAATGTAAAAGTTGAAAGCGCTCTATGACAGGTGACTTTATACGAGGCGTTTCTCTGCACGCTTAGAAACTGGATGGGAATAAGGACTTATTCCTCCCTTTCTCTGCCGATCTAAAGCAATATGGTGCAGGAATTCAGTTTCCAAGCTACATATTGTAAAGTAATTCTGTGTGCACAAACGCATCTTATGCACACTTGTTTTAGCAAGAAAAAAACAAACGTACATTTTTTTTGTGTGTGCGTGTGTTTACTTGGTACAGTGGTGCCCACATGCATGAGTGTGAACTGTGAAGTGTTTCAGTGTTGTGGCATGTCCTTTGTTGCACAGACGACGGAAGGACTTTTTGACTTCTGCATGTGACCTGTGTTAAAAACAGGAGGGTTGTCCTGGATGAACTTCATAAGCAGTACTGGTTGTGATTGAGGTTATGCTGGTGAAACAGAAATTTAAAACTTTGCCTGGCATTGCAAATTTCTCAAATGTCTTTACTGTTCAAATTAAATGAATGTCATAATAAGTGAAATATCATGTGCCATAGGTCAAACTGCTAACTAGGGAAATGTACATGTGATGTCCCCCAGGACAACCATCAAATACAAATAAACAGGTTTTATTTGATTTTATTTTTGCTTTATTTGTCATGTTGTTCCTTTAATCATTGTATGTGAAAGGAACAATACGACTGTCTCCATCAGAAAACTAAATCATACTAACTGTTGTAAAGAGCTACTTCTACTTTACCAGTAGATCTGAAAGGGGAGATTTACTTGACAGTACTGTAATGTGTTACATTAAAAGAGAGACTTTTGTATTAAAGTGTGATATAGGCAGAAGATGAGAAATTTGATCATGTAGACTTTTTGACAGGTTCGTCTAATTTAACAACTGTCAGAGCTGTTATATTTCCATCGCAATGTCTGAAACTGTTTTACTATAGTTTCTATGTGAATGGCCATTTTTCTAACCTAAATGCTTTTTTTCTAGCCAGCTGCATTTTGTATAAAACATCTCTAAACCTACTGTATGTTGGTGATGTGATTTTTGGGTGTGGCTTGTCACTGATAAACAGGCTTAACAGTTAAACAAATGGAATCACTAGCTTTTCCTACTGTACTGCATATATACGTACCCACGGGAGTACACAATGTTCCATGTCCTCTTCCAGCTGTCCAATTTTGGAATATGATATAGAAAGTATAATTATGTAAAGTCATCTGAAACAACCAAAGAAGTAATGGTGATATTTTAAAATAGTCAATACTTTGATATGTTAAATTTATTTTTATTTTTTATGGTCAGATTTCCCGAGCTCATAAAATGAACTTATAACTGCAATACACTCTCCAATATTTAATTTTTTTTTCTGGGATGGCAAAATCACAGCAACGGTCACGGTGTGTTGTAGGCATTAATAAAAAACACATGCACTTATAAACACATGACACTTGCAGTATTAGATGAGCTTCACGAAATTCCTGTGCTTGTGAGCGCAGGCGCAGGGATATGTGAACACTGGACGTGTTCATTTAGGGCTTTTTAGAAAAGAGGAAAATGGGGAGTGACTGGACCGATGTGTCCTGGCTGATTCCAGCTTTCTACGTCTCTGTGGTGCTGTGCATTGCAGTCTGGAGGCTGGGAGAGTGACTAGAGTCTAACGTGTCTTTTTTTTTTTACCAAACATGGTCACAGAAGCAAGACCAAACGAAATCCTCTTCAGCACAAATGCACCCTCTCTCAATCATACATCTTGACACGGAGAACGATTTGTCAACACTGTGATATTCAACAAGATATTCAAAGAGAAATGGATGTGGAAGTTTTTTGTCTGACTTACCACACCATATTTGAATAATTATTGGCCTGGGTAGTTTCCTTCCTATTAGTATCAGTATGCAGTTTGTTTTTTTATAAAATGGTGGCAGTATCTCAGATAATGACATTTTCCCCAAAATAACCCCATATTGCCACTACAGAAAATATGTTGTGTTGTGTTCAGCCATCTTTATGTAACTTTATTTTTTTATTCATTTGAAAGACAATATCCTTCTGGGTCATACTGAAAAAAAGCCAGTTAGCTGATATGGAAGGCAACTGCTAAAATAACTACTTGAGTAATTCTGAGTAGTACATAAACCTGTTATTTTTTCTTTTCTTTTAAGATTTTATGAAACACATGATAGCTGAAAGACATAATACACCTGTAGGACATTCCCAATTCTTTCAATCTCCATCCAAAACATCTGCTAAACTATTAAAAGAAGAATTTTTCTCCTTATTATGGAATGGACACAAGTTTTTTTTTTTTAAAGGGTTATTATACAAAGTATATAAATAAGGACATGGGGAACACAAGTATTTTCCAAAATGTTGTGGTATAATCATACACAGGGTACAATCAGGGGCAATCTACATAGTTGCTGTAAAATAGTAAAAGTAAAATAAGGGCTACATGCACACACACTCACACACTCACACACTCAGTCACATACTCACACATAAAAACATAAATGGGCCCAGACTCTTACATTCTTCCCAGTCTCGCAGGTTGAGGGAGCCTTTTCCATAAATAGCCAAGCAGCTCTGCATAGAACCAGTGCCCTCATATGCTCTCTCTCTCTCTCTCTCTCTCTCTCTCTCTCTCTCTCTCTCTCTCTCTCTCTCTCTCTCTCTCTCTCTCTGTCTCTCTCTCTCTCTCTCTGCCTCTCATTCTGTCTCTCTCTCCCTCTCTCTCTCTCTCCCCCTCTCTCTCTTTCTCTCTCTCTCCCTCTCTCTCTTTCTCTCTCTCTGTCTCACTCTCTCTCTCTCTCTGTGCTTACATACTACTCTGGCCTCTTTACCTTCACTTCAGTTCAGTTTCATTTGTATAGCCATTTTTTTACAAAAGAACACCCCCCCCCCACCTCTGGCTGTCTCTCCTCAGCCTGTCTCCTGCTGCCATGTTCTCTCTCTCTGTACCTGTCCCTTGGGCTCCTGTGCATTTCTCAGCCTCCATTAGTGCCTGTCACCCCTCGCCTCTCAGCGCCCCCACCCCCCCCCCCCCCCCCCCTTTACCAGGTGTTTTCAGTTCCCGTCCCTTTTGGGATTTCACCTCAGCTCTTCTTTTGATTTATGTCTGTGACATCTCTGAAGCCATTGCAAGATTTTCTTCTTTTTTTATTATAAAAAAAAACTGACGATGCTTTACAATATCAAATGATATCACTTCAGAGGGTTAATATTATTTTAATCCCAGAAATGAAATAATTTGCCCTTTTAAAGCTCCTGCGACTTGCGATCTGACTGAAATACCATCCTTCGGTAAATAAGCATTTTACTAGCATGTCTGGCCATCAAGAATCTTCCTCCCTCATAAATCAAGCCAGTTAATAAGTTATCCATTTACAAGCACACCTTAGCTGTGCCAGAAACAAAGAACACGACTAAGACCTTGACAGATGAAGCATACAGGCTGCATGGTATCATTCCCACAATCACCCCTCAGTACAGTCACCTCTTGTTTTCTCTGGGTATTCAACTGCTGAATATTTTATAATTGTATTATTTTTTACTATATTATCGTATGCATTATTATGACAAGTAAAGGGTCAATACCTCAGCACAAACCCATAGAATTCACGCTGCAGAGAAACTATTTGTCTGCTTCCCAAAGTAGAAAGTTTTAGGTTTGATGGCATAAACAATGCATCACATACCAGAGACCCTTATTTTGCACCGCATGTGGAACAAGTTTCAGTAAATCTAGAAGTTTAAAAACACATCCGTGAATTCACAGGGGAGAGAGACTGTGATCGTGCACATGGTGCATGGGGTTTTAATAAATTAGGAGCTGTGTGATCACTGGAGACATCATAATTTTCACTAAAAGTTTTGGAAGTTTTTTTTTTTTTGACAGTTCAGGGAATTAACACAGCAGAGCAACCACACGCCCGCATGCCGTATATGTACCAGCCAAAAGAGCATCCTACAGATTTCCTACAGTGTAGAAATACAGCCAGAAAGTTCAACCACTGACGTGGTTTAAAATTAAAGTCAATACAACATAGAAACCTCTGTGATGTCATGGTTTCCAGTAACACGCTGGTAGCTTTGCATTATTAGCTGCTTTCCCACTTGTTCTGGCTCGGGGGACCTATATAATGGAAAAAAAAATATGCAAAAACCCACCACCATTTTTCATACTGTGTAACACTAGCGACTAGAGCAACTTGTTTTGGGAATCTCGCTAACTCAGAGGCCTAAAAACGTGAAAAGCAACAGAGGAATAACTCTGTCATCCATTCCAGTATGCTACTTATGGGACTGTATCCTCCAAATCCCTCTTGTGTCTGCTATGGCACTCAACATTACGTGGTAAACTTAATGTCATGTTGTACATGGCTTACTATCTGGTGTGAAAATATAAGTGGGATATTGATACTGCCTTTTGGTAATCTTGTTGCCAAACTTAAATGCGCATAAATGTGTTTTATGATGTAATATTTTTGGCTCTGACAAAGTTCTGATGGCCAAAATATTAGCACTTTTCAACAGGACAATAATGGATATACACGTTGACACAGCATAATGGCCTGCTGTTGCCTGAGCAAGGAACTAACAAATTGGATTGAGGCAAAAAAAAAAAAAAAAAAATAATAAATTAAATTTGCACAGACTGCAATGAGCAAATCCACAATGTCCAGGAGCATTCACACCATAAGCCTACTGTTGTCACCTAAACAGGACCCTGTGTATCTGAGAATGTGCTGGTTCTAAGGATGCATTGCAGTAGAAAAAAAAAAGTTTATTAAATATGTTCTTGTTGACTCTGGGAATTCTACAATGGCAGCCTGAGAGAATGATTTCCTACTAGGAGTGAAGAAGATGAGCAGGATCAGCTATGATGGCATGAGCCTTATGACAGAGGTGTTAAACAGATCAAGGAGAAGAAAAGGTTTCTGTAGCAGAAACGTGTTGGGTATTTTATCGTTTCTGTTTTGAACCTGCTAATATAATAAAGCCATTTTAACTTTATATGGGCAGAGTGCCTTGGTGCTGTTTTGGTTTTTTGATTCATGTTTTTTTATCCCCATTAAAGAGCACCTCCCAGTCACTAAAAGTTTTTTTTTTTTTTTTTTTTGCTGTGTATCTGTGTAGTGCTCTTTTCTCTGCTTCATTATTTTTAAGTATTTAAAACCGGTTCCCTTGAAAAGACAAGTTTGTAAAAACCTTTAGTCAATTGGTGAGGAAAAACTCTGAATAAGAGGCTCATTTACGTTTGTGTTAAGGAGATGTTGTAGAAGATACGATTTAAAACACCGTATCTTTGTTTAAAATGTTGAGGTATAATCAATAAAAAGAACATACACCACTTTGGCTTTTAGCGGTGACTAGATACTAACTATCAAAACCATTCACCAAAGCAGTAGAGGTGATTTGTATCAGTCACTAAAGTTCTCAGTTACCATGGTAATTGTTGTCAGCTTAGTTAAATGCCATTTTGGAAATCAGCCACTTACAGACTTCCACTATGTTGAGATTTTTTTTACGTTATAATTTAACCCCTTCAAACCTGAAGTGTTTGGCCACCCTACTAAATTGTTAAACTCATCTTCAATTTTTTATTTACATTTTTTTTTTTTTTTTTTTACAAAACCATCCATTTTATTTGAGATCAATAGAATGAATCAAAAATTGTAAAATCACCCTCAGACAGATTCCCATTCAGACTTGGCTTCAAGATCCAGCCAGTTGTAGTGCTTGGCTGTGCCTCTATCATGCCCAAATAAAGCCTTCACATTCCAGCAGGCTTTTCTCTCTCCCCCAGTAAGCACATTGAAGCAAAGGTCTCGTAAACATCTTTCCTTCACTTTCTTTCTCGCTCTTTCTCAGGTCCTGGCCTTAAGTTAATGCTTTAATTCTACCTCTCAGCCAGTAGTTGTCACTACAGTAATATTGCTGTGTATATATATATATATATATATATATATATTTTTTTTTTAGAAAAAAAAATATATGAAAAAATGTATGTATCCATATAGCTACTATAATGCTACTTTTTAATCGATATTTTGCGGCCTGCAATGTTCTTGTTTCTATTTGCTGTCTGACATTACAAAGGTGTGTGTCATGCTGAAAGTTCAGTCGATGGTTGTTCGCTTTTTGTAAATCTGAAATCTGTGACTTCTAATTTTGGCCACAATGTCCACACTAATCTGTGTACAAAGCCAACATTGTTATGCACTGGTTAAATCATGTTAAGTTGACGTAACCATGATATATCTAGTAGTTATGTACACATGAAGTATGCAGTACCCCTGTGCCCCCATTATGTTCATTTAATATGGGACATGCCCCATCAACCATTAACATAGCTGGTATGGCATAAAAGCCATTCCAGTACATACGACTTTTGTGTACAATATTGCAAGCAAAATTATATCTTTGTGAACAAAACATATTTCAGAAAAGGGAGGGTATTTAAACACAGCCGCACTTGGAGACAAATTCTGCTGGTTGTTCCTAAATAATAGCTTGAACATCCGAAAGGTCATTTGGCTAATTGCCTGGGTTTCCCTTGCCCATGCATTCTGAACTTGTAAAGAAAATGCTCAAGGTCCTTGTTGATGAGGACAGAGTATTATCTGCTTTTTAAATAAAAACTCATATGATTAATCAGATCTCCATGTACTCCTAGAGCTCTAATATTACTTAGGTGTATTTCATTTAAATCTGTATTTTATCCATAACCATGTACAGTAATTTGTTCATCATTAAATAAGTGTTCTTATTACTATACAAATTGTGTAAAATGCTATGAAATGCTTAGCTCCTCTAATGCTATCTGTCCTCCAGGAACTTTCCTTAACTGCCTTTTTAAGATCCATATTCCAGTTTTCCCATATGGGCTACATTTTTGTCAAATCCCATTAGGGAATGACTGACTGCAAAACACCATAATAAAAGTTCTAATAATGTGTTCATTTATTTCTATTCAGGGTTGAACAAAAACTACTATTTAGACCTGAGAATGATTCCCTTAGACCTAATTCTTTTTCTGTTGCAAAACATTTACCATTTGGTGACCGCCAAAAGCTAGCACCCAATTTTTAGGAGGAAGGTCACATATATTTTTGGGACATAAACTTTTTTCAGGGTCATACACTGGGTCATCCAATGAATTGAGATGAGTAATGGTTCTTGAATTGTTCTTTAATGGTTTTCATTTTGGCAACATAAAAACAATTGTTCTTGAGAACATTTCTTGGTGTCATTTTGTTTTAAAACTTTCATTTGTGCTCATTTTAGGCAGATACAACATCTGTCCAGTACTATCGGTTTTGACTCATATGTCAGGTACAATAAACACATCATCCCTGTATTGTTGCCTTGTCTATAATTGTACACTTTTGTTTCTAAATCAGATAATGAGACATTATATCTTTGTGTAATGGTGAGTTGATTTTTTTGAATGGCCATCCTATTGTCTTGGGAAGTAAAGTTGCCTTTATGTTTGAAAACCAACTGTACTGAACCCATGCCAGCCTATGTGTCTGCCTCCGCAAACCTGTCTGTTGATGTGAGTTTGTGCAACCCTGAAGTGAGGCTAAAAATGGGGTTAAAACCAAGTCCAGCGAGTTACATCTCATCTCATGGCATTTCCAGACCCTTCTGTAGATATATGGCTTATTAATAAACAGTGCTGCCAAGTACATCTCAGACAGGGACGCACAGAGTGACTCATCCACTTGAGGGAGGTGGGCTGCGGGGCAGTCGTAAAAGGTTCTGCGGCCTCTGGTGGCTCATTCCATCCCCCGTCCCTTCCACACACCGCAGCAATACACAGGGGTAAAGGGGGAAAACCACCATACTGCTGGTATTAGCAGGTGAGGCTCCGCCCCCCGAACCTGACTCATCACCACAGAAGAGGAGCATGTGGGAATGGATTTCCACCAATGTTTCACTCAGCAGGAAGGTCCCTACAATGGCGCCGTTTGTCGGAGGAAGTGAGACTGCAGATCCAGTTACAAAATCGCAAATTTTAAGTGATTTTCATGAAAAAATAAATAACTTACAGATATGCTTTTGAACAAATTGCACATATTAAATACAACCCGTAGACCTACTTAAAGTGCTAGACTAAAAACCCAAATAATTATACATAACAATCACACATTGCTCTTTTCAGTGGCTTTGAAAAGAGCAATGTGTGATGAGCGTTGTAGATTATAAAATTACACTTTACTGCTTGAGATAAGAGTAAAACAGCCCAAATTTAAATAACATCTTCGCATTCCATTTGTGCTGGTTTTTAACCACATCTCACATAAAAAGAAACACCACACGAAGCAAATTGTTGTGATAAAAGTACTATATAAATGCTTTTCTTAAGTTGTTTTGTTTGTGTACATTCCCTAGTTTAGTGCTTTGAACCTAAGCACCTTCACCTAAAGGTGGAAAAACTTACACGACTCGAGCCTAATGCCATCTCGGTGACATCACTGAGGCGAAGAGGCATAGTCGTGATTGGACAGTGGCCCTAGCCAATCACGGTCTGCTTTACGCAGGCACAGATGGGAAGAGTTTAAAAAAGATTGAGTAAAGTTCTGTGAAGTGGTCCAGCGTGTGCGTAGGGGAGCAAAGAAATAACAACAGAGGTAGAAGCAGAAAATATATAGGTTATCATCATTTAATTTCCCCCTACTGCACATAAAAACTTTTTAAACGATTTATTTCAGACTGTTTTCATCCTCTTCAATTAATTACTAATTTGCTTCAATTACTAAAATCGGCGACGAAATTATAAAGGACACAATGACAACACATTTCAGCAAAGGACCAACATTCGGACTGTCAGCTGAAGTCAAGAGTAAGGTAGGCTGGGTGCTACTGCGATTAAAACAGAAATGCATTTTTTCATCATACCCATTGCTTCGTTGAAGTCAAAGTACGTCATCTCCCTCTGTTCAAAGTAACCATCTCTGTGATTTGCTACATTATAAAAGGTGCGTGGCGATTGAAACAATTTTGTTTTTGTTCCCACAAAACAAGATGACACAAATGGCGTCTGTCTTCTGTTCCTATGCTTTTTGCTTGAAGTATTAACGATAATATTACTACAGTTTGTGACGTACGTTCTGAACGAACTACGTAGCACGTGCAACTAACTCTGACACAAAATATGTGACTTAAAATATATATTTAAGCCAACGTTTTTAACATATATATTATATATCCATAATGTAGTTTTTAATGTAGTGTTTATGCTACCGTTGCACGTGAGTGACTGGGTAATGATGGGAATCGTACTGTAGATGGCACACACACAACAATAATATGCGCCTCAATGCTGTGAGGAGGACAGGAGATGAACTTGCTCTCATATAACTACAATTGATGTGCATCTTGCAAGAGGCACTGATTCTGATTATTATATCAGTTTTACAGCTGAAACAGTTTCCATTTGTCTTTGCACATACATACCACTGCTGAATGCATCTTACACCATAGAATTCAAACATTCCTGTTAATGTGTGATATGATTATCAGTGTTATCTTTCTTCCAAATACCTTATTAAGACTGGTTAGTATGAAAGGCATGAATGGTTTTAAAATATAGCTTTCATATAATCTCAGTAATGATGTTATATTGGTGGCAATTGTTTGGGAACTAGAAGGGAGCAATAGACATTGAACAGACAGTCTGTCTCCCGTTTCTTCATAGATCTGTCAAGCTGTTAAGATTTATGTAAAATTAGCACCCATTTCTTCCTTATGTTTTTAAATTAACACATAACAAATTCACAGAAATAGCACTGATTGTGTGTGACGTACTGATTCCAAAATGCAGAGTAGGGTAAAGGCTGTTATGATCCTTTCATAGCATTATTGTAACTCCTTGTCTGGCCCGAAGTACTGTTTCATTTTGCCTGTGCTTGGAGTTTTTGAAAAGCTGGGGTTTGTCCTCAGGACCCACACACGTAAAAGCACTAGAGCCCTTAAAGCACTGTGTAAAGTAAATATTTAGAGTTATCCCATCTACCAGACAGCAGCAGCAGAACAGAGACAGCAGCCTTTTGAAACAGCTGCCATCAAACACCAGGCAGAGGGACCTACAGTATTCCTCTGGTCATTTAAAACAGTGTATGCCAAAGTGAACCAATACACCTGCATTTCATGACAGATCCGCATTGTACTGCTTGTCATTGTAGAAAGGCTGCTTTCTACATACACAGCGCAGTCTGTAAATGCTAGTGTCCTTGTATCATTAGTTCATGCACAGGAAAACTAACATAAGCTAAACAGTCGATTCTGGTTGCGGCATTTGCATTTGTTGCTGCTCTCTCTCTCAACCTTGAAAACCAAAGAATTGTCAATGGCAGTAAAGCAGGCTATCTTGAGGCTGAAAATCTGAATCAGAGTCATAGCCAAAACAATGGGTATGTCAAATCAACAGTTCGGTACATTTTTAAGACGCAAGAATGCGCCGATGATGCTCAGCAATAGCAAATAACCTACTGTTCATGATTCAAAGCATGCTGCCTCTGTGAAACATGGTAGAGGTAGTGTTATGGCTTGGGCATGCGTGGCTGCCACTGGAACAGGCTCACTCGTCTTTATTAATGATGTAACTGCTGACAGCAGCAGCGGGGTGAATTCTGACGTATGCTGAAACCTGCTATTTGCTCTGATCTAACCAAATGCCTCAAAAGTCACTGGACGGTGGTGCACCTTACAGCTGTACTTCTTCTTCTTCTTCTTCTCCTTTTGGCTGTTCCCATTAGGGGTCGCCACAGCGGATCAGATCCGCATATTTGATTTGGCGTATGTTTTTACGCCGGATGCCCTTCCTGACGCAACCCTCTCCATTTATCCGGGCTAGGGACCGGCAATAGGAATGCACTGGCTTGCGCATCCCCAGTGGCTGGCTTACCTTGCGGCTGTACAATTAGCCCAAATATACTGCTGAAGCAACCATGGAGTTTTTCAGCGCCAAAAAGCGGAATGTTCTTGACTGGCCAAGTGACCATGAATCCAAATGAACATGCATTTCGCTTGCTGAAGACAAACCTGAAGCCAAAATGCCCCTGAAAAAAAAAACAGGAACTGAAGATGGCTGCAGTACAGGCCTGGCAGAGCATCACCAGGAAAGATACCCAGCATCTGGTGGTGTCTGTGTGTTGCAGATTTCAGGCGGTCATGGAATGCAAAGTATTTGCAACCAAATACTAAATATGCTGACTTTATTTATGTTAATTTGTTCAATGACTTTTGGTCTTTTAAAATGGGGGGACTGTTTATAAAAAAAAAATTCTTGTCATTCGTACACAGATACCCTCAAATTAAAGCTGATTGCCTGCACTTTAACCTCATATTCATTTTTTTTTTAAATTTCAAATCCAATGTGCTGGGGTACAGATAAAAATCTAATGTTCATCGTTTATTTTTGAGCTGCAAAATTAGTCCCTACTCCTTGACGTTGAGCACTAGTAGAAGGATCTTCATTTTAGATTTAGTGTGGGTGGATTTTCGAGACTGTCTGCTGCAGACGGACGCTGTTCTGGCGGTGTTTGGTGATGTCTGGCAGAGACTGAGGGGGGGGGGGCAGATAAGATGCCCAGCGAGTGAAGCTTCACACGGGCAGCCAGGTGCTTCTGCTCCCGTGACCTCCTGTTATGGAGCGACCCTTCACTGTCCGGGGACTTCATAGGATGACCTGCTGTTAACAGTCTCAAGTAGGCTGGACAGAATTTAGAGAATTTAGTTTGGCTACGGAAGCAGAATGGTGTTTGCTTGGAGTTCACACTGTATAGTTTTGCAAAAAAAATAATGTATGGACACGGAGGAGCTAAACGGATCACTGCTGGTCTTTTTCTCTTTTCTTCAGTATCCTCTGTCTGATCTCTCAGAACTACGCGTCTGGCTTAAGGTGGTATACTTTTTTACTGCTGAGATTTCCTTTTACGCTGCCAGTTTTCATCACCTTTTCAACAGGATTCAGTCCGGGTTTTAAGAATGATGCAGTCTACTTTGAATTCAGACAAGATCATTGCTCTCGTAGAAATATTCCGACTAAAACAAAAACTGTGAGGTGAACTATTAAACAAAAACAACTGGAGAATCCTGTGTCTTAATGGCCCTTGGTCTGACGTACACATGGTTTGCATGGTTGTGTGAGTGTTCAGCCAACTGTAAAAGGGAAAGTTCCGGAAAGCCCACAGAGGAAAAGAGGGAGAGAGCTGTTTCTTCCTAGTTTGGTGTGTTGGACTGGAAGCAACGCAAGCTGAGCGCTTTGAAATACCTGTTTGTGTTGGCTCTCCCTCTCTTTCGCTCTGTTTAGCAGAGGAATAATTCTTAAAAGGCGAAGGGACCAGGGAGGGTGGAGAAGTAGGCAGCTGTCCCGGAATTTTAAAAATGGGGCTGTCGAACGTGCCAACAAGGAAATACAAGGAAATGTAGAATCACTGTGATTCCATGCAGGAATTTCTCTTCGTCTATTTCATTTAATTTCTTCTCTCTCGTACTTTTAGCCTGGCCTTGCAAATAAAGTGATAAGGCAGTGCAAACTGGCATGCAGAATAGGAATGGAAGTAGAGAGAAAGAGAGGAGAAAGAGATTGGATCATGTTTTGCAGAGATTCTGGTGTTTTAGGAATGGATTCCAGATGGGATGAATATAAGCAGTTGAGCCCTTATTCTTTGAATGTTCACTTATATAACACTTATCCTGGCCTATGGCACAGGAATCGCAGTAATCATAACCAGTACTGTAGGTTAGTTGGTAACCTAAATGTTTAGTTTATTCGTTGAAATGTCTTCAGAATGGAAGACAGTGAACATTGAAAGGATGTAGTCAATTGAAAGATAAACAGTACCACACTCATCATACACACAGGAACTGCCAGGGGTGCCCATGGGATTGCTTCAAGTATGGAGGGAGAAGTCCAGTAACGGTAATTGTAGCAAGGCGGTTCAATATCTAAATTTTAATGTAGCAGAGGTATGTAGCATACATTGGTGTCCAGTAGAGGGCGCCACTGGCAACTGTAACACAAATGTGGTGAAATAATTCCACACTCGTTTTTTGTAACTTGCTGACTTTAACCAGTGACTGCTGTTCTCTGCCTCCAGTTGGCTCAGAAGTATGACCCTCACAAAGAGGAGGAGCTTCGCCTGTGGATCCAGGAAGTGACAGGACGCAGGGTTGGAGACAATTTCATGGAGGACCTGAAGGATGGGGTCGTCCTTTGCGAGTGAGTGAAAGGGGAGGTGACACTGATACAAGACTGCTCTCCCAGCTTTCACGTTACATTTTACATATAATGTGTTTTATGTATTTAAAAACCTTGTGTAATGACTTTTCCCTTGCTTTTAGAATGTTAACTCAGCTATAAGATGTTCTTGCAAATGGATAGAGGAGGGAGAGACATTTTGTCATTTATAAACACAGGAGCTGGGGATCTGACACATTGTGTCCATTCTATGGATTTTCATTTCAAGTTCACCTCTGACTGGCAGTCCACGCCTCCACAGACACACCTCCGACTGGTTAAAATCTAAATCACTGTGTCGCTTACACAAGCAACATGGTGAGCACAAGGCCTAAACTAGATCATAGTGTAGTGATACAGTAATATGAAGCCCCTATTATTAAATTAATTATTCAATAAAAAATTTTTTTTTTTAAAGTCTTGTAATAAAATAAGCGGGTACAGATAATGGATGGATGGATGGATGAATAGATAATATGGGCTTAATATCATTGTATTTATTTTCCTTGTGCATTATATGCGTATACCATTTACTTAAAAAAGTAAAACCCAATAACAGCAGAAGTGTACTGCAGTAGAGAGGTGAACAGAAATATTGACTTTAATAAGAAGGAAGGGAATGATTACAGTCTGTGTAGATTACCTGGCTGTCCGTTCAAAAACACATTTTTTCACAAAAGGCTGCAATGAAAGCCAGTGATGCCGGCGG
>CM077285.1:70917470-70972470 GCA_039654925.1 Anguilla pacifica | reverse complement strand
GCTGAAGGAGGGGCGCAACATCATCGGCCTGCAGGTCAGACAGGCAGCTCATCCCCATCTGTTAGCCCCCAGCAGAAACAGACCAGCTTAAATTATCCTACAAACGTTTGTTTTTGTGGCAGTGTCAGTATTGATCATTAGCCACCAATACATTACTTACTTACTTACTTAGGCCTCATCACACCAAGTGGCGCATAAGGCCTCTACTACATCAATACATACTGAGCCATTAAATGGCCCAATGATAAGTATAATTAGCATAAAGGGCTCCGTGGATAATTTTAGCATCTTCTTACTTTTCTCCATCCAGATGGGCACCAACAAGTTTGCGAGTCAGAAAGGAATGACATCATACGGGACACGCCGCCACCTTTACGATCCCAAGACGGGCATGGAGAAGCCGCTGGACCAGTCCACCATCAGCCTGCAGATGGGAACCAATAAAGGGGCCAACCAGGTGGGGCAACTGTTCAATTCAGTTCAATTCAGTTCAATTCAATTCAATTCAATTCAATTCAATTCAATTCAATTCAATTCAATTCAATTTTATCTGTATCGCGCTTTTTACAGAGAACTGTCACACAAGACACTTTACAGAGTAGCAAGGCAAGAGGCGGAGCAAAAAAAAGAGCAAACAGAGCAAACACCAGGCCCGAACTCCCAAATAACAAGTATAGTAGGTTAAAAAAATCCAGTGGAGAGAAAACCCTCAAATGGTGGCGAGAACCACCCCCCCCCCCCCAACAGGAAGAAATCTCGAAAGGAACCCGGCTATTGACCACTGGTTAGCCAGGTGTACAGTAAAAATAAAGTGGGTTAAGCAGGTTACAGCAGAGGTGAAAGCTAACAAGAATAACAGAAAACCAAATGGTGTAGTTCAGAATAGCATACAGGAAGCAGATTTAGAGTGAGTATTTCTCTTCTCTGTCATTTGCTTATTGCAGTATAATTGGCTATGTCCTATTCAGATGCCTTGCATTCAGCTGTGGAACACTTCTAAACCTAAAAAAAAAAGAAAAAAGAAGCTAAGCGATCAATATTGTTCCAGGGCTTCCCTAATTGCTTTTACTATGTGGCTGTGGAAACGGTGCTTTATATTCTGCTGGGTGGAAACAAATGTCAGGCCTTTAGCCAGCGTTTTCAACCGCATTAATACTGGACCATCACAGCTATTTTACTCCGGGGTACACCTCAACTAATGCGTGTTCGGCTTTTCAGTTCAAAATGGCCGAAGGGTATCATTTCTATTGTGAAGAGAAATGATATGAGGTCCGTGAAAGTTGCTGTTAAAGCACAATTCATTGTCAGTCATTATTACTGTTACAACAGCAGTGTCCCGCTGGGAAGTGAACCACACAACCAGCACTGTAATTATTGTGTCCAGGACAAATTGCTGGTAGAGACATGGCGTATAGAGTATAGTGTTGTATGCTTTTACTACCCTATGTAAATAATTTACTCTACTGCAATTGCAGTTTAACTGTGATTTACTCTTTTCTGGATTTGCCTTCCATCTGAAAAAAACAAAATCGAATAACTTCAATGGTTAAAGAAATATAAAAGAGGCTCATGGATGTTTTTGTGTGTGTGTGTGTGTGTGTGTGTGTGTCTGTCTGTGTTTGGATGTTTTCTTTCTGTGTGTTTGTGTCTGTGTGTCTGTGGGTTTGTGTGTGGATGTTTTCTTTGTGTGTGTTTGTGTGTGGATGTTTTCTTTGTCCTAATGTGTGGATTTGTATGTGTGTGTGTGCGCGCGCACATGTGTGTGTGTGTGTGTGTGTGTATGTGTGTGTGTGTGTGTGTGTGTGTGCGTGTGCGTGTGCGTGTGCGTGTGCGTGTGCGTGTCACCATCTCTCCAGTCCGGAATGACGGCACCCGGCACCAAGAGGCAGATCTTCGACAAGAAGGTGGACTTGGAGGCGTGCGACACGTCCACCGTCTCTCTGCAGATGGGCACCAACAAGGTGGCGTCCCAGAAGGGCATGACGGTGTACGGCCTCCCGCGCCAGGTCTACGACAGCAAGTACTGCGCCGCCTCCAACAGCCACGTCAACAACGGCGAGGAGTACGACTACGACGGCTACAAGTACTACCCCGACTAGTGAAGGTGGAGCGCCCCTAGACCGCTGTCTCCGCCTCCCAGCTTCGCCCCTGGGCCTTGCTGGCTGGGGCGCACTTTCCCAAGATCAACCAAGTACTCCCAAACCCCCCCCCCCCCCATTTCCATAAAACCCCTCTGCACTTCCAAGCAACTTAAAGTCACTGCTTTTTCATGGAGGGGGGGGCGGCTTTTCTACTCTATATTTTGCTGATGCTTGAGCCCCAGTCCCCCAAAACAGGTCACTGTAGTGTCGGTCTGTTTTTTTGTCATTTTGTTTTTGACAATTAGAACAGATAGTCCGCGTCTATGGCATCAATTTTGTGCCAAAAGTAGGCACAGAATTGACGCCATACTGAATTTAAGACTAGAAATACGTCTGTGAGAAACGGCACAGGTGATCTAGTTGTAATGCAGTTCTCTGGAGTTTTAACTGTAATTTTAAACTCAGACTAAATTTGTTCTTCTTGCCGTTTAGTCATATTTATTATTGATATTCAAGTTTTTTATTGAGGGTGTCTAAGATACCTTTTCCATTCTAGGGATAAGTCAGAAAGCATAAAAGACCCACATTCTACATGACTTTAGTCATAGAAAAACTATTTTGCCCTCTTAAACGTCCCTCTTAATGCTGACATTTGTAACAATGAGGAGCTGGGTACGGGTTCACAGACAATGAATATGAGAGGCTTTCGGTGTGACCTTCCGAACACTGATAGCAGTGTACCTGCCAAACTCCACGTTCCCATTGGACACCGACCATCAGACACAGTCCTCTGGCCCGGAAGATGGAAGGTCAGCTGCAAGTATATCCTGTTGTTTCAGACTAACATTCCTGATTCTTAGTTGTTTTTGTGATCTCTGGCTCACAAAGCAATCAGAGATAAGACAGATTTTCCCACCAGTGCAGTGCTTGACAAATTCTTCTTTATACATTTTTGCTATTGAACTGGTCAAACTGATGACCAGTAACATCACACCACCTTGATGACAAAAAAAATGTGATTCTCTGAATTCTAATGATTTTCCAGACACAATATTAGTTTTTTTGAGCATAGGGCCTAGAATATAGGCTGTGCTTTGTACTGCTTGAGCATAATCTCCCATCTGGTGTTTTGCAGTGTTACTCAATTGTAGATACACTGTTGGTGCTATGAAACATAAGCATAATTAACTCATTCATGCTGATGAACACCATCTGAAATGGCATTCCTAAACATTATGATCCTGGGCCCCCAGTATAAATTTCACTGCCCTTTCATGACCCGTCAGACTGCAGAAATAAATGCTGGATGTGCGGTATACAAACTGTTATTTGTACAGAATACCCTAAAATACATTAAAAAGGGACATGGTTTGAAGAGATTTGGATTCTGATTATGAAATAAATGATTTCCTACTGACAGACTGACTGAAAAAAGCATTGTATCCAGTGTTTATTCAAACTAATACTGTTTATACATAATGCTTAATGTGACTGTGAAATAAAATTTACACATTTCTTTTGAGACAAAAATGCATGATTTACTGATTGATTAGTATTTTAATTAAGTGTCATACACCCTACTGAGAGGGTCTACAACACACTTGGTGAAACATTCAATGTGTACATGTCACATATTAGGCTGTAGCTTAGTTTTACTGTTTGAAAAACCCATAGAAAACCTAGTGCTGTGAAAAAGTATTTATATTACTTATTCACATGGGTGATATGGGTTTGATAACTTTTTTATTAAATAAATGAAATTATTTTCAAAATGTGTTTAGTGTTTCCTCAGGTTCCCTTTGTGTAATATTAGATTTTGTCTAAAGGTCTGAAACCATTCAGTGTGGCATACTATATGCAGTAATAGGGCCAATACTTTTTCACACCAGTGTAAATAAGACAAACATCAGTTATCAATTCACGTTTTGCCTTCAGTACCAAACTTTTTGAATAAAATCTCCTTCAGTTTCTGAAAAGCCATTCAGCATTCTCCCCATTTGCTAATCAAAATAATTTAGGCTTCCTGTCTGTCATCCCTGTCATCGTGTAAAGTGCAATAAAACATAAAATGGAATTCATTTTCTGTGTCCCCCAGGCCCCTTCCCTCCTCAGCAGCATTACTGAACCTACCCACTTCAACTGCCGGTGGTCGGGTTCCAGTTCTCAGTTGGACTCACAAGGACCTTCGACTTCTTCTCTGACACTATGATAGCAAATGCTGACTGCAGTTCATTTGCTGCTCCTATAGTATAAACTTGCCTGGGCCCCATACCACATATTAAGAATAAAGGTGTTGTTAACACCTTCTGACTGCAATGAAATGCTGGAAAGCAGTGACCAAGTGAAAGAGCAAGTAGATGTACCAGATTCACTTCAGCTAAATATGAATTGTTTATATTAATCGTGATTCCCCTTGGATTTGGTGCATAAATGTTTGACTCAATTAGTTTTGCTGGTTTGATTATCAATCATTTGATTCTTTTTCAGATAAGTTACTCATATTTTTCAGGATCTTGACCAACAGGTCAAAAATGGTTAGTTATCAGGATTTAATTGCAATCTGCAAAGCACCGTGTCCCTCTGAAACATTACATCTTATGGGAACTGGGACTGTTTTAAGAGTGTTTCTTCAATCCAAGCACCCCTTCCAAAGCCATTCCAAGGCATGCTTTCTGAACTATTAAAAATGTTGCTTAGTTTAAGAGATAGACAAAACATTCTGCACGCTTCAGTGAGCACTGGATTAAATAACAAAATGTGAGAAGAATCCTGACTGTATGGTTTTAAGCAACATTTGGTGCAACAAATTTTAAAGAATATTTTACCAGGAATTAAGCATTCAAGGTTAAAGACTTCTGCAAGAACCAAAAAAAAAAAGGAAAATTCTCTCTTAAAATACCGAGGACTGGATCTGTACAGCTTGTGTGCACACACTAAATGACATAGTATTAACTGAAAACATTGTTAAAAGGGATGGTTTGCCCCCGTGTAATGTAATTACATCCATCCATCCATCCATTAGCTATACCCGCTTATCCTGGTCAGGGTCGAAGGGTGTGCTGGAGCCTATCCCAATGTGCATTGGGTGAGAGGCAGGAAGACACCCTGCAGGGCGCACACACCATTCGCTCGCAAACTCATGTAATTATGTTACACTAAAACAGTGAACAAAATATAAAGAAATGAATGCATGTCTGCCTAAGCATTTACTACCCTTACAACTGAATCAAACTGTAGAAATCTTGGAAGGAATCATGGTTTTGCCTTTGTGAAATCAATTTATTAATTCAATGATCAAAAGAAAAACCAAAACACAGGATCAATAGGGACAAATACTGATCATTTTCATAATGGCACCAGGTTGTGTCAACCCTCATTTCACTTTTTAGTTAAATTACAACATGCAGAAAAGAATTCATTTTTTCACAGATACCAAACCAAGAGATTTTAGTTACTTTATGAAATTCAAAAATGGTGTGATTCAGTACAAAACATTTGAATATGCAGACTCAAGTGAAGGGATCAGGCTATTACAAAATAACAATAATATACTGTATTTCACGAAGAAGTCCAAAATTGTACATCTGACAAGGACTTCCTATGTTGATGCTGGAGGAAATCTCTTTTTTACCAAGGCAAAACAAGAAAGAAATTACCAACAGGCAGGATTTGGAATCAATTACAAATTCTTTGATATTGCAATTTATTCATCATTTGATAATATAAGTACTACAATTAGCCCATGGTTTCTTTGCACGAACTAACCTTGATGGTGCTATCTTTCAAAAAAGGAATCAAATAAAGTCAACCAAACATAACATGGTGGGCTGCAAACTTCTATATTTAGCCTGTTCAAGGCCGCTTTGGGTCACTATGCGTTCACCCATAAAGAGATTTAGCAGGAGGCATCAACATCATCCAGAGGTCAGTTCTACACACAGCACGGCATCTGAACTAGCACTGGTTCATTAAAAAAAATGGCTGGTTGTTTTGTAGATGCAATTCTGCCAAATCGGGGATTCGAAATTTAGCCTATATTAATGAACAGATACCTTCATTGCCCATGTATTGATTCAGATAGGTTACTCTTTAAAGCCAGATGGGCCGCACAGACAACCATTTCCCTAGATAATACGAAGAGACTGATTCCCATAAGACAGCGCTTTGGAGACCTAGGCTATAAGTGAGTCACCTTCAGGAGGCACGCCCATTCAGAGTCAATGGAATAAATCTGACACACGAAACAACACAACTTTTCTATGTGTAAAGAACAACATATTCAACAAATGTCTCTAGATGCCTCCTTAAGGTTTACTGTAGCTGAATTTAAGACTAGAAATAAATATGGACTAACACAGACAGTGGTTCAAACTACTCTAACTAATTTCCTTTTTTTGACATTCATTGGAATGACTGGGAATGCTACTGATTGGCAGCCTCACAAGCGTCTATCCAATCACTATAAACGTCCACAGGTTCTGAAAGATCTTGAAAGGTTCATTAAGGAAATTAAATTGGCAATTCAGGATGAAAAATATACATGCTGAGGAATTTTTCACAATTTAATTCCTGGGCATGTTAGTGACAGGCACACAATGGCTGATACATATGTAACAATTAATGAAATTGTCATTTCAACAACACGCGTTTATTATTTGTTTTGAAAAGCCGAAAAGAATAGCTCTATGACAAGAGAAGCCCAAAGGAACGGCTGTTTGGGTGTAACACTTTATAAAGCTGATTTATGAGGGCCAAACCACTTAGTGAATTGTTGAGAGGGCACATTAACATTATTCCTGGATTTTAGGATTTAGAATGTGTATTTGATCAGAAATTAATAATAAGCTCCCATCAGATGAATGGTACACCTCATCTACAAGTTGAATTACAACATGAATTTCAGAGAACCACTTTCAGTGTTCTCAGAAAGATCTGTATGCTGGAGTTTACATTGTAAGTCATTCTGGAGAACAGCATACCAGTAAAACAGCATCAACCCATCACTTAGGCCTACCTACTATCTTAACCATGGTATCATCAACATGGCATTCTCACCAGTACACAATCTGTTTCCACACCCAGTAATATTTTCAAGTCATTGCAAACAATACTGCAGATTAATGTTTGCATTGACTGTACAGAAGGATACAGGTAATAGGGGTCTGGAATTCTTCCAAGCAAACTGTACAGGATATTATTCCTGTATTTCTACTGCGTTCCCTGTGGGAAGAAATAAATACGTCAAACAATTAACATAACAGAGCCCAAGAACACATGGAAAGCTCAGCACAGTGGCACGAGAAAATTCACATTTGCAGCGAACGAGCGAAGATGTCCTTAACATTACATTTTGACGTCACATGACTTCTCGTGGTTGCAAAATGGACAGGTGAACTGGGTGTCCAGATTTCCCGTCAGCTTCTTCTTAGGAGGTGGCTTCCGTTTTGACTTACGCCGACCCATATTCTTCCGATTGTTTAAAAAATAAAATATTAGATTGAGTTAGATCTAAAATAGTGTTAGATTGTAATCACACACAGTTTTTAATATTGACAATTAGCTGGCTATCTGCAGTGCTCACCTAACTTGGGATTCAGTTGTTATTAACTTGTCAAACGTGTGAGTGATCACAGCTTGAAGTCACTGAAGCTGGTTTAGATATTCGTATATAACGTTAGTCAAATGCAGTATTACGTATTCCGATTAGTTATCATATATATCTAAGGTTAATGAAATATACACGCCACTGTACATAGCAAACTCGAAAAGGCCATTTTGGACTGCACAAAGAATCAGAGTATCTTAGTTAATTTTTAGTTATAACAAAGCTGGATACTAACTCAGAGTTGGGCAACAAACAGCATTAGCCAGCTAGGGCCTACAAAAAGCTAGCTAAAAGTTAGCTAGGTAGACACTTCAAGGGCTCGAGGTGAAGAAAGAGCATACATTCTTACATCCGGTTACGGAAATCATGCAACCTTTGGAAATTTTCTACTAAAATTCCACCATGCGTAATTTAACGTTGAAGGAACTATTAGCAAAATTTAGTTTACCTTCTCGTTCGGTCAATGCACGCACTCAGTAAACTGTTGTTTCAAACAGGAAACTCATAACCGGAAGTTTTGGAGAATTCTTTCATTTCATTGGGCACAAGGTTACACTTCTACGTATTCCATTGGTTGAACTCATGTCTCTCACTGTAAGGCGTATTTCAATTGTATAATATTCTGCTCAAATTTCTCGAAGAATTGATCGCTTCATAATGTAATGTTTGGTCGGGTAATATTTAATGACTTCGTGTGGTGTATATAGTATGAGCGAATTTCCTCGAACCCAGCACAGATTTATGTGGATCCCATAGATCCCAACCCGAACTGACTCAGGAAGGTGAGGGACACTGACAAGGATGTTTTCAAAATAAAGGTTTTTCCAGTCAGACTTGCCTTGTAATGCAATTTGTCTTTTATCTTCACTACATAACAATATTGAAAAACAATGCTTAACGTTGTTGCAACTGTACGGAGTTTGTTTTGATTCAGCGTTTTGCTTATTTTCCTTGTAAAAGACACGGACAGAATTTATATGGCACGAAAGTCAAATAAATGACATTCAATTTGGCATTTATTCCACAAGAAGACACCTTCTAGTCAGGTTTTAGTTATATGTGGACAAACATACGTCGACGTACGAATGATTCAGGCCTGCACAATGACCGGCACATCTACAGCCACCTACTGGAAGCTAAAGGCAGACGCTATCGAGCTGGCACGAGGGCGACCCTAGATTCGGCGCTGGAATAATTGTTTAGTTGGACAACGGGTTGGCTCTGCGCAAGTAAAACATTTTTATGTTAATTAGTATAGCGCACGCAGATGACTTTTTTTATTTTTAATTACAGAGTTTTAAGGACATCTAGGAAAAACATAAAGTACTGTGAGTCCATGAAGAAAATGTCAGAGCACACAATGGTGTTGTCCGTCCACGAACAGGCCATAACAGCAAGTTAAGGGTCGACCACGATTGACAACGATTTCAACGAGTTAGCTAAAGTTCCAGAGCGGAACTATAATTTTCAAACTAGAAAGTCCAGATCATAATAGGGCTCCTATAAAATTAGTCTATTAACCTAGCTTGTGCTACCTAAATCCTATTTTGTAATTTTTATATGATGAGGGCAAATAAATAAATCTAAATCTAAAAAATTAGCTGAGCTGCCACTATAAATAGTTAGATATGTTACTTGCAAGCTTACTTGCAGCCATTCACAACTGAATAACGATATTTACAGGCCAGGTCCGATTGATTGTGCAAAGGCCTTAGTTTAAGGTCCATGTAGACTGCTTTAAAGGAGCGTAGCTAGGCTTATAGCTAACCAGCGAGTCTCTACGTTAACTAGTTACCTGCTATTTATAATTTTCATTGGCAGCTAGCCTTTTAAAAAAATGATATAGCCATCCCAACCAGACCCTTTAGAAAAGCTGGAAATCAGCAATTCACTCACCTATGGATTTTTTAAATTGTTCTGTTAAATATAAACTCGTACACAGGAAAGTGTCACCCTGTTTTCATTTGTGAAAAGTCGTCGTTCAAGTACGTTAGGTTGAAACTAAATAAATTGGTTACCGTTCTGTAATTAAGCATTATTAAAATGGTTAGATTAATTTGATTAATTTGCGCCTATTCTGGAACAGGTGCATTTTTGGATGTTAATTAGAAGAGCAAGGTTAGATAAATGGACTGGGAAATCCATTATATCTGCATATTGCCAAGGCTTGTGTAGTTAACTGAAAGCTAAAATGTACCATTAATCAAAAGATAATTTGCCGCTGTGAGTCACTGGATTTGGAAGGAAGGGTACACTGTTAATTTCAAAAGAGAAAGCATGGCAGCATCGACATTAATTTTACATTTTGTCTGTATGAAACCACATTGTTGACATGAATAATACAGTTGTTATGACTGCATCTCATTACAAGTATTACCACTATTACTGAACATTACTGTATGGATGTCTCGATTTGACTGATCATTATGTGTGCAATGTTCAGAAATTTAAAATCTCAGTGAATTCCTCAGTTTTACCAGGGTATTCAACAAACAATTGAATCTAAAGCTTGTAAAAGCATGTAAAACACACATTTTAATTTGCATTTCCCTCAGATATACACTATATTTGAGCGATCAGGGCTTTGTAAACAGCACCCCTCCGAAAATGTATTGTTTCCCGTTTTTCTGTATCGTCTGGCTCAGCTTTACTGGCTCTCCTCTCGATCCTCACTCTCTTCCTCTGTGGTTTCTGGCACGTTGTCGCCCTGGCAGATGTCGCTGAGGCGCACGGTGAAGGTGGTCGGCCTTGGCGCTCTGGCCCTCACCCTGAGCGTGGAGTGGCTGGGCTGGCTGCGCCGCCGTCTGCGGTGGTGGCGACGCGGCCGCCACGGTCCGCTGAAGGAGGTGCTGTTCTTCCCCACCGCCATCACCTGCGTGGAGCACCTCTTCACACCTGATCCCAGAATCGCCAGGTAATCGTATACTTAAAATTCTTTTTCTTTTTTTTTAAAAAGCTATTTTGTGAACTTGCTTCTGTTAATTCAGTAATTTCTTAAGTCAGACACCAGATCAGTTGATGGTTTTTTGTCATTTTATTTCTGCTGGGCTCTCCTCTTGGGCATGCTTTGTTTGAGCAGCTTTCCATGCATGGGTTAATTGTTGTGGAGGGATTGGTGCTGATGGGCACGTGTATCTCTGTAATTATTATGTATCCGTACATGCTCAGTTGCCCATTGCCCTGTTTAAATTGCCCTGAGGCGATTTGATAAAGTTCTTTCGAACTGAATCGAACGCCATCGTCCACCTGTTCTGTGGTGAGGTCGCCTTCCCTGTCCCGGGTTGGGTTAAGTGCTTGTCTGTGTGGCAGCCCCTGCCCCTGCCCGCTGCCGCACGGCCTGGAGACCTCCTTCACGCGGCTGCTGCGGCACCTCCTGTCCGCCGCGGCGTCGCTGGACCTGTGCGTGTTCGCCTTCTCCAGCCAGGAGCTGGGCCGCGCCGTGCTGCTGCTGCAGGGCCGGGGCGTGGCCGTGCGCGTGCTCACCGACAGGGACTACATGCGCATCACCGGCTCGCAGATCGGCGCCCTCCGCAGTGCAGGTGCTCTCCGTCGCCGCCGTCCCCTCCGTCGCCGCCGTTCCTTCCTTCTCCCCACAGCCGCTCTTCCTTCTCCCCACAGCCGCTGTTCCTTCTCCCCACAGCTGCTGTTGCCAAGGAGCAGCATATCTCACAGTCACTGAAACAGGTTAATCACTGACAGCAAAATGGCGAGCCACGCAGTTGAAGTCATAATGCTGGAAAAAGTAGTATATTAAGCATGCTTGATATAAACGTCAATTATACTTCAAGTATTCTAAAGTAGAAAATAGTAGACATCAGGTGTACGTCAGCATGCTAATTTTTTTTTTGCATTGACAAGGTAAATCATGTCGGTCCTTTTGAATGAGCTACTCAAAAGTCTGTGGAGTCAGGGCTGAAGCATTGCACTGGCTGTAATAGCTGCATGCAGTGTGTATGTGTTGCCACCTCAGTAGGAAGTGATTTCCGGACCATTTGGCACCACCTGCAGGTCAGTGCTGATTCCATTAGAAGGTTATGAAACGGTGACCCCGGCTTTCTACCGCAGCACCGACGCATTAATTCTGTTTATGTTTTTCGTGGTGGCTGCCTGTGTTACGCATTACAGTAGCTAAACCCTCATGCTGTCAGCACAGTGCACCCGTCTTCCCATGCCTCTCCAGCGTGTGTTAGCATTAGCTAGCTGCCTTGTAGCTTCGCGTGCAGTCCCATTGCTTCTGGCTGCGTTTTCCTTCAGGAAGCAGCTATGGGAAAACAGCTTATTCTTGTTTGCGCATTACACTGATGAACAGATCTTTTTCCATGGCTGCAGAAGGTCCCACGTAGCTTGTAAAACCTGACACCGTACAGCATTCAAAAGGTTCTTCAGATATTGAAAGAGCTGAATCAGGGATAAAATTGTAATGCGTGCACAAGCCTTCAGGGGGACGCAGGTACAGTACAGGTACGGTGGTGTCTCTATAACCACTTTCACATATCAGGGAAAGCCGCACCTATGTGTCTTCCTTTCTTGGAGCCACTTATAGAGTTGCGTATAGTATTTTTGGAGCTTCTTAGTATATATCTAAGCAGTGATTGTGCAAGTGTGAAGGGTAATTCCATTTAAAACAGTCAATGACCCAAGATATTGGTTTCTAGTTAATGTGTCCCATAATTATTCTAAGCAGGCAGCTTTTCCTGGTGCTGTGGCAGTGGTACCACACCATTAGCTAGACAACTGGAGTAAAGCCACTTTTTGTGGGTAGCGAATAGCCAAAGTATTTTGAAGGGGGATTCTTTTGTCAGGCCCTTCTCAGAGGGTTAGGGTTTTTACAGACATGAAAAACAGACGCAGCAAATGTCGCATCCCCTGCTGCAGTTAAACGCTGGATGGGCGGGGCAGTTGGCAGACGCTGGGTTTTTGCACTAAGCATGTCCCCTATCGGTTAGCCTTAGAAGTTCAGAAAATCAATATAAAGCTCTGCGTATTGATAAATGCATGCATCACTTTCTTCTCTGTTTTGTGAGCTACGCTCTCTCCACTCTGGAGATGTCTTTTGAACTACCCCCCTTATGATTGTCTCTACTGTATACCACTGGATTGTCTCTACTGAAGTGTTTTAGAAGGCCCTTTAAGTAAGATCACACACTAGTCTGCAGGAGACGGAAGCAGTCAAAACATGTGATCCCCGGTGAATGATAGATTATATGGATTATATTTCCAGAGCAAGATTTATGGTCTCGGCATAATGGCCTGCTGGCATAAACCAGTATGGCAAAAAAAAAAAAAAAGGTTTGGGCACTATTCTAGAAAAGTGCGTGTTTACCTTTTCTGGGATTAAAAAGAACGTGTGGGAAGCGTAGAGGAAAATTCAGTTGTGTGAACGAGCGCAGGAGGAGGGGAAAGGAGAGATGCTGAATGAGTTTGTCTCGCCGCTGCTCGCTTCCTAATCAAAGCTACATCATCAGCACTAATGGGCAGCTGGACGGCATACAAGGCAGTAATTTAATCTGCGGGTGGGTGGGTGGGTGGGGGCTGAGAAGTGACAGATGGGGAGAGGGCAAGATAGATGGAGGAGAAGAGCGCTCTGAAAGAGAGAAAGGTTGGATCCTGAGGAGAAGGAAGAGGTGGCGTGAGAGTAAGAAAGGAAGAGATTTACCACATTTATAAATAACTTTATGCCTGCCAGATTTATAACATAAAAATACCTTAATAACTGATGTGTGTCTTTCTGTTTTATTTGAGGCTGGTGGTATTTGACAAAATTTTTTTGGGTGTCGTCTCTTGACAAGTTGAGGTGAACACATTTAATTTTAAATTATTAGTTGGTCAATTTGGGATGATACCCATTGGTACTAATTTGAATTCTGAATATGAAATAATAATAATGGTGGATCTCTGGGAGCATGGTAATCAGCCCTTTACCGAGCACTTCAAATAATGCTTCGTTTACTCTTAAGCCTAATTGAAGATCAGATAAACAAGTCTTAACTGTCTCTGTGTATTGAACACAACTCAGCTGAAACTATTACAGGGACAAGTGTATTTAATGATAAAAATCCACCAGCCTTATTTATAGTTTTGTTTTTGTACCTCTGCAGTACCTTCCCTCCCCCTCCTCCATAGCTGCTTCTAGCCACAATGTCGCTGCCCAATTGCGTACACACAGTCCCGTCCTAATCTTTAAGAACATAAATTCTATGGCTGTGTCTACCACTGTTTTCTGTTCTCATGTGGTTGCTGGGGGCTGACCACACCCACATTGTGTCTCCTTGGCTGTCCCAGGGATCTGTGTGAGGCACGAGATGGGGGCGGTCCACATGCACCACAAGTTTGCGGTGGTGGATGGGCGGCGTCTGATCACAGGCTCGCTCAACTGGACGCTGACGGCCATCCAGAGCAACAAGGAGAACATCCTGGTGACTGAGGAGCCGGACCTGGTTCTTCCTTTCATTGGGGAGTTCCAGCAGCTGTGGGACGCCAATGACCCAGCCCGACACTACCCCAGGGCCACTCCACCCTCTGACACACTGGCACTCCCCAGAGAGACCGCTCCCTCTGTTTAATCATCCGTATACTCACGCTGCGTGTCGTACAACTATGGTGATTTCATCCATTGGATTTTATGCCCTGTAGTTTGGTCCTCCCGCAGCAAGAGGCCACTACACTAAACTTATGATGCAGTCCCCTATTATGCAGTCTGTGAAATATCCCTGTGCATGCCTTTTTTTATTAAAGACAATCAATACAAATATGTATAACAAATAACAGTTTTGCAATAATAAGGATTAATACAGGACATAAAATTGTAGCCATTAATATAAAGGAAAACCAATTTAACAGACAAATACATTAATGTAGGATGATATGACATTAACAAATAAAATAATAAAAGTTACCCAGAGGATACATCATTTTACCAGGGATATAATTCATTATAAAGATTCTCTGCTCATAATTGTGTTTAGAATGTTTTCCAGTACTTGGTATGTTTTAATTGGTTTCTTGTTTTTAATTTTGCTGAGGGAACAACCAAATGATTTTAGTTCAACACAAAATAATTTAAGTTTACAATGAGTCACTGTAGACTTATAAATATGAGATTTGCCTGACAGACACAATCTTAATAGCATAATCAATACAGCAGGATCCAAAATTACAGACTAGGAACAAGGTAATTTCTTTATTAATCACAAATAAATTGTTATAGCTAATGAAGATAAAAGCATTCTCCCGAGCAGATCTAAAGGGGCATTGAACCCTTTGCAAGACCTGTACAATCTCATTTAGGTTAACAAATAGTAGTAGCACACATTTGCTCATTAATCCAATGAAGGCTGCTCACTTAAACATTTGTCATTTTAATTCCAGGATATCCATAATGGCAGCTTAATGCTTTGATCTATTTGTGTGGCCATGCTTTGTCAGCTGGTTACTTTGTACTTTTTATTTTGAGGTGAAAAAAATTAGTCTGTAGGCATATTGGAATATTTTTTGTGTGAACAGACACCATAAAGAATCCAAATTGTTTAAAAGGAAATGTTTGTACCATGTAATGTCCATATACACGTACAGTACAGTAGGTGAATTTTTGCTGCAGGGTGTTTATGTTGCTTCTTTCATTGTGAGAGTTCTACAGTAAGATCCTTTCTGTTAGTGCAATACTTTGTTGGATTGCACAAAACTCATTAGGATTGGCCTCTATAAGTAATCGCCATTTAATCACAGTTAATTACCTTCTTACGTTTCAATACGAGTAGCTATTCAGCCACGGTTCAGACTTCTAAATCTGGTTGTCGAAAATGCAGGGCCCCTTGTACAATACATTTACCTAATTCTGTCCAGTGGGCATAAATATGAACATTACCTTAGTATCCTGTGTCCATAATTAGAAAATGTGCTGTATTAAGACCCTTTTCCTAACCCGATAATTAAAACAATGAAATCAATTACTTTAGCCTCAAAGCCTGAGAGTGCGTTGCAGGTGAGTCACAGAAGAAGCTGCCTGCTGCATTGTGTTTAGGGAGCTGTAAAGGCTTGCTCCTCCGAAAACCATACAGTCGTATCAGTGCTGCAGTCTGGCAAGCCTCATTTTCAGTGCCTGGAGCTGCACTTTTATCAAGTAGAAACTTGATTAATGAAAGCAGCGTACGACGGGAGCCAGACCTCTGACGTTGCGCAAGCTCTCTACGGCCGGCCACCCAGCTCCTCCCTCTGCCAGCTGAAGCAGCCGAGCGAAGATTCTCGGTAGAGATCGGGCGGCGTTCACCATCGATCTTTCGCTGCAGGGGCGCGACGAAGCCAGTGTGTCAGAAACTTGGATTCGAGGATGAGATGCGAGATAGTGAATTGGCGAGCTATAGAGTGACCACAATTTGGTTGTGAATGCGTCTTGACCAAAGCCGAAACCCGATGCTCCTCGGCTCGCTCCTAATTTAGTTTATGTGGTCACGCATTTTAAGTGGCTGTTTATGTGTGCACTGTGCACGTTCCTAACGTCCTGTCTTTCCATGGGTTCAAGATAATGACTGCTACATGAGCAATGTCGCACTGCTGACCAGCAGCCGCGTGGCCGGCCCTGGTGGAAGGCCTGCTTTTAGTGAAATTAAAGCTGCCTCTGTCAGTTCTCATCATAATACACCATGTTCACTGCACCACAAAACTGCTGTTTGTGTTAGTCATGGCCTGCGTTGAGCACGTGTTACTGTATGTTCCAGTGACGTGACGTTGGATTGTACTGCATATGCATAAGCGTTATGATGGATTACTTATAACCTCAGGCTTTTATGGCTGCCATGTCAGACTGTAATTTGTCCCCGTGTCTGTATAATTTGATGGTAACTTGTAAACAGGTGTTCAGCGCTGTGATCTCACAAAATGACTACACAAGGATAGGTGGGTAGAATAGGTCAAGTAGTATGCAGTATACAGTATGCGTAAGCCTATTGTTCCACCGTATGCACAGAGAAAGGGAAAGGGTGGGTTTGAGATATTGCATTTATGTGCATGGAGAATTAATTTTTAAGTTCATTCTGTTGTATTCTTCCCGTTCTGGATGATAAACCTTCATTGCATTTCTGAAAATTAATGACAAGGAAATGCTGCTGTAAATCATGTAAATCACCAATGACACAATCATTTTTCACATGCACTGTCCTTGCTCAGTTATCCTACTTTGTGATTCTGTTTGTCCTGGTTTACAGTTTCCTGTTTCCCCTCAGCAAGGGCTAACAGCTCACTACAGAGACATCCTATCCTGTGTAAATTTACAGGCAAGTTGGTGCGTCATTGTCATTGTACTGGCAAAGCTGAACGACCAATTTCTAGACTATACACATCTCCCTCTTGAACTATAGCTTATTTGGCAATTTTTTGGGGGGGAAAAGGGTGGGGACTGTTTTTGAAATGAAGATAACTGGTTGAAAACTAACTATAAATAGAAAAGGGTAGTCAGGTGGGAGAATATTCTTCATGAGGGGACAGCTTAATTTGTCAACTGAAAACAAACTGTTAACGGCCATGTCAATGTAACGGCCAGTTCAATTTTAAGAAAGTAAAAAAAAAAAATTTATTGATTTCATTGCAACAACCGAGCACGGTGCTTTGTGTCTTCTGCATGACCATGTAAATCTACAGGTATACAGTGTTACTGTTTAACTTTCTTGAAAGCGATTGGATAGGGTTGTGTTTCCTCTCAGACGCACATAAATTTTTTTGACACACTTCCGTATTTCAGTACAGCAGACGGAGCAGCATTAGTACGAGATCCGGGAGCGTAGCATTCAGCGGTGAGCGTGTGAGGGTGGGAGTGGATAAGGAAAAGAGGATTCATACGCCTGGAAGTACACCCTTTTATATATCAGTTTCGAACACGAGCGTACAACTTGAATTAAACCACTAGGCTAAAGAAGGATTCCCCAACCAAGGTGGGTTGATTTGTTTCGTATTCTATCTTTACGAGTATGTGATTGTAAATGACTTTTCTATTGGGCTTCCTATGAGCGAATAATAAACATTATTTCGTGGTGGAAGCGACCATATGGTAGCCATGGGATGAATGCGTGAGACAAAAGTCGGGAAAACATAGACTAAGGATCAACAGTTTCAGAACGGATTCGTTTATATAAATGCGTCTAGACTTTTATAACTTTATTTTGTCAGCTATTCTAGCTATACCAGTCCATATGTGGTTGGTAGTCTGGTAGCTAGCAATATTTCGTGACTGAGGATGTCAGGAAGACGCACTAGATAGCCTATCAAGCAGATAGGTTGCTCCTGTGGTTAATAACTTTGGCATTATATTGTAGAATTTATTCAGTTTTATTCTAATGAACAGTATTTTCTTTCCTCAAAAAATCTTCAAGGGTCTTTAAGTAATTTCGTGAATAAGTAGACCTTGCATTACAATTAACTTTTTCATGTTTTCTTTAATTAATTTGCCATTTAGCTTTTTGATATTAATATCTATTTTAATGCTTTGCGCGTTGACTGAAAAATAGGCATACTTTTGCTACTCTGTGGTACTCCTTGGTGAAAATCGTTGCGATAGCCTATGCTCTTGATAAGAAAGAAGATTTAATAGCGGAGTTTGTTATTCTACTAATTGTTGTTTGTTTGTAGAACATAAGTGTTTATGAGACTTAATTGGTGGCTGTCTATGTAATTGCCCCGAAGTCAAATTTGTTGGGAATGGAAACGGCTTGCTCAGCGAAATTATAGCCTACGACTAGCGAGGAATTCATTAATTTATGAACCCGCATTAGTGACCAGCCTGTTCAATGGAAAAAGATCAGAGACGCCTTTAAATTATTTACATGGGACCAGAGGTTAAAATGACAGTCCACTTTGAAAGAGTTTATTTAAACCCTCCAGTTAATAGCAGGGACGTGTGCCAAGAACCAGTCTAATTAATTTGGCATTTATCTGTGAGGCTTTGAGGTGTGTCATATCCTGTTTGAAAGACATACAGTACATTGTTGGGTGGCACCATTTTGTTGCCAGATCCACCCCTAAGACTGAATATGTTAATGTATTTTTCATCCATCTCTAAGTCACCTTATTTTGGACAGAAGCAGAGATAAATCCCGGTCTCTTCTGCTTTTGAATAAGAAAGGACGTCAAACATAGCCTTCAATAAAATATGTAAATACAAATGAGTCGCATTGTCTCGACAGGGCTGCTTGGTTTGGGGTTCTAATGGAACACAATAAGGCCAAAATAAATCTGTTGTTCCACTGGTGCCATCCAAGATAAAACGTATGCATGATAATTGCCGTAAAACGTCTGTAGTGGAGACAATTTCAGCTCTCATATTTAAGTGCTCAATAAGGGTCAACAATGTTAAACAAGGTTAAAGTGTGTAGGACTACATTGTACTACATGCTTCTACTTACTTAACACTTTCCTTGCATTTCTCACTTGCATACCTTGTGCGTTTTTCTAGGTGAGCTGTGGTTTTTATAGTGAAACAAAATGTACTTCTTTCTTACAGAAGAAAATATATTTTGTAAAATAGTTTTCAGCCCTCATGAGTAGAACCAAGTATCCCTCTCTCCCTTTTGAATGTTTAGAATAATGTACCTAACAGACAAACCTATTAATAGAATGTTTACAACTGTTTTCTCAATGTTTGCTTTTGCATTTAAGCTTTATGAAAGTCATATGTTGTGGGGTTGACCCTTTGGGAGATACAAAACAAAAAAAACTGTATAACAAGGATGTGACTAATTGTAAAAGCCATCTATGATTTCAGTATGTGTGTGTGTGTGTGTGTGTGTCTGTGTGTGCACTTCAGTTTCAGAAATTCAACCCCCATCATGAGAGGATTACATTATTTATTTTATGTCAGGTTGCAGTGAGTAATACGTCGTTTTTCACAGTAAACAAATTGTATTGTTTGAACTTGTGTGCCATATTGTTCTAAACTGATCTCAGATTTTTCTGGTATTTACATTTGTTCGCTGGAGGATCCTGTGGCAATTTAAAAGGGGGAAGGGAGGGGTCATTGCATGCATGAGCCTCTTAGGGATTATGATGTCATTTCCGGATATCTGTGGTATTTATTGGTTAGCTTGCTGTGAGTTTTGTAGGGGTGTACATCTGCAGATTGCGTATGTAGCTTATATTAATTTCTGTCATGTCAAGGACATCTACCAATTTGTCACCCTTATCCACAGTCAAAAATACATAAGTTGATTTCTTTTTTAAATACTTTCCTTCCATTTTTTATGTAGGTTTTAAAATAATGAGTCATGTGACTAATCAAACAGGCTGATGAAGGGCTAGATAATAGTTGCATCATCGCACCGTCCATTGGGTATGGTCTTCAGTCAGTCTATGTTGGGAGTATTTCTGTATTTTGTTCTTGCCGCTGTTGGCACAGAAATGGTTTATTGGCAAGACTCACATTTGTGTGCAGTCCTTTCCTTTATCGACATTGTCCTGTTTGCCTCAATCATTTCAGACTTCATAAATTCGGTGTGTATCAAAGCCATCTGTTCTCACAACGTTTATTTAAGTTGCTACGCTTAGAATACGATTGAGGGGGAATAAACTGGCCTCAGTCACTCTGTTCGGATTCAACAGCAGCTCACCCAGGTTACAAAGACCGTTATTCAGTTGCTATATCACCCTAGTTTAGCTACTTAATTACTTAATATCAATGAATTTTCATGCCATTCACTTTGTATGCAGTGAACCATGTCAATGGCTGTCTGCAGTTGGTGGATGTATGGACGGCATGTATCTGTACAAAATGAAATAGTTCCGAAAGAGTACACAAGGCAGTGTTTCAGTTTTCAGATGTAGCAGATCCCCCAACATGGGTATCTTACACTCGCAACATAACAAAAACAACAAGCTATGTAAATGGACGTGAAAGGTTGACTAATTTTTTGCAAACATGACAAACAATGTGATTGGTAATTAATAATGTTCGCTAGTATTGGCTGAATTCAGTTGGAAGGTCAGGTCCTATACTTACTTTAAGGATAAAGGGCATGTATCATTTTTTTTTCTTTGCTGCACACAAAATATTCATCCTGAACTTGTAAAGAAACACTTAGTGGAAATTACATCCGCCGTAGGTCTTCAGCATTAGATTCATCAACGGTAGATTCATCATTTGTTCCTAGCGGTGACATTCCCTGAATTTTCCCCTGCATTGCAGTGTTGTTACTGGAATAATTAGCGTGATAAATGTAGCCTCTGAGCCAGTGATTGACACAAGCCCTCTTGCTTCTGTAGCAATAATAGCGCAGACGCACGTCCCTGCTTCATCGTTTGAGTGGTCAGTTGTGTCAAATTGATTTATCTGCTTTGATCATAAAAAAATTGTCCTCTGTGGAGCTTCTACAGATTTATACTTTGTCTTCTATTTGTAGGAAGAGAAAATACTTCTCCTGAATAAACCAAGCAACTGCAGAATTTGCTACTAAAACAGAGTATGATAATATGCTTTTAGAATGTTAAGATGAAGATGAAACCATTCCTTCCTTCCAAGCACAACCAAATCTTCTGGTTCAGGGAGCTTGTATTTCTGTTAGAAGGGTATCTAACAACATAAACTTTTCAGGTGATCTGTGCGTGATTCGGTCTGTACCCCAACATGTCTCCCACATAAAAAAGCTGGTGAGGGAAAAAGGGAAAATGGGTTGCTGGAGAATGTCTGCAATTGGTATGCCCATCAGGTACAATATGTCCCTGCTTAAAATGCTGCTGCACCTGTCATTACAGGGAGAAATACGGGCCTTTCTCTGTGTTCACACTGAGCTTTTCCTGCTTAGATTACTCTTAAGTAGGCTTCAGGTGCATTAATGCGCTGGAGAAATTATGGCCTTACGCCATTTCTGTCAAGCCTTTCTTGAAATAAAAAACAGATGTTCCCGTACCTACAGATGACTCATTACATCTCACTCTTGAGATAATGAGAAAGATCCTCTATGTTCTCCAAGCTGTAAATCTCTTAATAAAGTGTGGCGGACAGTAGGTATCCAGCTGAGCACACATCTTGCTTTGTTTGCTGGGTAACGTCTGCTGCCTGCTTTTCCAGTTGTGTAATATCTTTGTCTCCAGCAGTGATCTGCGCTGAGTGTGTGCTGGCTGGCTTTTAACAGGTCTGGATGCTTTGTGCTGGGCTGGTTTCCAAGGAGACAGTCGTAATCAGGGGAGAGTGGTCCTGAGCTCCTCTGATTTATCAGCAGTATTCAGGGTGGGTGGATGGGGGGGGGGGGGGGGGTGACGGGGGCGTGTGTTTGAGGGGTAGGTGGTCAATGAAGGGCAGAGACTTAAACACCCTGCAGCATCTGAGCTGCAGTGGTTCACAATCAAAGAGCCAAAGATTTCCTCAAGGCAGCAAATTGTCAGCAGCATTTCTGTCTGATGGGCTAAACCACTGCATTGATTGGATAATACCTGTGTTTGTCCTTCCCTGGGTCTCAAGGGCTTCCATAGCTCTGTATCAGGGCATCAGGGACACCCTGCCCTCAATTAACGGTAAAAAAAAGAAGAAAAAAACAAGCACAAAACCATTCAGACCCATGGTGCACCTGTACAAAGTGTCATGAGTAAAACTTGGCTAACTATATAGCTAGCTACCTGTGGTATGTCCTCACCTCTGTAACATTATTTGTTGTCCTCCGTGTGTCCATACATCTGTATCGGTGGTACACGCTAACTAGGTTAACTAAAGTAGGTGAAAAGCTAACATGTTTGGGTTAGCTAAAGCAATGTTAGGCGATAAAACTGTGCTTAAAAATCTTGTGCCGTTCGAAGTGGTGATTTTGGGAGATGCACGTGCACATGCGTCATACTAAACGAAGCACCACCTGCGCATGCGTCCTACCAAACGTCCCTCTCAGGTCGTCCATGAGTGAGTGTGTGAGTGACCACAATCTGCCACGCATAGCCCATGGCGGCAGACAGTCCTGCGCACCGTGGGAAAAAAAACGGTTGTTTTGCGGTTATACCCCATCTGGACCGTCGCTGTTCTCTCCTGTAGATGGCCTCCGCAAATGACTCCCGGCAGCAGCAGCAGGCCCAGAAGGACGCGGCGGACCAGAACTTCGACTACATGTTCAAGCTGCTGATCATCGGGAACAGCAGCGTGGGCAAGACCAGCTTCCTGTTCCGCTACGCCGACGACTCCTTCACCTCCGCCTTCGTCAGCACCGTGGGCATCGACTTCAAGGTCAAGACAGTCTACCGCAACGACAAGCGGGTCAAGCTGCAGATCTGGGTGAGTTCAGCCGGTGGGGGAGAGGGGAGAGGGGAGGGGGGACCACAGCAGGCAGGGGAATGAGGGTGGTCTCTGGGAGCTGAGGAGTCATGGTACATGACGCACCTGCTGCCGCGTAAGTTCTGGGGTTGATTGGTCTGACGCTGCTTTCCCTCATGATTCAGCCATCAATTGGAGACCGTGGGAGAAAGTGCACTCTCAGTGATTGGACATTGTAGGGTTATTGTGAGTGAATGCAGACCCATGTTTACAGGTCTCTTTTCCCAGTAATGGGGCGTGCTTGTGCCCTAAAATACTGCTGTGGTGGCTAGGGAAAGCCAGGTTCCACAGTGTGCTTGCGGTGTTTTATGTGTGCCGTAATTTTGTATTGAGGCACCAGGAGACATTACCAGCCCATTGAGGTATATGAAGGAATAGGACATTATGCTGCAAACAAAAAAAAAAGTACTTCTGAAGCTGAGCATTGGCATACCTTTTCATGGCTGCTGGTCAGTTTAGGAGCTATTTTGGATGGATGAAGTAAAACTGCACGCAAAAAAAGTTTTGAATATGATACATTATTCTGACCCTACATATTTTAATCTATTTTTCAGCCTCAGATCAATCGACTACTCTGTTACATTTGTTCAAAATGTTTGTGACTGCAGAAATATGCTGCTGGGGACATTTTCACCAATCTGTCTTATGCTGTCTGCAAAATCGAATGAACCCTTCGAAGAGTGGTTTTTTGGAAAGTTTTTTCAAAACTCAAAGTCTTTGTTCGAGAACTCCATTGCTTTCTGTTACCAGCAGTGATTGTGACCTCAGCATTAGAATGTTCAGTTAAGAACATTCTAATCACGTAGGTTTTTGTGGTCTTCCACCTTAAAGGGTTAATGTTGACCCCCCAAATCAGCCGCATTAGAGAGAAGGTTGTCCTGACAGTTGTCCTGTTCTCCCTCAGCAGAATGGCTGGCTCTGTCAGACGTGTTTTCCGCTCTGGTGTCTGGTGTAATCCCAGAGAGGCGGGTCCGCTGTGTGCCTGTCTTAGTGTACACAGAGGGCGTGGGACCAGCCAGTGCATCTGAGGGAGATTTCTGACAGAGTGGCAGCTGTTAATGATCAGCTCTGTGCTGGGCAGCCTGGCCTCTGTAAAACCCTTTCCCCTTAAGCGCTGCCCCTTAGCTCTCCCCAACAGGCCCGTGGCTGCTGCTCATGCTGGTGACTGTAGCCAATCCTGGAAGATTGGCTGAGCTGGATTAGTGTTCCACTGCCTGTCAGCGGTTTGGTGTCCACCTCTCGTGGCTCAATGAAAAAGCTCCATCAAAGGAAATGTAGTGCTTGACTGTAGTTTTAGACAGGGAGCTCTGATGGCCTTGCATGAAGAAAAGCATTTGCAGTGTATCCCTTGCTTCGCACACGAGAGTGTACACATCTGTGTGTGTGTGTGTGTGTGTGTGTACATGCGTTGGTTGCCATAGCGCTTAATCTGGCTCCCTGTGTTTGAAGTGAGGAATTAATGCGTGACTCCTGTGGAGAGAATGGGTGAAGCCCAGGCAGAAGTGCAAACATGACGCAGGGGCGTTTGGGCGGAGGCACCCTGGGCTCCTGGGCCAGGTATTTGCCTGCCTGAGGTCATCCAGGATGTGTGTCAGTGTGCTTTCATTGATGCTGCTGACTGTCAAACATCTGCAGTTCCTCCCTGGCAGGAGCAAGCTGAGCCAAGCCCAGCCCCTGCCAACACACAGACCCGCTTCGCTGCTTCATTTTACTGCCATTTGAATTGTAGTGGCGAGTGTGTGCTGACATAAACACCTTAGCAAGCGGGGAACAGGTCGTTATGAAAACCTAAAGCGCTAAAGCTCTCCTTTCGCAAACACTGTTTTGTCAGCTAGCGAGAGACAACGGGTGTGTGGTTTGCGCAAGCAGGCTTGTCTGGATGTGCAGTAGGCTACTGTAATGGCTGCGTAAATAGCTACGCCTCAGTGAATGTGGAAAAAACCCCCACCTGTAGAGTCTCCACCGTACTGAGGCTGCTGATGCGGTCTGACGTTGTGTTATTGCTCAGGTCATTAATGTTGCTTAGAGTCAGGACTGGGGACAGACCTGCAGGCTGAAAAAAAAAAAAAATTAAAAAATACAGTAAACCTAAACACATCTGGGTCTGGTTCTGGTACAGATCTGATAAAAGGGTATGGTATGGAATTACAGACCACGCCTCTGTTTTGTGAAGCCTCGTGGAAACACAATATAGGTTGTAAGTAATCAGTTGAGACTTCCTGTCTTTAAAACCAACAAGGAATTTAAAGATTTGTTGATGACTGTCACTGGTGCCGTATTGGCACTAATAGACCGGCTTGACTACCCCCTGAGTTTTTCCTCCTCGCTGACCTCGGTCGGTGTGCGGCGCGTGCTTGCAGGCGGTAGCACCGTCGGTTGTTTCCAGCGGTTGAGAGAGAGCGCTCGGCCCACGCTCTGGGAGTCGGCCGCGCTAGTCTTCTCCGAGGCGCGGGGCTGCGAGATCGACCGTTTTGATTCGCCGCTCTGCCGTTTAATGGAACCGCGGGGACCCTGTGCTTTCACTCATCCCGCGTAAGTGAGCATGCGTGACGGAGAGAGACTCTCCGTTTGGCTCGTGTTTCGGTTCACCCGGAGACGCACCGGTCCGGCGCACACCGGCTGACGCGTCCTCGTCGTCTTGTTTGTGCCCCGAACGTCTGCTCGACCGACCAGATGTGTTTAAATGGCGCTCTGAACAAAATAAGTGTTGCAACGGAAGGCAGAGCAGGCGAATCAGAAGAGTTTTGGACACGGTCTGGAAGATCTTGTGGAGAAAGATTATATAGATCATAGACATAAAGAGACTGTAGAAAGACATTTTTTTTAAATGGTTGCACAATTAAGTGGTTTTTTACCTGAGCAGGAACTCCCTCAAAAAGATAAATCCCCCGTGTCACGAAGTTGCGAGATTCTGCGGCGTCTGGTATGAATATTTCCTGGAAGTGGCAGCGCTAGAATTGCAGGTAGGCAGGTCATATGGGGTGAGGTTTGGGTGGAATACAGTCAGGTTCAGACTGGGTACCTGTGTTTGTTCAGAGGGTAATCACCTGAGGCTCAGGCTTCCCCCAGGACTTCATTTAGCTTGGCCTAAATTAAATAAACACACTTTGTGCTTACGTTGAGTCGAACATCTTTGTCCCAAAATATAAATCCCAGGTGTGAAAACCACCCTCACTCTCAGACACACATCAAAGCGACCAGGTGTAGTCGTCAAAATGGAGGTGGATCCTATGGAAAGTGTCATGGCATGGACAAGTGTTGATCATTAACAACTTGTTGGCATCAGCCTTGTGGCATGAGTTGATGGTATCACCAACCCCCCCCCCCCCCCCCCCACCCCCCTAAGGATCTTCTTAGGAGCATTCAGAGCAAGTTGGTGGACTGCTTTTGGTCAGGTTATCTCTGCCTAAGGGACTATGCAGGAAGGCTGGTTAGGTGGCAGCATTCCTTCTTCAAGCAGCCCTGTGTTTTCTGTACGAGAGGTGGCCTGTTGCATAGGATGGGTGGAGGATTGCGGCTTGATCACCACTGGTTCGTCGTGAGCTCAGGCGGCGTCGATACTGGCGCCATTATGCTTCACTGGCATGTGCTTGAAAACTCCTCAAAGTCTCTAGAGCTGCGGGCCTGGGGCCTGGGGCCTGGGCCCTGGGTGTGGGAGGAGCCCCTTTTCCCCAACCCACTTTTGCCCTTAGCAATGCTAGACTGAGCGGCTCTGCACATTGCATGGGCAGGGGTATGTAAGGTGGCTCATCAGACTACTGGGGGGTGCTGGGGGCTGGAGATCAGTTTAGCACTTGGCTCAACAAACTGACGTGTGCTGTAGAAGGCTGTTGGAGCAGTTTTTGGTCAGTGTCCAGTGGGCTTTACTGCTGAAAGTCCCAGATGGGCTGGAAGACGCCTCACCTGGTACCTTTGACACCCCCGCCCCCCTGTACAGGTATCAATGGCAGCGGATGAGTGGCAGGAGAGTCCAGGGAAGCTCTTGACTTTTGGTTCCCCAGAGCTGGGAAATTTCCAGAATGTGAATAACAAATCACTGTATGTGGCATGCACAAAGGTTCGTAATATGGCGGGTTAAACGGAAACCAGAGGCAGGCTGATGTGGAGGACCGCTCCTCCACTGGCCACAGGTGCAGGGTGTCGTACAAACAAATCTACCAAAGAGGTGAGGAGACCTCAGGAGGGAAGGAGGGAGAGATAGAGAGATAGAGAGGGAGGGAGGGAGGAATAGAGAGCGAGCAAGCGAGCGAGCGAGCAAAAGAGAATGGCTGAATGTCATCTGGGCAGTGACACATGAGTTTGTGTTTTTGTTTATTTAAGAGGGGAGGGGGAGGAGTGGGAATCACACTTTTGTAGGCATGGCAACGGCACAGGTGCTGATCCCAGCATTGTTTTCTGCACTATTCATACTGTGTCACAGGACCATGTAGACTAAGACAAGCGCATTTTAATTTTCCCAAAATGGAGCCGGGCTAGAGGAAGGGACCTCAGTGAAGATGAGCTGCTTGTCTTTTTTTCCTGATTCAGAGTGAGGCTAGGTTTTGAAATTTGTAAAAAGTTTGTTTATTTTGTAGCCCACCACTGCCAGGTATGGTACTGATACTTTGAGGTGACCAGTTATCTCTGTGCCTGTAGATTTCCTTAACTGTTTGATGTAGTTGTATTCCCATAATGTACAGTAGTGGGCCTTTGTGAGTTTTGCATTTAGGACAGGGGCCATCCATATGTAGATTATAGGAGTGTACTATTGCCTGATAAGTGATTTAAACTGGAGTAGTTTATTGATGGTTGTTCTGAAATGTTGTCCTGCATTTTTTTCTGGCATTATGACCAGTTGAGTCCGGCTGGGGGAATATTTTGGCCCTCAGTCCAGCGCAGTTGTCAAATGAGTGATAAACTGCTATGTTGAGAATGTTGTAGAAATGCTGTAGCTTGTTTTTACCTGCAGTGTCCGTAGTTCTGCTTTGTATATATACTGCATGGCCAAAAGTATGTGGACAGCTGACATCCAACATCTCATCTAAAATTATGGGCATTAATATGGAGTTAGTCCACCCTTTGCTGCTATGACAACCTCCACTCTTCTGGGAAGGTTTTATACTTGACGTTGGAGCATTGCTGTTGGGATTTGCTTCCATTCAGCCAGAAGAGCATTAGTGAGGTTGAGCACTGATGGGGTGATTAGGCCTGGCTTGCAGTTGGCTTTCCAATTGATTCCAAAGCTGTTGAATGTAGTTGAGGTCAGGGCTCTGTGCAGGTCAGTCAAGTTTTTCTACACCATTCTCGATAAAAACATTTGTATATGGACCTCACTGTGTGGCAGGCATTGTCATGTTGAAAAAGGAAAGGGCCTTCCCCAAACTGTTGGGGAAGCACAGAATTGTCTGGAATGTGATTGTATGTTGTTGCATTAAGATTTGCCTTCACTGGAACAAAGGGGCCTAGTCCAAACCATGAAAAACAGCCCTAGACGAAGGGGTGTCCAGATACCTTTGGTCATATAGTGTATATGGGGTCTGGTCCATGAAATTTTGTATATAGGTTGTTGGTTACCACAAAGGTGCTTAGCTCACATGTTGAAATGAAGCTTGAGCTACGGTATGCAATCAAAAAACGATCAATGGTGACGACGTTGATCATGAAACTGAAACGGAAGAACGTGGGGCCTGTCCCTCTGTACTGTGGGCCCCAGACGAGGGAAGATGGCGTCATCGCGCTAATTGATGGGCAGACGCGTCTCCTTTTGTCTCTAAAGCCGTATCTCCCATGACCACTCTGACCACGATGAACGCACTCACGGCCGGAACAAGCAGCAGCTCGAGTGACCCTCTGTTACCTGGGCAACCCCCAAAGTGATGTCAAAACCTCATGCGTAAATTGGGACTTAAGCCCGGTTACCAGGTAACAAGATGAGCTGGTTACCATGCCACTAGGATTCACTCGCTGATTGCCTCAGATTATAATCAGGTCCTTTTTTGTAGTCTCATTTATTTTTGGACAGCATCTGTCTCTGCCTGTTTTTGATTCACATGATTGTGCAGATTAATGATTTGGAGATTTGTGACACAGAATAAAGCTCTCTTTCACACAAATGACTGTGCAGGTGTACTGTGGTGTGTACTGTGCTGGCAGTTGTATTTAAACAGTGAGCTCCATAATGTTTGTGATGGAGACATATTTGTTTTCTTGTTTTGGCTGTGTACTCTCCACAGTATAAGAGCGCTTTCAGTATGTAGTCTTGATTCTAGGCTTTTGTTTTCCTTTGGAGTCTGTTATTAGCATTGAGGAAGTCAAGGAAGCCATTATGAGGCTGAGAAATAAGGCAACTAGCCTCTAAAACAAGCAGGAGCTGAAGATGGCTGCAGCACGGGCCTGGCAGAGCATCAGCAGGGAAGCACCTGTGATGTCTATGGGTCACAGCTTTCAAGCAGTCATCACATGCAATGGATATGCGGAAAAAAAAGTACTAACCACCGCTAATTTAATTTACATAACATTAATATGTCCGAAATATTGCGGTGGCCTGAAATGGGGTGTCTGTGTATAATAAAAGGGGCGTCATTTCTACATGTGTATAAAAATACCCTTAAATAAAAGCTGAGAGTGTGCACTTTCACCGTACGTACTGTGAGTTTTGGGACGGCTCAAAGAAAGGGCCGTGCCGTCGGCATCCGTTGCCGGGACAAATGCGCGTATCGCTAATGGCCATGTCTGTTATCTCCTCGGTGTGAAAAATCTTAGACTAGTAAAAACAGGTTTTGCTTTTGCAGCTCACTTCCAGGTCTTGTTGAGAGACGTTGCTCACAACGCCAGTGCGGTTGGCTCCAGCGTAGGCCTTCCTGCCACCCATTTCAGTGAAAATAATAGTCAAAATACGCCAGTTTTTTCTTTTTCTTTTCTTCTTTCTAATGGCTCCCTACGTGGCATTTTGTTAGCCTGTTGTGTCATTTGGACAGTATTTTAATGTTTTGTGGACGAACTGCGGACAGCTGGCTTCGCTGCTGAGTCACTTGAGGTCAGCAGTATCTCGCATGCTTAGTGAACGACCTCGAGCCTGCCCGGTTTTCAGGACCATATAAGCCCCCCCCCCCCCCCCCCCCCAGCCGTTTTTTTTTACTGCGCAGTATCTGGCTCCAGTTTGTGCAACATAGGGGCATGAGAAACTGCACCTCTGGGACCTGGTCATAAATATTATTTTAGATTATTTTAATTTTTTTCACAGTTTGGGTGATGTTCTTAAACTGTGAATTTGTCTCTTCCATTGTTAGGACTCAATGTGACTCGCAGATCAGAATAGATAATCATTTATTCAAAATGCTAGTAATTGTTGTCATGTGGCATTAAAAAGATCTTTAAAAGTATTAAAATTAATTTCATGAAACCTGAATGAACCCTGAATGTTGGATTGTTGTAATGCCAGGCTGGCATAATGTTGGCTTGCCGTAATGTTGGGTAGCAGGATTTCTGGGTTGCTATAATGAGTTTCTGTAATGTTATAATGTTGGGTAGCAGGATTTCTGGGTTGCTATAATGAATGGTAAATGGACTGCATTTATATAGCGCTTTTATCCAAAGCGCTTTACAATTGATGCCTCTCATTCGCCAGAGCAGTTAGGGGTCAGGTGTCTTGCTCAAGGACACTTCGACATGCCTAGGGCGGGGTTTGAACCGGCAGCCCTCCGACTGCCAGACAATCGGTCTTACCTCCTGAGCTATGTCGCCCCGGGTGACATGAGTTTCTGTAATGTTATAATGTTGGGTTGCTGTAATGCTGGGTTGTTGTGTGTATGTCGACCACAGGACACAGCTGGGCAGGAGCGCTACAGGACCATCACCACAGCCTACTACAGAGGAGCCATGGGCTTCCTGCTCATGTATGACATTACCAACCAGGACTCATTCAATGCTGTGCAGGACTGGTGAGTTTGGAGAGTCTCCTGCCCCTGTGTCTGTCCTCTGCCTCTCCCTCTCTCTCTGTCTCCTACCCCTCTCTCCTTTACCCTTATCTCCCTCTGTGCACCATCTCTCTCAGTTCTCTAGTCTTCACGCGCCCTGCCCATCTTTATTCCTCTATTCCTCTGTCCTTCTCTCCCCCCGTTCCTGTCTCTCTGTCTCTCACACCCCTCTCCCCCCGTCGCAGGGCGACACAGATAAAGACGTACTCCTGGGACAATGCGCAGGTGATCCTGGTGGGGAATAAGTGTGATCTGGAGGATGACCGGCTCGTCCCCACTGAAGAGGGCCAGCGGCTGGCAGATGAGTTAGGTGAGCTTACGCCTACTGGCTGACCTGCAGAGCACACGCACACACACCTGCACGCACATACACACATGCACATACACACATGCACATACAAGCACACATACACATGTGCACACACATACACGCATGCACATACAGACATGCACATATAAGCACGCATACACACACAGGCACACGCACAGACACGCACAGATACATACATGCACATCCACGCACACATGCGTGCAAGCACATACATACATACACACACACAGACACGCTCACACACATACACGGGGGCGACATAGCTCAGGAGGTAAGAGCGGTTGTCTGGCAGTCGGACGGTTGCTGGTTCGATCCCCTGCCCTGGGCGTGTCGAAGTGTCCCTGAGCAAGACACCTAACCCCTAATTGCTCCCAACGAGCTGATTGGTACCTTGCATAGCATGTGTGAGAATGGGTGAATGAGAGGCATCAACTGTAAAAGCGCTATATAAATGCAGTCCATTTACCATTTACGCATAGACACACACATACACAGACACATGTACGCACACACACATACATACATACACGTATACACGCACACACATACATACATACACACACACTTTCTCTCATTCACATTCAAATTGGCTTTTTGTGGTATAACAACCACACACTTACGTTGCCAAAGCAAATTCAAAGCATTGAAGTTTTATAGTTGTACATAATTAATTTCTCTAATTTATTCTTTCTATCTTTCCATCTTCCTCCCTCCCTCCTTCCAGGTTTCCAGTTCTTTGAGGCCAGTGCCAAAGACAACATTAATGTGAAGCAAGTGTTTGAGCGTCTGGTAGACGTCATCTGCGAGAAGATGAACGAGAGTATGGATGGGGAGCCCAGCCCCCTAGCCAATCACCGGGCTCCTACCCTGCAAGACACGCCCCCTGAGAGCCAGGGTGGCTGCTCCTGCTAACCTAAGCTCCGCCCCACTGAATGCGACATGAAATAACCCCAGAACATAATAACCTGAGATGACACACTAACCCAACGCCCTCATTTGGCCCCCCTGACAGCCCCCCCCACCATCCCCCACCCCCTGGATGTACTCCCTCTGATGCCAAAACATTGAGTGACTCCTCCCCCCCAAGCCTCTTCATCTGCTTCATGCAGCTCCTCGAATAACCGTGTTGTTGCCTGAAACTCGTGTCAAATGCACGCTATTTAATGCTTTCTAAAATGTACCACAATTTCCCTTCCAATTCCCCCTGCCCCCCATATACAAGTTCCTCAGCTTTGAGAGCCCCCCATTTTTATTTAACACTATGCCACCTGTTTGAAATAACTGAAGGGGGAAACGGCAAACACTGTGAATGCTCCCCACCCGTCTGGGTTTCCACTACCCCTGGAGCCGTGTTATTCTGCCTCTGTCACCACGAACACACGCTGCTTATTGTCCGCAAAGCAAGTAGCAAAACCAGAAGACTTAGTCGTAAACACTGTTTCAGCACTCTTGCACTACTATCGTGTTTTTCTTTTTAAGAGATAATAACATACCGAACGCCCGCCGCACGTCCTTCTCTCCGCGTTTAAACCGTCTCACAAGTGCACGAGAGCGGTCCGCCCGAGCTCGCTCTGACCCTCACTGTGCGCTTAAGTGCCTGTGGGAGGCTCCCTTAAAAACCCGTTTCTCAGAGAGAACGAGTCTCCGTGTGTGCGGGCGCGAATTTAGGTTGACCGGCCGTCTCGCGAGACAGAATGTCGTGCCGTTTCCCGAAAAAAAACTGCGCGGGTACCAGAAGAAAAGCGGCCTGCCTCTACCGGCGCGCTTTGGTGGAGCCGAGCTGCGGTCGCCAGCGCTTTGTCTGGTCGCACGGCGTCTGTGTACGAAGTGCCAGTCTGACCCGCTTCCGCGCTGTGAAGGTCCCGCCAAGCTCCTGTGACTCACCCGATTTGCCTCACAAATGAGTCGTTTTACTGGAAAAGCATTGAGAAGCAGGATCCAGCGGGTTTCTGAGTGTTTGGAGAGACGGGGCTTTGTTAGAGCCTTTGAGGTGTACCTGTGAGACCTTGTGCACAGTATATGGCTTTTTTGGAGGGTCATGTTTTTTTTTTGCTAGTAAATTAAATTAAGGTCCCAGAGGATTGTCAGCAGTGTTTGTGTGCTGATATTTATATAAATATTTTCTTTTCTTTTTTTTTTCTTTTTTTTACAGGTGATGTCTGTTTGGATTATTAATATTCATACTCCCTAAATTTTTGAATGTAGCGATGGATATTGTGCCAGGGAGGTGTAGCCTTACAGTTTAATTAAAAAGTATAGTTTGCTTTAGAGTGCAGTGCTTCCTCCTAGTGGAGGCTGAGTATTATTGCACAAAGCAATGTCCTGGTTTTGACTGTCTGTTTCTGTTGGGGTTTTTTTGTCTAACCTAAGCCCTGAATCTAGTGCTTTTTAGAATTCCCCTGACATTTTTCATGTTTAATGAAGTACAACAAAATTTCTGTATTGCCCCACACTTTCCCCCCTCTCTGCCAACCCCATCTCTTACACAGATGCTGGACAATGGTCGCCCTAGTAATCCTCTGAATGTTGGCAGCTGGACAGAGCTGTCTTTGCTGCTTTGCAGTGATAGCACCAACAGAAATTTTTATGCCAAAATTCTCTACTAGTGGAAGGTTTTATCATGACTGACCAAGTTTTACGTTGTGTTATTTCCTGAATTCTTTTAGGTTTTCAGGAGAGTGGTATTTTGATGTAGTTAGTCTCGTGTTTTCTGAACCCCCAGACAACAAGGTTAACTGTTGACGTGAAACCGCTCGAGCCTCTGGACAGGAACATAATTAGCATCAAGGTGGAAATTAAATTAAAGATTACTAAAAGACACGAGCCATGTGGTCATTTCTTTTAGTAATACGGTCTTTTGAGTTAAACTGAAAGAGCCAAACCTGTATGTGTGTGCATGCACGTGTGTGGACTGCCAAACCTGTATGTGTGTGTGTGCGTGCGTGTGTGCACCACCAAACCTGTGTGTGTGCATGCAGGTGTGCACCGCCAAACCTGTGTGTGTGCATGCATGTGTGCACCACCAAACCTGTATGTGTGCATGCATGTGTGCACCACCAAACCTGTATGTGTGCATGCATGTGTGCACCACCAAACCTGTATCTGTGGGTGCATACATGTGTGCACCACCAAACCTGTATCTGTGTGTGCATGCATGTGTGCACCACCAAACCTGTATCTGTGTGTGCATGCATGTGTGCACCACCAAACTTGTATCTGTGTGCATGCATGTGTGCACCGCCAAATCTGTATCTGTGTGTGCATGCGTGTGTGCACAGCCAAACCTGTGTGTGTATGTGTGTGCATGCGTGTACCTGTGTTCTCTGTAGTTTATCAAAGCATGGTCTTTGGCTCATACAAACACCAGGAGTCCTAGTGCGTTGTATTCTTTGGAATATCGTTGTTTTGCTCATTCAGGAACAGCTGGATCAGTTGAATGGGACAGTTTATACTTCGTGCAGCAGTATGGTTTCCAGTAAGTACATTGGCTTCACGTAATCAAGTAGTCGAGGGAAACAACCAGCAAAGGCTTAGATGTTAACATACTGGAGACTTTGCAACGTTTAGGTGTGTTTTCGTAATTTAGGTTGACCATAAGTGTTGATTAGACGTTTCTTCAAGGTAACAGGGAACACATGCTGCATCTAACGATTCTGCTTTGTGCGACTTTGCTTTCTGTATTTTCATGGCTGAAAGCAAAGCCAGTGGGAGATGTGGGGTTCCCCACACTGTCCTGATGAAACCCACAGCATGGAGAAGGCATTTCAATCTCTGGAAGTGTTTTTTGTGTTCTTTATGGATTCCTTATGTATTTTTAAGCTTGTCCATTTCAAGAATGCCAAACTACAAGGCTAAAAATATAGCACTATATTTTTTATGTCTTGTTTTTGTTTAGAATATGAATGTATTTGTCATTTAGCAAGAAACATGTACATGAAATATAGAGAAATATTTGTTCAAACAAAATAAAGATTGTATTCATTACCAGACGTTCTGCTGTGCTTTAGTGTATTTCTCATGAAAATGCACAACATTCAGTCCAGGTTAAAAAATTAAAATAAAATAAAAATGAAAATATCTTACTACACAGAACACAAGACTGCATTTTCCCTCACCAAAAGAAACAAACCACTTCCTGTACTGGTGGCCTTTCCTGGTATGTTTAAAGAACCCACACCATGCCAAGCTGGGTGTTAGTGTTCTGTAGGCTATATTGTAGTCTAATTTTCTTTTCCTAAATATGGGAAAATACCGTTTAAGATATGCTTATTTACAAGATGAACAAAAACTGAAGGAGACAAACCAAGGCACACATCTATAGATGCACACCATAAAGTGTTTTTATTCCACGTTACAGGAAACAGTTATAAAATTGAGAGCATGCAAATCCTATAATTACATCTGGAGTTCGCTACAGTGATTTGCTAAGATTACACCCTCACCTTTTTGCGTAAACCTTAAGTTTACGTATAAACTACTCACTGCAGCAATGCCGATTGATGATCTCGAGTTTGCAACATAACTGAACCTAAATACCAGAGAAAGTTCTATAAAGCGGGAAAACTCAAACATGGCGCATATCTCTAACGGGGAGGCCTGCAGGTCTTGAACTGCTGATAACGTAAGCTACGCGCCAAAACTGAACGCTGTAACTTGTTGATAAGGGCCATTTTCTGTTATGTTACTACAGTGTCCCAAAAACATATTGCACCTGTGCGTTTTTGGCCACGTATCTGTGTCCAATATATTCAGTGACGTAGGTAGGATGCGTAGAGTTTCTTCATTTAGATGTTATGACTTGCTCACTTACCTACGCTACCGGTACCATTTTGTATTCGTGCATTTTCAATAATTATTGCGACAATTACAGCTTTTATCTGGCTATATGTGTCATACTGTCGAACAGTGCATTTACGCAACCAAACTATTACTGTCGCAATATGCAGCCAATGTATTAACCTGTGCGGTCGTATTTGTTCATTTGTCTGGGCACATGAGGGGGCGTATTTCAAGCATAAAAACTCATCAATGGTTCGGTCGTATTTCTCTGTTTAAAGGTGTAGTTTTTATGCTCCTCCCCCAAAGACCAGAAAAGGGTAAACAGTTTGGTTTTGGGCAACGTAGGCCTACGACTGCTCTATAAGTTATCTTTGGTGACACATGTAATATCGTGTGCTCCTTCATATCTCTGCAAGCAAGCTGTCACAACTCTAGTGCTAGAACTAAGGCAGCGTGTAGCGCACGAGTTCTGTTATGGTGAGCGTTACGGAGGCATATTATACGTTGAGCTGGAAAAATGAGTCAAGTTCTACAATTATATTGCTGTGGTTTATTTATATTTTTTTGCTTTCAAAATGGTTTCTTCGCCGAAAGTGACCGAGATTTGGAGACCAAAGGTATGTATAAAATTTAATATTAAAACTTCTACTTTTCAGAAGACGTCTGGTATCATTTCTAGCCCAATATTATATAAACAGTTTGTCTATATCTAGTAAAGAAAATTGTAAAATTAGGGCTAATTATGACCTTACCTATAAATTTGGCCCAATGAGAAAAACAAGTTACACTTCCTCTATTACTGTAATCTTTACTGATGTACAACAGTTTGACAATAGCATAGCCAACTGTATGCTACTTTTTCAGCGCTGCTTTGATGTCGACAGTATTCAGATAAACATGCTTTTGAGAGCGCGCTCGATGCGCAGTGGATGAAGGTTAATCTAGTTGTCTTCCAGATGTCTGGAAACTAAGAAAAGCGTGATTACTGTAGAAATCAGCAGGATTATTGATGAAATTGTTTCTTGCTGTTTTTATTTCTACATGTAACCTAAAGTAAATTTAAAACGCATGTATTGTGTTGTGCCGTGACTCCTAATCCAGTTTCCGTAGACGAATATATATATATATATATATATATATATATATATATATATATATATTGTTTTTTTAATGATAATCAATATCACGTTTCATAAGCAAGTTTCCTATCAACACTGGTTTAAGCGGTCTAACCATTTTCAAATGGTTAAAACGTCTGTTACTGTGGTCATGAGATAAGAAATCGTTTTGCAATTAAGTAAAATGGAACTAATAAAAAAAAAAAAATAATAACTTTGCTATTGTTCAGACGGGTTTTCAAAGTCTCCCATATCCCACAGTGGCCCTGTTGCTCAATGCTGAGCCTGAAGACCTAAAATGCTTTGCCTCAGGGAAGTACGACCTAACCTGCTTTTGGGAGGGTAACGTCACTCCTGAAGAGTACACCTTTAAATACACATATCAGTGAGTTTCATTTACTTTCATATTTTTAAAAAATTGGATACTATAGATTATATTTTAGGTTTTTGAAACAGCTTTTGGGATTGTTCAATGCCTTTATGGGTAAATGTCTACAAATGTACTTTTTTTCCTCAGTGAACTGTATACTTTTTTATTGCTGTGCCTGTGTTTTATGGTACCTGTTGTGGAAAGAGTAGTCTCATGATGAGAGGAGGATAAAGTATCTAAATGTAATGTGAACTTCAGAGCTACTTTTCAAATTTTGATACGTTAATCCCGGAATCTCATGGTTGTTTAGACTTTTTAGGTTTATCAGCAGCTCAAGATTATTTTGAAGTTCTGTTAACCTGTTTGTGTTTTGTTCCATTTAATTCCTCTTTGTGACCCTGCAGGAATGAGCAGAGCATGGACTGTGCTTTGAGGGCCCAGCCAGTAGGTGGTGGAAAAACACGCTACTTCTGTAAGCTGTCCAAGGTTCTGCATTTTTTTCCTTTGGATCTCCATGTGTTTCGGGCTGGAGAGCAGATCTTCAACCGAAGCATACTCGTTGACCGCGTGTGTGAGTTGGCGGGCTGTGGGCTTGGCTGACTTTTTCGTCAGTCTCATCTACGTTTCTAAGCACAGCGGGTCACGCACTGCCTCTGACAGTTTCTTCACCTTTGACCCCACAGTTCTGCTGGATCCTCCTGCCAATCTGACAATGACACGGACAGGGAAGCCAGGTCAGCTGAATTTAACATGGCTGCCCCCTCCTCTCAAGTATATGGATGACAGCATGATGTATGAAGTCAACTACTTCGCCGCTGGCAGCCCGATGGGCAAGGTAGCGTCCTGCCTTTTCTGTGGATACGTCTGAACGCTTTTTCCCTTCTGAGACGGAATGTCTGGATAAGTGTGCAGATCATTGTAATGAGGGCAGTCATGAGACAGGGTGTAGCAGTGCAGTGTAGTAATCTAGTGTAGTGTAACACTTTAGCGGTGGAGTGCTGACATCCAAGGTGGGGTTGCTGTTGTATTCTTAAGTGAGGCACTTAACCCGATTCAGTTTCTTCGGCAAAACAATGTAATGGATATTATGTAAAATTGAGTTGCTGCGGATAAGTTCTTCTTCTAATCAAATAACTACACAGCATACAACATTACATTACATTCTCATTAGTGGCCGCTAATGCACAGCTAAGGAGTTCCAGTTACTGTTTGATAGTCTAGAGGTACTGCAGTGGCGTGGCATTCAGTATAGAGTATAGAGTGGCCACTAATGGACAGCTAAGGAGTTCCAGTTACTGTTTGATAGTCTAGAGGTACTGCAGTGGCGTGGCATTCAGTATAGAGTATAGAGTGGCCACTAATGGACAGCTAAGGAGTTCCAGTTACTGTTTGAGAGTCTAGAGGTACTGCAGTGTTGCATGGCATTCAGTGTAGAATACAGAGCCTGGAATCTCATTTCACTCATGGTCTTTAGTGTGCAGCTACTGATGCACTGTACATTAAGTTCCGTGTGAACATGTATAGGAATTCTATTAAAAGTGCCATGACTCCTCCCTGTCCCTCCAGTTGTTTAGAAGCAATGAGGCATCGGTAACCTGTCTCTCCCTCTTTGACAGCGGGAACTGGTGAAGGCCCAGACGGAGACCACTCTGCGCGGCCTGCAACCTGGCACAAGGTACGAGGCACGGGTTCGAGTCAAATTCGACGGCACCATCTATGACGGATACTGGAGCGCCTGGACACCCATGGTCTCCATGGAGACGCCTCACAGGGGTGAGTGGGCCCAAAACGTGCTCTCTTCCACAATTGTGAACTCTCTCACTGGTGGCCTTTCTCATTATGACCAAGACAGGGGCGGTGGTGTCACCTCATACTCTGGTTTTAATGGTGCCCCTCTCCTCTGTGAACACTGTAGACACAGACCCACTCATCCTGTCCCTGTGCCTGGTCATCTCCTTCATCCTCATGGTGCTGTGTCTCTCTGTGCTCCTGTCCCGCCGCAGGTCAGTAACACGCCCTCTTCATCCCAAAATCCCCGTGTCATTCTCCTTCTTCCTTACTGAGTTTGAGAGTCTGTAGTTATAACATCAGCACTTCACCAGTATCTCAACATCTTTTATGCTCGGAAGAAGGATTATTTTCCACTTCACTTTGCATAAAGGCCGTGTCTCCATACCTTGAACTCAGGTTTCTGTTGAAGAAAATGTGGCCTCTTGTTCCAAGTCCTGAAAACAAGTTCCCAGATCTCTTCACGGTCTATGGAGGTGACTTCCAGGTGAGGGGGCGGTGTTCATTTCTGGTCATGGTCAGGATGGAGTGTAGCACAGTGGGTAAGGAACTGGGCTTGTAACCGAAAGGTCGCAGGTTCGATTCCCGGGTAAGGACACTGCCGTTGTACCCTTGAGCAAGGTACTTAACCGAAATTGCTTCAGTATATATCCAGCTGTATAAATGGATACAATGTAAAATGCTATGTAAAAGTTGTGTAAGTCGCTCTGGATAAGAGCGTCTGCTAAATGCCTGTAATGTAATGTAATGTCATGGGACAGCTGAGAATAGGGACTCTTCCTTGTGGCCTAAAGGAAAGAAAACCAGCTGTAACTCTGTTTGCCACTAACAAACATCTGTAGATATACTAATATGGCCATTTGAGATCTGTCACTTCTGTGCTGTCTGGAATGATTGTAATTTTGACTGTTGTCAGGCTTGGCTGGTCCACAGCACCGGTGGCTTGGGGTGGAGGTTTCACCTGGAGGAACTGTTTTACCTGGAGGAACACCTGGCCCCGCTGGAGGTGCTGTCGGAGGCCAGTATTGGGTCGGCTGTCCCCGCCTGTGCCGTTCCCTCCAGGGCCTTGCGCACCACGGGCGCGGAAGGTGAAGAAGAGGAGGGAGGAGGCGGGAGAGTGGATGCCGGGTTGCCGTACATTCAGAAGGAGATACCCCAGGAGCGGTGGCTGTTTGAGCAGCTGCAGCCCCTCCCCTGGCACTCTCTCCCTCCCTTCGGATGCGCCCCGCTGGAGTCCAAGGACGCCTACGTGATCCTGAACCAGGACTCCCAGCGTGACGTCCGGCAGGGTCCCCCGGACGACGTCTCGGAGGAATCTGTGCCACTGCAGGTCCTCTTCACCAGCCCCGGGACCCCCACGTCCCAGTCGGACCTGGGGTCCTTCAGAAACAGCTCTGGGACAAACAGCAGGCTGTCCTCTCAATCCAGCTATGAGGACTCCCATAACCCCTGGAAACCCAAGGGTCCCAGCTACGCTTACTTGACCATAGCGGACTCGGGCATCTACATGGACTACAGCCCAATGGGCTCGGGCAGGACAGTGGGGCCCGGGACGGGTGGCATCTACGCCAACGAGTACGAGAATGAAATCCCCCCTCACGGGTTGCCTCACTCTGGGCGACCCATTCACTCAGAGTGCTGAGGGTGCGAGATACGCAGGCTCGCAAAAGCACAGCCAGTCAGTCGTCAGTCTTTACGTCGTTTAGAACTGTCACGCAGTGCTTCACTACTGGACTCAAAAACCAGGAAAAGCCCCACACATCTAAGCCAATGGTTGGGGAAACTGGAAAAGCCACACACATCTGAGCCAATGGGTGAGGAGACTGGAAAAGCCCCACACATCTGAGCCAATGGGTGAGGAGACTGGAAAAGCCACACACATCTGAGCCAATGGGTGGGGAGACTGGAAAAGCCCCACACATCTGAGCCAATGGGTGGGGAGACTGGAAAAGCCCCACACATCTGAGCCAATGGGTGAGGAGACTGGAAAGCCCCACACATCTGAGCCAATGTGTGGGGAGACTGGAAAAGCCCCACACATCTGAGCCAATGGGTGGGGAGACTGGAATATGACCCCCTGACCTGGTGAGGTGTGTTCAAGCGTCCTCCTGGAAAAGGGTGAGAAACCAGCAAGAGCAGCACATCCACAGACACTAAGCAGAAGCAGAAACAGGCCAGCCTGTTTGAGGGAGTCCAGTCAATTAACGAAGCTCAGTTTGTACGGAAAGTCTGGATGGACCAGTCAGCTAGACTTACGAGGTTAAGAGACTGTGAGGTTATTTTGTCTACAATTTTTCTTCCTGTAAAGGTGTCTTGTCATCAGACACATCTTGTAGAAATCCCGATAAAGCACTAGCAGGCAATGCAGGACTATGTATCCAGCATCCTGGATAATGCACTTCATATCAAAACTGGCAGCTGTTGTTGGTAACGAAGGCATGTATATAAAAATTATTTTTTTGTAACTTGTACCTTTCTACCTAAATATGTACATTCCATCACTTTAAGTCCATGTTAATGTATGTTCACATAATAATGCTTGTTTTTGTCTTGTAGCATTAGGGTTTATTGACTTAGCTAAAAACATCCACTCACTGTGGGGTGCCTGTGGGGATGGCGTATTGATAATAAATATGTACCTGTAATGTACACTACTTAATGACTCAGATCGAATAGCAATTTCAGCAATTTGCATTCACCAGAATTCGCCCAGAATTCCAATATGACCCTTCTTCTGTTTTTCTTTTTTTTTTTTTTAGCTTTAACCTGTCCACCTCAAATGGATATGTATAGTGTAGTGTTTTCTTATTTTAAACAGTAGGTTGATCAAGCTGACTCCATCACAGATTAGGGGATATTGCTAAATTTTTAAGTGAGTCAATGTATAAGATTTATGTAGTTATGAGTGCCTTAAAATAGCATGCGCCATAAAACCACTCCTGGTCTTCCACTGTTATTCTTCTCGAATATTACACTGATGTTCTTCCTTTAACTGATTCAAAGATTGGCACGTAGAGAGTTCAGAAGTCAAATCATTCAGGTATGAATAATTTATTACTGTGATAATCATTTTACATTACTGAGTCTATACTTGTACATAATGTCTGTCAATTGTATCTTTTTGTGTATTTTACAAACTGTCGATTAAAAGATGCAATAAAACACAAATCAGTTGGGCATATTGTTGGATTTTGCTCCCATAAAGACATGTACCGTAACAGGAAGCCTTTTCACTGTAGTAAAGCGTGGGTTCAGGCTTCCTGTTTAATTTCTCTGCAGCTATTGTGTTGGGCTTCCCGGAGTGACAAAGAGTCTTGCTCTCTGAGTGATAAGCTTATCTGCCCTACAAATAAGGGGGCTGGTGGAGAGTCAGGGACGCTGGAGAGATCACTATGGAAATGGAGAGGAAGGTGTGAAAGAAAAAAGCATGCAAAAGATCTAGCATGGGCTCATTGGTTTTTTTGGGGGGTTTTTTTTCACACATGCACCTAAGGGGATCTCATCAGGACGGTCAGCTCGACCCACCGTTGTGATGACTTTGTAACGATAGGCCTTATCAGCATGAGCAGGGCGGCGAGCTGTGGGGTAATGCATACCGGTCTGGAGAGAAAGCCCTGGGCTGAGATTATGTGTATCCTACTGGGGCAAGAACCACCTCATGGGCACAGACTGACCCAGCGCTTCATATAGGAGCTGGAAAATGTGATCTCATTTACAGTGGGAGGAGCATACGGCAAACTCATTTTTTTAATGCAAAAGAAACACTTGGAGCATTACCTTGAGTCAATATTCTGAATTGTGAAAGAATGGAAAGGATTACTTTTTTAGACTGACTTCTCATGTCTGACACTCGAGATTGAAAGCAAATTTGCCCATTCCATAACTAGCAAACTTTAACCTGACATGGCAAGTGTAACAAAGACATCTCAATACAGACCAAGCACCTCTTTTTCACCGTGTTTAAACACATGCCCTTGCTGTCCCTGATTCTGCCTGATGAAAGCACATTTGTGGCGGTACACCAGGATTTTCCCTTACTCTTCTGATATGATTCATTTGAGTTTGTGTCGTCATGGAATTTGTGTGTGTGAGAGAGAGAGAGATTGTGTGTTTGTGTGTGTCAGAGGGAGAGAGTGTGTGTGTGTGTGTCAGACAGACTGTGTGAGACAGAGAGTGTGTGTATGTGTGTCAGACAGACTGTATGTGTGTGTGAGAGAGTGTGTATGTGTGTGTATGTGAGAGAGAGAGAGAGTGAGTATGTGTGTGAGAGAGAGAGTGTGTGTGTGTGTGTCAGAGAGACTGTGTGTGTGAGAGAGTGTGTGTGTGTGTGTGTGTGTGTGAGAGAGAGAGACTGTGTGTGAGAGTGTGTGTGTGTGTGTGTGTGTGTGTGTGTGTGAGAGAGAGAGAGAGAGTGAGTGTGTGTGTGTATGTGAGAGAGACTGTGTGTGCATGTGTGTGTGTGTGAGAGAGAGAGAGAGTGAGTGTGTGTGTGTGTGTGAGAGAGAGACTGTGTGCATGTGTGTGTGTGTGAGAGCGACTGTGTGCATGTGTGTGAGAGAGAGATAGAGTGAGTGTGTGTGTGTGTGAGAGAGAGACTGTGTGCATGTGTGTGTGTGAGAGCGACTGTGTGCATGTGTGTGAGAGAGACTGTGTGCATGTGTGCATGTGTGTGTGAGAGAGAGAGAGAGAGAGTGAGTGTGTGTGTGTGTGTGAGAGACTGTGTGTGTGCATGTGTGCATATGTGTGTGTGTGTGTGTGTGAACATGCTTCTTCAAGGTGGGACTTTGCTCACCACTCCCTCCTCTCGTTTTATATATATAACCTGCGCTTCGGTGACCAACAGGAAACAGATAAAGACCTTTATCTCTCTCTCGCTCGGCTGGTCCTCTCACTATTCTACAGTACCTGGGTGAAGGTAAGAGCACGAGCTCTTTCTCATTCTGTTCTGAATTCACAGGGGTTAAGAGTCTCCGTCACTCTAGATAAAGTAACTGTTAAAACTGACTTTCATTAATTGACAGCAAACCTGAATATTGAAGGGAAACAGTGAATATATCAGTCAGACCTTTTCCCTTTGATAAGCGACCTTGTCCTTCTCTCAGAATTCTTAAGCTATATTTACACTTTATTATTGGTCATACAATATGTACGGTAACATCGCATTATTTATAGCATCTGCATTTAAAAGCGTCACTTATTATTAACTTAAATGTCGACATGCAAATGTAGGCCAGGCATAAATGTACTTACTAACATTCATGTATGTGTGTGCGTAAATACTGACACGGCTGGTCAGGGGACACCCATGTCAACATCCACATGAATATGCAGAATTTGAATGTAAAGGTTTTTAATGGAAAACCATGTCGGGTAACACTTTAGCCACCAGCCAATGAAAAGATGTTTGTTTAGCTAGGGCCAGCCCAGCTACAGAGGGATGATGTTTTCTTCTTACAGGAAGCACAACCCACAATGGATGAAAATGGACATTAGTGGTCCCTTTACAAATTAACGTACAGTTGCTGATGCTCTCTGTTTTAGAGTTGCCTATGTCATTTTGTCTTTAAACTAACATTTTTTGATCCTACAAAATGGCTGTTCTGATTGCTTGATTATAATTATCCCCCTGAGTCTGTGAGTTTACCAAAGAAACCAAAAAAGAAAAAACAAAAACAACAACAACAACAACAACAACAAAAAAACATTTCTAACAGAAATCTACAATTAGTCACTTAATTTGCCTTCACAGTTCGATATTCAATATCATTGCTCTTTCAGCATATTGGTTTTTCCTGAAGAAAATGTAAATGGTGTACTTCAGCATAACCTTAAGACAACTTTTTGGGACATTGGAAATGAGCAGAAAAAGCTTACCATAAGCAGGGCAATTATGATGGTGAGAGCGTCTGTGCATAATAAGTCACTGATTTAGCCTATAGACTAATGATCGCTTATCTTTAAAGACACAAATGCAGGTACAGTATATTCTTGAGAGCATGAGGTCTTGGGATTGTTGGAGAGATGTTGCTATGACCTAGGCATTCATTCACTTAAATTCGGAGATGAGGGGGATTCCCCTGTCAATGTTTACAACCTCCCCTCCTCTGTCTGGTGAATGTTCACCCCAGGCCCGGATGCTATAATCCACTTGTCTCTCATTCTAAACGTGTGTTACAATAAATCCCAAGCTACGTATGAAAGTTAATACTTTCATACTGATAGTTTATACCAAAACTTTACCTTTTAGATGTTTGCTGTTTTAAAGATATTGTTCTTGCGGCATTTATTGTTATTCATATGTCTGCAATGGGAACCCTGTCGACAGACCCCATCCCCCAACCTTGCCCACCCCCCGCTCCAATTGAGTCCCTCCCCCCCTCCCGTCCATTGGCTCAGCCACCCCAACCACGTTCCCCCTCTGTTTTCTTGACACAACAGCCGTCGACCTCTGTTCAAGTGGACTCCAGATATTTCAATTTAAATAATTAACCGCTCATGTGACACCCAACCATGGGAACACAGCTGGTTTATCAGTACAAGGAAAAAATGATGGCGTGACATAATCACCGATGAAACGGCAGCCCTACCGTTTCCTTGTTCCCGCTAAGAGGCCAGTAAATCCACAGTGTGCTAACGCAGGTCGCATTTATGACCCATTTCATGTGCTGTCAGTTGCCTTTGTAATGTTTTTGGACCCCATGGTAACTTTCTTCTCAGTGGAACACACGAATAGTGCAAATACAGCCGAGAGTGACGCACAAAGGACAATGAAGAACAGGGCAAGGGCCATAAAACCAGCCAGGAATAGATCCATAGATTGCAGCTGTAGGCCAAGAGAAGGCAGACTCGAAGTGGTTCCTGGTAGCTATATTTTTTCCCCTTGTGATGTGCGGCCAACTGACACTCTCAACCAGAAAACACTTTGTTTCCACGTCCCTGATTATTCTCACAGTAGCTTATTTTATAGCGGGACAATTTGTCTACATGTGATCGGGGTAAATATTATAATTTTACAACAAATTAAAGTTAGGTCAGACAGCTAAACTTAGTTTCACAACACACCTCACTGGCTGTTGACATTTTATAATGGCTGGTTTAGCTTTGTTACCGGTTGTCCACAAAGTGTCCTAGAATATCTTTCAAAATGAAGGGAAAGGCCATTAGCATTTTTTTCCTAGCATACAAAGTCACTGTAGCAAGAAGTACCCGAAGACTTGTTCAAGTATTTCCAACTGTAGCATCAGTGTCTTTCTCGGACATTGACTTCCGAATGAACTTTCCTTGACTGGTTAACATCATTACTTGGAAAAACTGATTGTGTTTTTCTTAACAATTCTTGTGAAAGATTACATTTTTATGTGGTTTGAAGGCTTTGAGAAATTACACAATCTTCAAGAATTAAGGTAATTCACTTAATATCTGTGTATCAATGTATATCTAAACCTTATGAATTATTTTCTCTTTTAATTTATTTTCAGAAAGGAAAAGAACATCAAAATGGGTTGCTTCGGGTTTCTCAAAATAATGATGTTCCTGTTCAACGGAGTGATCTTTGTAAGTGTCAACTGTGTTTTTAGCATTGTACATGTCTGCATTTCACGTGTCCCATTTTAAGATACCATATACAGCCAAGGGAAACCGCCAGAGGCCTGCTCTCCAGTGAACTGTGGTCTTGTGATAAACTCTCTCATATTGCCCTGATTAAGGCAGTTATCTGGAGTGGCTTGTGTTTCTCAAGGTCACTCAACAGGTGTGCCTGAATGACCGTGACGTTTCAGTTCCTGCTGTGGGGAAAACATTTTTGTCAGCAAACGCTGTGGAAACTGGCACCACAGATATGTAGATTACAATAACCTATATTTAAAAAGTTTTAGCACACTGAAATTGGCGTGATAGCCATGGGGCTACGTTAGCTATCAGGGAAGGAAACTATAAAATGAACCTGATGTACTGTAAATGGTATTTGCTCAGCTATGACCAGACAGTATAACAATGTAACAGACAATGTAATTGAGACAGCTTCCCTGCTTTGTAACCTGGTTGTTATGCACCTGCATTATGGTCACATTCACATGTAGGTTTGTTCCCTCTCTGCGTACAAGTAACCGAATGGCAGCATTTACAGTGGCTGAATAGATTTATGGCCGGTTAAGTATCTGTGAATAATGTGAATTGAACTGATAAAGCTTTCATTAGATTAATGTTTGATGGGTCTTGCTCAAACTCCCTCCATTTCCTTTCCATGGTCGCTTTGGAATCTCACAAATGTGTAAATGGACCATATAAACTCAATGTTGTGTGCAATAACTGCCAGACCTGCCGTAGACTCCCTAAAATGGCTGCCTTGCGTAACCGCGCGACCGTCGCCGTCTCCTCCCCCCCACCCCCCCACCCCCACCCGCCCCGTTCCCTCCCTCAGCTGGCCGGTGCCGCTATTTTGGGCGTGGGGGTGTGGGTGAAGGTGGACAGCAGCTCCCTGCTGGCGGTCCTGGGGAAGATAGAGAACGCCCCGCCGGAGCTGGACCAGCTGCTCAACGTGGGGTACCTGCTGATCGCCGTGGGCGGCGTGCTGCTGATCATGGGCTTCCTGGGCTGCTGCGGGGCCATCAAGGAGAGCCGGTGCATGCTGCTGCTGGTGAGTCGCCGGTCCCGGACTCCAAGAGAAGGCCACTGGGGAAAAAAAAATCCGAAAATCACACTTTGCCGTCGTCACCGTCTCAGGAACTGCTGAAGTCATTTTCTCAGCCCTGTGAGCAATTTGCAGTGAAGCGATATGAGTGTGGGTTAGCTGGCAGGGCACACGTTTAGGGATGTTATGGTTATATTCTGTGTGCAGGTTTCTCTTTACACTGCATCACCTTATGTCACCATGTTGGTTTGGGATTTTGGAGACTCCCAAATTCTCTCTGAATCAACAGCTGGGCTACACTGCTGGTGCTCGACACATCGATGTCTATCCGAAGGGTCACGATTTCTGTCAATAAAAGATTGTTTTCGATAACAGGGAACTACAGCTGCATGACGAAAGCATTAAAACTCAATTTTAATTTTGTTTTAAACTCTGTCTTCCCCATCATCCAGTTCTTTGTGACGGTGCTGGTGGTATTCATTGCGGAAGTGGCGGGAGCCATTGTGGTCCTGGTCTTTAAACCTCTGGTGAGTCGCAAAATGGTGGTCACAGGCCGTAGCGGGCAGAGGGTTCTGGCAGTTTTGAAACTGTGATGGTTATGTATTCGAACCGTATTTTACAGGCAGAGGATCTGGTTAGCCAGTTGGGTGAAAAAGCTGTTGAAGTCATCAAAGCGGATTATGGAGAAAACCCTGACATCACTGGCCTGTGGAATGCCACCATGGATGGGGTATGACATCATGTTCAGACAGTGCACTTTGAATTATATGCATCTAATGTGGAGTAAAAGGAGCAAAATAACTAACAATCTGAATTAATTAATAAATAAATGCGTGTACATGATGTGCAGTATGTATTATAAGTAACACAATAATACAGTGTAAACTCTTTGCAGAATGGACAGTTATCACAATAGATTCCTGCTGCCCCAGTAAAAAGGTGTCACTAATTTGTGAATTTTGGTTTGGTCCTTTTAAAAGTTATTCATCAGAATATTTCACCTGTGTTTTCTGTTCCTGCCAGTTGAGCTGCTGTGGGTTTTATAATTACACGGACTTCGATACTTCTCCCTTTTACAATAACAATGGCATGACCTACCCAAAAGAATGCTGCAAAGGCGTCATCTGTAATTCTGATAACGCTGCTAAATCGGTAATTATTGTTTAACACCATGTTTTTTTTTTTAATGCAATGTTTTCTATTTTGTCTGTCCCCTCTGTATTTTGACTGCCTCATCCCTGTTTCTTTAGCCTGAGAACACTATTTGTGTTGGCTTTCTTTCCTTGTTACCTGCTGTGACCCTCTTGCGGGCTATTTAGTTATTTTTTAAATTAGCTTTATATTCCTCTTATTGATGTTTTTCAATTGCCCTGTCATTGCGATTCTTGTAAGTTTTTTTCAGCTATCTCCCCTTTTCTCAGCTATATCACCGTTCCCTTTTCATGTGTGTCTTTGCATTTTCCCTGGGCTCTTGCAGGATATCCCTGGCTGTTTACCTAGAATGATAAAACTAATAGATGACAACATAGTCATCATAGGAGCTGTGGCACTGGGAATAGCCGCTCTTGAGGTACAGTAGAACAACTCCAACCTCCCCAAGTCCCACCTTGAGAGAGAAGCATGTTCACACAATCTCTCTCTCTCTCTCTCTCTCTCTCTCACTCTCTCTCTCTGGATGAATATTAATTGTACGAACTACCGCATGAAAGTCATGTGACAGACAATGACAAAACAGAAACGTGTTACTACTCAAGCAGCATCGACTGGCAATCCAGATACATGTTTGTGTTTTTCCTCTTCTTCTCCAGATTGCAGCAATGGCCGTATCCATGTCAATGTACTACCAAATAGGCGCCAAGTAGGGACAATGCCGGAGGACTCTCGCTATCTTTACACCATTAGCCATAATCATCAGAGATTCTAAATGAAGGGCCGTGAATGGCTTTCAGTCAAATCAACAGCCATATGTAACATACACAAAACGTGGTAAGATGCTGTTCGTTGATGTGAGAGCCAACGATTTGATGTGTCTGCATTGCACGTCGTATTATAACATATGTTGTTTCAACACTTACCTTTTGCATTTCTTTTCTAATCAAGCATCAAACTATTCCTCTTTTTACCCAAGCTGAGCACTGTTGTTATACTGTGTGATGAAGTTTTCCCCATCACATATCCATATCACAACTGTATTGTTTTATGTTGAATAATGATATGGAAATAGTATTACTCTATTGTCTTCAATCAATTTTGCAAATGTACATATATGATATTTACAAAAACACACAAAACAAAAACACAACATTTATGATACTGTATGTTTTTGATTTCAGTTGTCCTGTATTTCATTCAAATTATAAATACATTTTTTTATGTCAATAGTATGTACTAGATCATACTTTATTTAAACTATTTTTGTTTCATTTTGGTCCTGTGTATATTTGTTGCATTTAAAATAATGCTGAATTGAATAAAATACGAGATGAAAAACTGAAATATTTTGAGCTTTGTGTTTCTGATAACCATATCATTTTTTGTTATTTTTTTCTGACTTTTTTCTGACATCCTGGGCATTATGTGTGTTGTAAATTTCTGCAATGAGCTATATGCCATTTTAAAATAATACAATAAACCAATAACACTGCATTGATGATTTAGGTAGAGTATTCAGATAGTGTATGTGGTACAAATCAGCAGGCGCCTATACCTTCCCAGCTAGAATAGGTGTGGAGCCTTCAGATATTTTTAGCACCACGGGATGCTTATTTATCTTAGGAGCTGAAGTTCACTGAATTTCGGGATGCAGCCAAGGAGAGGATCTATAGTCATCGATACCAATTTACATTCTCAAATCTTGCAGATCTAAGCATCGAATCTATAACATTATTATTAATTATTCAGGCTGACATAAACACGTAAATATTTTATTTGAAACTATTGCTGATATGTTTATTACAGTGAAAAAAACTGAAATCACCCTTTTGTTTATTCAGTTTCAAGATAAATCAGCCATTCAGTGCTATTGTTTTTCCAGTGTCAGACAATAATGTAAAAAAACACTACATATAATATCAGATCTATCAGTATTTGTCCACTCTTTCTTTTGAACACCCTAATACCACTTTAGGTCTTCCATCCTGCCAATTAATAAACAAGGGTTTTCTCAACAAAAGTTGTTACCAGAATTGTCAATGATGTTATCTAAAAACTCTTTGCCTTCAGAAGTGACTCTAACATTCAAACAAACAACTGCCCAAACCCAGCTTAACTGCCTCACAGATTGCTTTGTCATGTGCATCTGAAATGGCTAAATGAGATGTTTCTGATAACATTAGATACAAATTAATTAAACTGCATGAAGAAGGTGAAAGTCAAAGGAAAATAAGTGTAACTGAAGAAAAAAACAGCAGTTTACAAAACTGTAGTTCGAAAGACTCCTAACAACCGTGCAAGAACTGATAGATCATTGAAACTATCACCATCACAAAGACAGCACTTACAGATGATGAGAGATGTGGGAAAAAATCACGTTCCACTCTTGCTACAGATCTGAAGATACCCACAGCTGTTTCTGTCAATCTTTCCACTGTGAGAAGACAACTCAATTCAATGGGTCTAAATGGATGCGTAGCTGTCAAAAAACCACTATACCGAGAAAAGGAAATAACCAAAAGAGAAGAAAATGTGCACCAAATCTGGACACCTGTGTATAAGATTTTATGGACAGATGAGTCTGAATGAGAGATTTTTGGAAGTAAGAGAAGGCAGTATGTACACTGCCAAAGCAATGAAAGGCTCTCAGCATGGTAGAGGGCCAGCGCAAGTCTGGGGTTCTAGAACAACATCTGGAGTTGATGATTTGGTTTTGATTGAAAGCATCATGAATGCTGATGACTAAAAACAAATATTGAAATATCATTGCAATACCCTCCGGACAACGTTTGATTGGGAGTAAATTCCTTCAGCAGCAAGATAATGACCCCACACGCACTGCTAAGAAGAAGTTTCTGGTGTTCTCAGAACAGTGGATTGGCCACCCCAGAGCCCTGACCTCCTCATCATTGAATATGTTTGGGATTACTTAGATCAAGAGAAGCAGAAAATGCAGCCAAATTCTTTGGAGGTGTTTACAAGAAGCACGGAAAAATATCCTTGCAGATTTCGTCGAAAAACTCAAAGCAGGTTTCCCGATAAGAATGGAAGCTGTAATCAAGGCAATGGGTAGACACACTAAATACTTAAAGTATTTGATACGGTACATAGTTGTGGAGATTTTTGTGTAATTTTGTATTAAATAAATGTTTGCTACATTTTTTTCTGACACTGAAAAATAAATAACTTGCACTTAATGACTGTTTCCCAGGAAAGTAAATAAAAGAAAGGGTGGGCTCTGACTTTGCATATGCTAAATCATTCTGTTTATAATTTAAAAAATAGCTGAGAATATATTTTAATGCTTGACATGTTCTTAACTTCAACTTCCGCTGCATGCTGTGGCTAGTTAAAAAAAAGGGGTGAGTTTATTCTTGCGGACATGATAATGCTCATGACAGGACATTCTTGCCATTAAGTTGTATTAAGGGGTTTAAAAAAAAAAAAAACGAACTGTAATATTTTTTGCCAGATGGGATTCAAAGCCAGCCACAAAAAATGTTGCATTGGAAGTGCAATGGAAGCTTGCTTTTCTTCACGAACGCGAGAAAGTGTGTAACATTACCAGTTCAATAGCGCCCTCTTGTGTGAAGTCATCGTTAAAATTAAATGTACATCCGTAAGGTTACCAACTCCAGTAATGTCATCATAGTTTATGACAGATCCAGAAGGGATGAGCTGAGTTTCAGTCTTGGGGAGATAGAAAGAAGCAAATAGCTCTGCTAAGCAAAGAAGGGTGGATGACCTCATTCCATCTGACTCACTGAACTAGGAGTCAAGATACATACCTTATTAAAGTGCCTTCAAGTGGACAGACGAGGAGCTAGCGTGCGTGTGTGTGGGTGTGTGTGTGCGTGTGTTTGCGTGTGTGTCCGTGTGCATGGGTGTGTGTGTGTGTGCGCGCGCGCGCGTGAGAGAGAGAGAGAGAGAGAGAGAGAGAGAGCGCTCCATTTTTTTGAGGAATGAGCTACTGTACGACTGAACAGACACTAGCTGCCTTCTGCCGCCACTCCTCCCACTGGCACTTTTTGTGTTTCCACCAACTCGTGGGAAAGCCAGAAGCAGAACCTCTGTGACCACAGCCGGAGCAATTATCAGGCTGTTGTTTCATTGTGTCGTTATAGGGGTCAGACCTGTACATTGTTTTACCAGTTGAGTAATAAATGTACTTACCAATTGTGCTATTCTCGCCGCACGAGCACACTGAACATTGCTGCACTTAACTTCGTTATAGAATTTGCTTTCATATGTGCGAGAGCTCTCGAAAGTCTGCCTGGGTAAGAGCTTCTGGCAAATAATTAACTCTCTGTACCCAGTAATCGCATGAAGACAAATAGATGTGATATACTGGTGATCCATCACCTTTTAAATTCATTAATTAATGCAGCGGCCCGTATGACAGTGGGCATAGCGGTGAACCTGAGTCACTCAAGAGTTGTGCAAGATAAGAAATATTTTAAATGTGTTTGACTTTTGGGCTGTTCCATGGTCTCTCGTGTTCCTTCCCCGCCTCCACTGTGCGTGTGTGCCATATTACAGAATTCTATCGCAATATTCGGCAAAAGTGTCTCGCTGCCCCTTTATTTTCTGCGCAATGCTTGTCGGTCCTAGGGCCCTCATTCGAGTGGAAAGGTTTTCACTAGTAACTATTTGTTCTGTAGGTTTACAAATAACATAATTCAAACAAAAAGTAGATTCATGTTGGCGTGTTTAGATTTCAATATAAAAACAACACACTGCTGCCTTGACAAATTGATTCCTCATCTGTATTTTCAGGCGCATTGTAAAGCAACAGTCACAAAAGTCAAATAGCATCTTATTTTCGCAAATGTCGCTGCTCAGTCAAAAACAGCACTGCCAGAGACTCTACCCCAGAGCGCAACTAAATTTACGTGCAAGTGGAAGAAGCGAGTGAAACCTACTCATATTTAAACTGCATCACACCTGTGCAACGCATTTGAACAATGTTTTCTATTTCAGAAAACTCAATGGTTCGTTGGAAACAGTTGTATGGAATTGCGTTATTCACCTTATTTGGTGAAGACGAAAAGGTGTGCGCGTGAGAGAGTGCAATCTTTTGTGTGCCTGCACGAGATGTTAAGGAGGAGTCCACTTACGCTACAGTATGTATCTGCGCAACTGGAAGGCAGGTACTTCGTGAGTTTGGTGCTTTCGGTCGCTACCGTGCGTGTCCTTTTATGGTTCCACAACTTTTACGCTCATAAAATGTATTATTGACTTTTCAGATATGTGAGACCGGCGATTTTTAAGAAACAGGCGAGTCAAACAAGGACCGTGAACTAGTCTGCTGGATATTGGAGATCAACGTTGTTTATTCTGTTATCGCACTCCATTGCCAAGGTGTTTTGGTCAGTTCCCGAGAGAAGATGTCAAACTGGGAGAAAGATGCGCGTACGACCGAGAAGTAAGTAACTTACAGAAACCGTTTCCGCCGAAACGCTAACAGGAAGTTCCTGCGATGCTCTGATAAACACTAGTGGACACATATGGGTTGGCCCCGACTAATTTCAAACGTTTACGAGATTTGACTTTTAAAATGTTTTAAAGAACAGTTACTGGTGGAGAAAATATAACTTTCACGGTCTACTGGTGTGTTCTTTTGATAGAGGCTTCACGTTGAGAATGTCTGCACATGGACTGTGGTTTCCTCAGATCAGGCAATTTTTTCCCCAGAGTTCTCCCCCAAAACTGAGCTCAAGATTTTCTGGTTTTTCAAGCCCCTCAGGAAAACATCCTCCGTCTAGCACCATTATAAGCTGCAGGGAAGAGCATTATTACTTACCAACAGTTAGTCACCACTGCGGGACAGGGTTCTTCTACCAGGGTCTCTGGATTAAATTCGTTTTGAGAATATGACATATAACACAGAAGAGGTCTGCACTTTTTATGCGGATGCGAAG
>CM077285.1:70834970-70912470 GCA_039654925.1 Anguilla pacifica | reverse complement strand
CTGCTGCTGCTCTGCCACTACACCTTCCTCTCCTTCATCCTGGGTAACACACCGCCTGCACACTATAGCTGAGAAACACACACACACACACACTCACACACACACAAACACATTACACACACACACACACATACATACATATACTCACTCACACATACACACACACACACAAACACATTACACACACACACTCACACACATACACAAACACATTACACACACACACACACACACTCACACACAGACATGTGCACACACACATACACAAACACATTACACACACATACACACAAACACATTACACACACACACACACACACACACACACACAAACACATTACACACACACACACACTCACACACAGACACGTGCACACACAAATACACAAACACATTACACACACACACACACACACACACAAACACAAACACAAACATACACTCACACACACACACAAACACATTACACACACACACACATACATACATACACTCACTCACACATACACACACACACACAAACACATTACACACACACACACACACACACATACACACAAAAACACACACACACACACACACACATTACACACACACACACACACACTCACACAGACACGTGCACACACACATACACAAACACATTACACACACACACACACACACACACACACAAACACATTACACACACACACACACACTCACACACAGACATGTGCACACACATACACAAACACATTACACACACACACACACACACACACAAACACATTACACACACACACACACACTCACACACAGACACGTGCACACACACATACACAAACACATTACACACACACACACACACACTCACACACAGACATGTGCACACACACATACACAAACACATTACACACACACACATACATACATACACTCACTCACACATACACACACACACAAACACATTACACACACACACATACATACATACACTCACTCACACATACACACACACACACAAACACATTACACACACACTCACACACAGACACGTGCACACACACATACACAAACACATTACACACACACACACACACACACGCATACACACAAAAACACACACACACACACATACATATGCACCCACACACACACACACGTGCACAAATGCATTCACACACATATATACACATGCACACTATCAATAAACAAACAACACATACAGTAATAAACTATCCTGTATCTGTAACAGTGGATCCAGTAGGGTTAGGGTCAAGGTTAGGGTTTTCCGCAGCAGTGACCTCTCTCTCTCTCTCTCTCTCTCCCTCCCTCCCTCCCTCCCTCTCTCTGCAGGCACAGGAGAGGGGGATGTGACGGAGGCGGAGAAGCTGCTGAAGCCCTTCCGGGCGCGGTATCCGCGAGTAAGAGCAGCTGCTCCACCCCGCACACACCCTCCCGGCACAAAGCACCGGTCCCCACACACACCCTCCCGGCACAAAGCACCGGTCCCCACACACACCCTCCGGGCACAAAGCACCGGTCCCCACACACACCCTCCCGGCACAAAGCACCGGTCCCCACACACACCCTCCCGGCACAGAGCACCGGTCCCCACACACACCCTCCCGGCACAAAGCACCGGTCCCCACACACACCCTCCCGGCACAAAGCACCGGTCCCCACACACACCCTCCCGGCACAGAGCACCGGTCCCCACACACACCCTCCCGGCACAAAGCACCGGTCCCCGCACACACCCTCCCGGCACAAAGCACCGGTCCCCGCACACACCCTCCCGGCACAAAGCACCGGTCCCCACACACACCCTCCCGGCACAAAGCACGGGTCCCCACACACACCCTCCCGGCACAAAGCATCGGTCCCCACACACACACTGAGTCCCGATAAGGGCAGCACATTCAGCACTGCAAACAAACACACTCACTCAGGGCTTCTGTGTGAGCGCACAGTGGACAGGGCACTGAGGCTGGGGTAATGATGGTGAAGTATAGTGTAGATATAACAACAGAAGAGCATTAGCAATGTGAAAAATACTATTTCGGAATCGGCAGAGTAACCATAGGAACTCCACGCAATGTCGACCCACAGTAAACAAGCTTGTGTTCAAAGCACTGGTCACATGGGAACCTTAATCACAGGTTGGACTCTGCCATTAAATATATCCTAGGAAGCAATAAGGACATATGGACATATACGCTGTTGAGTAAAGAGTAATTATATGGATGTAGCCACTGTACTTATATGGCAGCCTGATTGAGTTAATGTGATTTTTAAAAAATGAGATTAGTGTGAAACAACAACTAAAATCTTTGGAGAAAAAAAAGTGCCTTGCGTTGAATTTATTTAGAATCATAAAATGTGGCATGCAAGTAAAAGCTTTTAGTGTATGAGTGCAACATCTTGAATTTGTTGTACAGTTTAATCTTTATTCACTGTTCATTTCCCATGACTACGTTCCTGTCATGACAGTGCACATAGCAAAGGCAAAGCAAATACTCCAATGCATTACACAAACAAGGGTGTAGGTTTTTATCAGGGAAAACTGTGATGACAGGGCTCTTGAGTGGTGCATCCTGTTAAAGAGCTGCTGCCCAATCTAACTCTGTGCCCACTACCAGTACCTGTAATGCCTGGTAGCCCTTTGGGGCAGTGCATAATCGGCCTTACCTTTGTCCAAGGAGAGACTGAGATTCAGTCAACGAGAAATATGCATTTTTTTTAAATCAAGAAAAGGCCTTCTTAGGCTTATTGGCTTATGCCGTAAAGCTGCTCACTATAAACGCAAGCTGAACTCTGTAAGCTGGAGGCTAAGTGTTCAGCTGATTGTGATTGGTCAGCTAAGCCACAGGCTTCCTCCCAGCTGAACACACCGAGGCGGAGGTTAACAGAGTTCCCACAGCACAATCGCCCCATAGCTACTCATTAAGCACGCTCAGTTTGCCAGCTGTAATGAATGACAGATATGCCTCTCCTTTGATTAATATTGGTGTTAGCTTTCCTGTTGTTTTACTGTGTGACCTTTAGTGACACTCAGTGTGACTCAGGGATGAGTGTATGGGAGAAATGCACTTGTTTCAGCTGTGGTATTCTCTGCCATGGGGTACGTGGCACAGTGGTACATTTGGCTTATAAATGGTACAAAAAGTGGTACGTTTGGGGAAAAATGTGAGGATGTTGTGGATGCTCTCAAACGTAACACGGTGGTTGGGGGGAGGGGGTTGGGGTAACACCCAAAATATTCAATCAATTCATAATCTTTCATTATTATTATTATTATTATTATTATTATTATTATTATTATTATTGTTGTTGTCATTGTTATTATGATTCATATTTTTATTTTTAATCTGCCTTTCTCTTGATTTTACAGGGGGCCATATTTCTGTTTTTTGCAGGGAGAGCTGAAGAGATCAAAGGGAACATTGATGAGGTGTGCCTGTCCTAAAAATGCCCACGCTTTACTGAAACTCTACTTTTCTCTGACCGGGCTCCATTATCCCTTGTAGCTCTTAGGCTGGTGTTCTATAGGGACGGGAGCGGTCTGTGTGTACGTGGCGTGCTTGCGAATGTGACCACGCATGCGCTTGCCTGTCATGCCCCTCTCTGGCCAGGCGGTGTCGCTGTTTGAGGACGGCTGTAAGGCGCAGCAGGCCTGGAAGCAGTTCCACCACATGTGCTACTGGGAGCTGATGTGGTGCTTCGCCTTCAAGCGCGACTGGAAGATGGCCTACTTTTATGCTGACCTACTGAGTCAGGAGAGCCGCTGGTCCAAGGTAAGGCAGCGGTCCGAGACGCCGGTACCCCTGGGGCTCTCCTTGGGAAAGCTGGGGGGGCTCGTCCGGTCTTATCCAAGAAGAGCCGGCGTCAGCTCGGGCTCAGGTCTTTATTTTAGCCCAGTGCTGAGACACCTGATTCTACTTCTCAAAGTCTTGACTGAATTTGTTGAATCAGATGTTGTAGTGCAGGTCCAAAACAAAAACCTGCATCCACACCGCCGTGGGCAGACAGGGACACATGATCACTCCCTGTGGTTCACTTTTCTACAAGATTTTTCTTACGAAATTTACTTTCCTGATCTTTTTTTATCTAAATTTCCATGTAAGCATATAATTTAGCATTCTGATTCATTTGATGTTCATTTTTCAGAGCGCAGGTCTTAAAGTGTATGCTTCACTCACGTCATCTAGTCCTTACCCCCCCTCCCCAAAAAAAAAGCCTGCAGTCCCACAGTACTGCACAGGATTGGACGTTAAAGATGCAGACCGAGGGCAGTGATTGGCTGAAACGAGCTCTGTTTGAGTGCTGCGGGTGTGCTTTGCGATCTCTCTTCCCCCTCCCAGGCCATGTACGTGTACATGAAGGCGGCCTTCCTCAGCATGCTGCCTCCGCACGAGGCCCGGCCCTTCGGCGAAAACGAGGTGGAGCTCTTCAGGTAAAACTGACCGTGGGAAACGTGTACGTGTGCTCCTTTTCAAAATGGCCGCACGTTCACTCGAATTTGATCGTTGAACCGTGCCGTGGGCAGGACTCTGATTTCCTCTCGGAAGCCCGAGCCCTGCCACACGGTCTCTAAGACATTTCTAAGCCATTTCTGGTGGGGTGAGTTTACCCACCGCGTGCGTGTTGTTTTTGGTTAAATAAAAGCACCGCTCTGGCACAATGTCTGTCGGGAGACCTGATCGCGTGCCCCGTCTCTCTGCCAGGACGAGCTGTTCCTCTCACCCTCCGTCTCTCTCTGCCCAGGACGAGCTGTTCCTCTCACCCTTCGTCTCTCTGCCCAGGACGAGCTGTTCCTCTCACCCTTCGTCTCTCTGGCCAGGACGAGCTGTTCCTCTCACCCTCCGTCTCTCTGCCCAGGACGAGCTGTTCCTCTCACCCTCCGTCTCTCTCTGCCCAGGACGAGCTGTTCCTCTCACCCTCCGTCTCTCTGCCCAGGACGAGCTGTTCCTCTCACCCTCCGTCTCTCTGCCCAGGACGAGCTGTTCCTCTCACCCTCCGTCTCTCTGCCCAGGACGAGCTGTTCCTCTCACCCTCCGTCTCTCTGCCCAGGACGAGCTGTTCCTCTCACCCTCCGTCTCTCTGCCCAGGACGAGCTGTTCCTCTCACCCTCCGTCTCTCTCTGCCCAGGACGAGCTGTTCCTCTCACCCTCCGTCTCTCTGCCCAGGACGAGCTGTTCCTCTCACCCTCCGTCTCTCTGCCCAGGACGAGCTGTTCCTCTCACCCTCCGTCTCTCTGCCCAGGACGAGCTGTTCCTCTCACCCTCCGTCTCTCTGCCCAGGACGAGCTGTTCCTCTCACCCTCCGTCTCTCTCTGCCCAGGACGAGCTGTTCCTCTCACCCTCCGTCTCTCTGCCCAGGACGAGCTGTTCCTCTCACCCTCCGTCTCTCTGCCCAGGACGAGCTGTTCCTCTCACCCTCCGTCTCTCTGCCCAGGACGAGCTGTTCCTCTCACCCTCCGTCTCTCTGCCCAGGACGAGCTGTTCCTCTCACCCTTCGTCTCTCTGCCCAGGACGAGCTGTTCCTCTCACCCTCCGTCTCTCTGCCCAGGACGAGCTGTTCCTCTCACCCTCCGTCTCTCTGCCCAGGACGAGCTGTTCCTCTCACCCTCCGTCTCTCTGCCCAGGACGAGCTGTTCCTCTCACCCTCCGTCTCTCTGCCCAGGACGAGCTGTTCCTCTCACCCTTCGTCTCTCTGCCCAGGACGAGCTGTTCCTCTCACCCTCCGTCTCTCTCTGCCCAGGACGAGCTGTTCCTCTCACCCTTCGTCTCTCTGCCCAGGACGAGCTGTTCCTCTCACCCTCCGTCTCTCTCTGCCCAGGACGAGCTGTTCCTCTCACCCTTCGTCTCTCTGCCCAGGACGAGCTGTTCCTCTCACCCTCCGTCTCTCTGCACCCCAGGCAGGTGCACTCCCTGAAGCAGAAGATAGCGGGGAAGTCCCCGCCCACGGAGAAGTTTGCCGTCCGCAAAGCCAGACGCTACCGGGCCGGCTGCCCGGTGAAGCTGCCGGTGCCAGCTCTGGTGAGACCGCCCCCCCCCATACCCCCCCCTCCCCCCCACGCGGTGCCGTCCGCACATTACCCATCTGCTAAACGTTAGCGTGAGGGGGCTGTGACCGCACCCCTGACGGCCATTTTTTATTTATTTCAGGAGATGATGTACATGTGGAACGGCTTCACCGTGATGCGCAAGAGGCCAGAGCTGACCGAGGGGATGGTGGAGACGCTGGCCGAGGCAGAGCGCACCCAGCAGGACACTCCGTGTACTGCAACTCATTACCCTGCAGACATTAACCCTTTCCTGTCAAACCGACTGCGCACAGTCCCACGGGCCACAGTGGTGTCAGAAGTCTAGATCTCCATATCCAAACTGCTCACTTCATTTCCTGTGTCGCAACTTGCATCTCAGGGGCCTGCCACAACTGAGCCACTAGCATATCACCACTGCTTAGGCCTTTATCGCAGCCTTATGCATGCATTCTGTACTTCATTTGCCTTGTCCAAAGTGACATCACAATGCCAACCACAGGTGAGCTGCTAGCACACCACAGCTACCTCAGACACACAGTCAGGCCTCTTCCGGGACCTTGTGAATGTGTCTATATCTGGACTTCAGAACCACAGGCAAAGTCTCTGAGTCTTTTTCATCTCACTAACGTGCCTGTGGTCCCTCCCCATCGTTTGGCCCCCCCGCGTGACTCTCTCTCCTGTCCCTGCTCTGTGCTTCAGTGAGCGAGTACACGGTGGACGACCGCTGCGTGGTTCTGCTGCTGAAGGGGGTGTGCCTGAAGAACCAGGGCAGGACTGAAGAGGCTGAGGACTGCTTCAGCAAGGTGCACAAGAGGTGAGGAACAGGGCCACGATGAATGGGTCTTTATGTCCTACGGAGACAGTGCAGTCCCAGTGGAAGCCATATATCCATTCTGGTGTTTAGACTGGGTAATATCAATGTATGTTTTATTATTATTATTGCCTACCACACAGACACAGACACACACATACATACCACACACATACACACACACACAGACACACACACACTCACATCCCTGCAAGATCCCAAGAGGGTGTTTACCCAAAAAAAACAAAAAAAAAGAACAATGGCTTGGTTTTCGGGGAGGAAATAGTTTTTGGTGTGGTCACAGTGGCAATTTTATTGCTTATTCATTACTCAGCAATGGAATTTGCATGACTCACGGCTAAGATAAGGCAGTCGCAGCTGACCAGACCTGTAGTCTGAACTGCTCAACGAGGGAAACCTGCATGTAAATGTAACAGATACACCGAGTTAAACAGAGACCAGGTAAAATGGCCTCACTGGGATCAAGACCAAGGACAACAGACAGTGCTGTGTGCAGAATACGCCTCTGCTGTAAGAGCATACAGACAGCCTGCGGAAGACAAATATTTGAATTCGAAGACATTCTATCTGTAATTACCTAATGTAAAACTGTACAGGTAATGTACCACCAAGAGTAATGCAGTCCATTTCTCTGAATGGTGCATGTATGTGGCCTACAGAGTGGCGTGTTGGTGCGGATATTAGGCTCAGTCAGGGAAGTGTCCGTGTCCTCAAAACTGCAGCTCTTTCTCCCTCTCCACCGCGCAGCGAGAAGAAGATTAAGTTTGACCACTACCTGGTGCCCAATGCCCTGCTGGAGCTTGGGATGCTGTACACACAACTGGGGCGCAAAGAGCAGGCCGTCAAGCTGCTGCAGAAAGCCAAGTGAGTCTCGGACCTCTGTCGCCATCTGCTGGCCGTGCCAGAGACACACAAGAGTGTGCGTTCGCCCAACCGCAACATGGCTGCTCGCTCATCCAAAAAATATAAACAGGAAATGAATGAAAAGGGTATTGGGGAAAACTCCCTGACTGGACAATGTAAACCATGCAAACAAATATATGCATAGTAAATGCGGTTGTCGTTTACCCAGTGTTCAGAACAGATGACACAAAACTGCTCAATACGCTTGTCACTTGAATAAAACATGGAATCAAAATGCACTGCATTATTTGACTACATATTTTTCAGTCTGTGTGTATGTATGTATGTATATATATAATAATTTTTTATTGTATTTTTAATTTAAATTTTTTATTGCAAATATGGTCACTCCCCTTTAATCATCACCTAAATTGCATTTATGATTTTATCTTTATATTATGATATCACGGCCATGTGAACATGACTTTTTTCCCCCTTTGAATCAGCTACTTTATCCTTTCTTTCTTCAGACACAATTACAAGGACTACTCCATGGAGTCTCGCACCATGTTCAGGATTCACGCTGCCCTGTCCAAACTGAAGAGCGACAGCAGCGAGGAGGAAGAGTACACAGCGCTGTAGCACTCTGCACTTCCTGCGCAGACAGGACACAGCGGCTGCACCTCCGCTGTGGCCCCGCCCCCCTTCTGACCTCTGTCCAGGACCGCCCAGCTGCTGGGCCTCAGTTCTTCTCTCTCTGTCCGGCAGGGATCAGGAAGTCCCCCCCCCCCGAGCCGTGTATTTGGCTCGGCTGAGGCGCAGTCAAAAAAAACACGTGCGGGTTGCTGTGGCCATTTTCCTTCCACCCCTGCTGGGTGTGATTCAGAGAGCCCCTCCTCTGTCCCTTTCCCCCCAGACAGGGCACAGGAACACCAGTGCAGAGGAGCGTTTTTTAACCAGGACAGGACATTGCACAACTTTCAGCTGAATCCATCTGTGTCCATATATTTATTTGATGAAGACATGCAGGAAGTTGCTGGGAGCCCCTGATCGTGTGTAGCCTGCGTGGCACCAGTGCAGTAGGGGGTCAGTACAGGCCTCTGCTGCTACAGCCCTGCACAGCTCCAGACTCAAGTCCATGGCAACAGAACTAATCAGGCTTTGGTCTGGTTGCCAGGGGCTGGTGTCACGCTCTTTAGTAGGCCTGTGTACTGGGGCAGATTGTACTGCTGCGATCTGCTGCAATTTAAAATACCGTGTTTTAATTTCTCTGTGTGCTTTGTCACAAGCAATCCACTGTAAAGCCATATCCTGGCCTACCCACAATTCCATGTTTAAAGTTAACCTGATCATATTTGTTACCCTTGTCAGATTCTGTCTACCGTTATGCAGGGTAGACACAGGGCGACGTGTTTTATTGAGAAAGTAGATTCTTATACAGTACGGTATGCAACTGTAACAGTGACAGGAACATGTGCAACATGCTAGACTCTGAGATTTTTACAGTTAAGAAGTTAAGATGACCAACAGTTAAGTCTGCTACACAAATCATTGTAATGCCTGTCACTTTAATGATAAATTTATTAAATGTTATGTCTGAAAGGCACTTGAATGTCAGAGGCCCCCTCGGGAGATTTTGAAGAGCCCCACACAGAGGTCGCTGTGTCTTCCGCCAGTTTCACAATTAAAGGATTTTAATGAGCATATTGCCACCCAGCCATCACATGGATATCTGGGCTTTTATAGAGACCAATGACTGAAATTATCAGAAGTACAACAAGCACGACGCTGGGTATAGTTACACTCTAATGTCAGTCCCAAGGAGTTGTGGCACATCACAGGAAAACAGCTAACTATCCAAAGTAGACCAGCTGTGTGCGTGTTTTTTAATAGAATACACATAAATGTTGTCTTGCAATGACTTGCACTGAACGTACCCAACTGTCACTGAAGGAATAAAAGGGATTACATAACCTTAACATATTCTCCTCATCATTTAATTTATTCATGAGGAAAGTGTGACTCAAACAACCTCCATTGCACTATGACCTTAACTTACGCAAGCGTTACCTCTTTATTCAATGCAGACATCATATCATGAGTTTGATCATCACAGACATTAATAAAACAAAGCGTTTTATAAAAATACAATGTAATACAGTAATTACTGTTTAACTGGGACTTAGATAAAGGGTTAACAGTTCAACAGTTAAAGGGACCTGTTTGACATACAGTCTGTCCATCCATCCATCCATTATCTACACCCGCTTATCCTGGGCAGGGTTGCGGGGGGTGCTGGAGCCCATCCCAGTCTGCATTGGGCGAGAGGCAGGAATACACCCTGAACAGGCCGCCAATCTATCGCAGGGCACAGGGCACATACACACACCATTCACTCACACACCCACATACAGTCTATCTGCATGTTATTTCTTACACAAATTGATCACTGGTTACATGCGCTTTTTTTCAACAGACTGCTTGTCCAGGAGTTCATTTCACTCATGTAACAATAATAGCATTAGGCTAACATGACAGTACATGCAACGTTTTGCGCCAGCACATGTAAAAACAGAAGGGACACATACATGGAAAATAATATTACATTATTTTACAGTACAGTTTCCTTAGTTCTGCATTCATATCTATGATATAATCCTTTGAATGATCATATGTTTGATCATGAAAATTCATGATCAAAGAAATTTCAAATTATTCAACTCATAATTAATGACCATCAAAAATATTTCACTTAAGGGTAAATTACGATTTCAAACAAATGCATAAAAATAAAACTATTTTTTAAGTATTGCATTATAATACTTGTGGAAGGCTTTTTTCTCATTTTCCCTCTAATCACCAAACTACAAGGCCTGTATCCACAAAGTGTCTTAGAGAAAGAGTACCAGTCCAGGACCAGTTCAGCCCATAATTTCATATTGGGGAAGGACAAACACGGACAGGGGGATCCTGGTTCTAGATTGGCACTCCCGCTTGGAGAAGCTTTCTGGGAGGAAAGTGTTTGTCTTATTTCCTGGTTGCATTACGCTCAGCCAACGTCATACAATTCATATTGACATCCATACAGCGCATCCATTTTTATTTGAGTTCTGAAATCAATTCAGTTTATTCCTTATGTCCAAGGTCAGACTTATTGCACATGCTAATCACATGTATGTATGCACAGGCATACCTATGAGGGCAGGCTGCTGAAAGCCTCTGTGGGAAGCGTGTGTTGTAGCATTCACGTGTTTTAGAGCACACGGGCTCAATGGAAGGCCTGGGATGTTCTCCAGCCTCCTGTCCCGAGCAGTCCCCATTAACCGGTGTCAACTATGCTCGATTAAATCTGCAATCCAATGTTGCTACTCCATACACGCTTGTATTTTAAATGATGATAATATTCTAAATAAATACGCTATCTTAGGAAAATAGCCATGAAACCAAACAATTACCTAATACCTTTAAAAATGTGTAAGATGTCTTGGAAAAGTTTCTTCAGAAAAAAAGAATGAAGGCCTGCGAATGGTGCATATTTGTCACTACATTCACACAGCATTCTTCATACCAAGATGTATTTCATACAGTGCACGAGAAACTATTTGTGGGAGATTTGATGGACAATTTGGCTGTTTGCTGAAAACACATAGTCTCTGCCAGAATTTAGAAAGCATACACTTAAAAACAACTGCAGATCAGATACAAAACATGCACACACTGCAATATTTAAACCTATTTTTCACTGTAGCCAAAAAGTACAAATGGAAAGTAAAAAGCAAATGCAGCAAATTTCAGCTTGTCAATGCTCACGTGCAGTTTTGTTTTGCATTTTGGTTCCATATTTATAATCGCTGTACTTCCATCGACACGACACGGCTTCTGTCTTTTACATTCTACTGTATTTCCTTATATAAACACACATTATTTTAGCCATAAAGGTGGTAACTGAGAATGGCACGAAATCCAGGGTGTGAGTGTGTGAGTTCACCTTTGCACGTTTGAGGTGGGGGGGGGGGGGGGGTGTGGAATACCCAGCCAGGACCGCTCAGGTGTCTCAGGTGTCACGGGCGGCAGCGGGGGAAACTCGCACCGCCGCGGGGCTGCCAGCTGCTCGCGGCCAGGTGCGAGGACAGGTACCCCCGGCCTGGGAAACCGCCGTGGAGAGGGAGAGAAGTGGCGAGAATGTTAAGTCCGAGGGCTAATTAGCACCAACATACCACGGGAAACACCGGCAAGGCAGGGAAGGGGAGGGAAGCCGTGGCATCGCGGAGGGCCGTCCATGCAGAGCCTGGTGAACATATGACAGACCTGTTGCAGACTGGTGCAAGTCCTTCTGTCGGTTTACTGGCCGTTAAATTTAAACTGGCCATTTAAAAGACCACTTGCCCTGCTGTATTTTAAAAGACTACTTGCCCTGCTGTGTTTTATTTATGCTCATAAATCTGAATATTTAGTGTAAGGATAATACAAAAATCCAAAACTTATTAATAAAAACCAAACGAGCTATGAGGGAACACAGTCCATCCTTATCTGATGAAGCATACTATTAGTTCTGTGATAATTACCTCAGGATTGGGAGATGTTGGGAAGGGAGACTTATTTGGAGCCAGTATTGGCCAGCAGCACCACCGTATCACTGCACAAACCAGTAGGCCATTTCCACATCGTTTTATAGGATTATAAACATATCCGTCACCTTACTGTAAATTACCTGCATTTGCTTTGATGCAGCCACTGTGCAGTATGAACCGTTCGTTTTTAAGGAAACGTGTATTTGCACAAGCTCTTTTGTCCTTATACCGCTATCCCGCATCATATAGGTTGAAGAACAGTAGCCAGAGCTAACACTTTAACAGCCTTGTCACCCCCTATTGAAAACTCACCTGTTATAAACTAGATCCTTTAATGTTTGACATTTCCCTTGTCATATTAGGCAGGCGCGAGATGTGTCCGGCAATTAGTATGGGAATATTGGCACCCTCTAAATTTTCCTGCGATGTCTGTTATAAAAGGGCGACAGCGACTACAGTGTCTCATAATTTCGACAGCAAGGTAACCCAACGTAACCTTGAACCACATAACAAAAACGGAACATTAATTCACGTTAGCGCCAGAATAGTTGTTTTCGGTGTTTTTTATTTTTATTTTTTAACTAATTGCATAATGATTTTATCAGTCAGCTACGTATTTCTGGCGGCATCTTGTGCTGTGCTTCACGGTTTCCCCCACTTCGGATTTAAACGTCCCCAACACGGAGCAAGAGATTTCGAATCGTCAGGGAACGGAGCAGAAGAACCTATTCAGGGAAGAGTGAAAGTAGTCCAAATTAGCCCTAATTTCCTTCGTCAGTCCGCCTTGTTTAGAAGGGGTGCCGCTATCCAGAACAGCCCGAGCAGAAGAGGGCCTTTGCCTGTTTTTTTGTCGCAGGGGCGACCGGGCCCTGCGCTGTCTAACAAGGAAACGCGACCTTCCGCACCGTTCCAGCTCTTTGGTGCGAATATGAAGCGAAGACAAGGCCAGGAGATGTGGCAGAAGGCGATGGACAAAAACACTCAAGGCAAGGAGGTGTTGGCATTGCCCATTAACCCAAAGGACAGCTCCAAGCAGAGCTGTGCCGCAGTGCCTTTCGCGCAGGTAAACAGAAGCTACCCAGCATGCTTTTGGCCCATAACCTACAAAAACAAATGTTCTATAATCAGTCAGTGTTAACGTTTTTGCTTTTGTAACCTATCAAGTTTCCCCAATAGAAAATTTTAAACGGTACATTATTTTTTTCATTAAAACATGAAAAAACACATCGCCTATACTGGATTGCTGAGCTGCGAGTGGGCTGTCTTTAATGCTTGTTTTTCTTTGGCAGCGAGTGTCAGCAGCGGGCTGTGAGACGGTGACGGTGCAGAATAAACTGTGCTTTGGTCAGTGCAGCTCATTGTACGTGCCACCTGGCGGGGAGTCTGTTGGATCAACAACGGGTGGTGGAATCAGCTCCCCCTGCTCCCGCTGCGCTCCCTCAAAGGTCAGGTCCATAGTGGTGCCCTTGCGCTGCCGGGGGAAGGCCGAAGCGCGGGAGATGCGCGTGATGGTGGTGGAGGAGTGCAAGTGCGAGACAGGCCGCGAGGAGGAGAACGTTGAGAGGACAAGGCCTCAGCTGAAACGTTGATAAATCTGGAACTACGATTTCCATTTCACAAAGTGAAGTACCTTCCCATATTTAATTATTTATAGATATTGTAGCTTTATAGATATTTATGTTAGAAGCAAGCTATTACAAAGACATGGAATTCTTAGATAGGAATTCTCAATTGTTATTTAAATGTAAAAACGTTACATTTATTCAGTACCCTTGAAATTGACTGGTATGTAGGGCTAGGCTAAGCCTACACCAACAAGTTTATAAATTAAAACATTTGGTAAATATATCAGTTGCGCAGGGTAAATATTGTATGTCAATAGTTATTTGTAAGCTTTCATTTTATACAATGATTTGTAAGGAAATACAGCCAATTATTGTTTGTGACATGACATGTGAACCTGAAATGTATGGTTCATGAAATTGTTTGTGACATAGTGGTCTAGCCACGGCCTTTCAATATTGAGTCTTCCATAATGGAAGGTGTACTTTTCTATTCAGTTTTTTATTTTATTTTATTTTATTTTATTTTTTGTTGGACCCATGCACTGATTAAATTATTCAGTGAATGAAAGGTAATTTGAGTTGCACCTTTTTCACAGGTGTAATGTTCAGTCTTTGAGAATATGTTTGACTTTATCGCATGTAGAATAGGATTCTTCTATTCGAGTGTGCACACTTATTCTGACCTGTAGCTATTGCTATATGACAATCTGTATTTATATATGACTCAAATTTTGTATGTAATTTCGGATTTGGCCTCCTTAAAAATTGTAATGGAAGAATTAAAAGATAAAAATGGAAAAAATGTATTTTTATTACTTTGAGCAGGAAATATATATCAGTATGTTATGACATAACAATGCACAAATGTAAGGGAAGACAAAATGTTGCAATTCACCCCATCGCCTGTGGAAAAAAGAATGGTCTAAGGCAACTAAGTGTCGTCCCTAAATGTTTATCTGATTAAAAACTGTACCTTTTTTTAAATAACAAGTCAATTAGTGGTCCCATATTTGACCAGTTTTGATGCTTATCATGAAGTCTATTTAGATGGCTTTGTTTTGCCTGTTTTGCCTGTGTGTGTAAGAAAAGACCGATTGTGTAGCAGAGCAACGCTTTGGTGGTTTATTGTGTTTTTTCATTTGGATGTTTAGCAGTGCATTACTGCATCTCAGCTACTGTTCATATCTTTAATTTTGAATTTGAGCAAGTGTACATTTATAATATGTCACCCTGGCAGGCCATCATGTGAGTCTTGGTAATGCTCTAATTTCAATTTGTGAAGACAAAATATGTTGTAATTTTAATATTAGAAAAAAATTTTGTTGGCAAAATTTTTAGATTTTGAATAGTTGTTTCACTTCACACAGAAAAAAAAGAACATTTGCATGCAAACAGAGCACTAAAATCAACATTAACTGCTTTAAAGTTATTAGCAAAATGTAGAATTTTTGCAGCTTTTATTTTTATTTATTTTCCCATGTGTACCAATAAACCATTAATTTTATCTATGATGACAGCCCTCTTTTAATAGGAAATGTAAAATTATTAGATTATCCAAAAAAAAAAAGCTTCTTGTTTGAGCAGTATTCCTGTGTACATGCATGTGAAGTCAGGAGTTGCATTTTTGAATGAAATTTGGATTTAGACTTGTGTTCATGTTTGATAGATGAAAAAAAAAGTTTCGCATTTTAATTGCGTTAAGCATGCGGTTAGACATGCGTACCTAACGCAGTTACGATCGACGGGTCTAGAAGCTCTTATTTATCCGTCTTCTCAAAAACGACAAGGATCATGGCTGCACATATCTAAACCACGCTAATGATTGAATTAGGTCACTGGCCCTCAGCTGGGACCTAGCCACTCTCCTGCCAGCTTTTATTGAATGGCGAGTTGTTTAATTTAACACCTGCTGTTTGTTCAGTCGCATATTTACCTCACGCCTGTCATTCCCTTTTTCGTTTATGACGCTGATTGTGAGCGGCAAATCTGCACAGTCTGATTGAGACTAACATGCACTAATACCTGAAACCTGACATGCTCTAGGAAACGGGGCAGTGTTTTTTTGTCTTACGTTGTCCTGCATTCAGAAAAGCACTGTGGAGAACATACAATCTACCCTGCACTCCCACCAAGCGCTCTCAGCACTGTATGGGGGCATTAACCACAAAATTTACTTGGAAAAAATATGCGCAATTTCAGATAAAAGCTGAAAAGAAGCTTTATGTTTTTTCCTCCTTTTCTGTTTTAAGAACCCAGCGCATCCCCCCCCCCCTTCCCACTTCTTTTATTCTTCATTTCTTTTCAATAGAGAGTGATAGAACAAATGAGGCGTACTTGAGTGCGGCACTCAGTGAGGCAGATGTCACAGCTTTTGTATGGCGGAGCTGGTGTAACTCTCCGGTGTCATTAAAGATGCACGGTTCCCATGACGGGAGAGGGCACAACAGGGGCTTCATTTGGCAAAGAGGTGATCCGGTGCCAAATTAGGAGCTTTAGGGATCAAATCACCGTCAGTCATTTGTAAATAGGCTTGTTAGCAGTTAAAAGGTTAACAATGACATGCACACAGGGTTGCTGTGTTCGGGAAAAGTTGGTGGGAAAATGCGAATATAAATTATCATTGCATTTTATTAAATGAGTACAATTTTTAAATGTTTAAATGTAAATAAAGTTAAATGGAAATAAGTATGAAGATGAACCGAGAGTGGAAATGAACCTACACTTTTACGGTGCACATTGCAGGAGGATACTAATTAGTGATTTCTGTTTCCCGTCTCTCTTCCGCGACCTCGAAAACGACCCAATCCGTGAGACAGATAATCTGAACCCAGATAGGTGCGCGGAGCAGAAGTTTCAGCGTGCGAGAGGTCGTTGGACTGGCTGCACGCAGGCTTACTTCTCTCTGCCGAGACGTTTGTGCCGTGCTCTTTAAACCGCGGTAATGCTGATTAAATCCCTCGCGGGGGGCGGAGGGGGCGCGTTTCGCGCTGCTGCGGCTGAACTTCAGCTATTTGAGCGCGAGCGGGATGCCGGAAGAAGGGCAGCGAGACCGGAATGCGTCTGCGAGCCTCCAGGCCTGCGGGGCCGAAATGCCAGGGCCAGGTCAGCGGCGGCGGCGCGGCGGCGATAGGTCGCCTCTGCGCCCGCGCTGCCGGAGTACACACGACCAGCTGGCGACCGTTGGCACCCGCCGGCCTGCGGGAGACAGCGCCCCGGGCGACGGCAGCTTGGCGTATACTGTGGGGAGCGGTGCTAGGTACCAGCGAGTGCGGGAATCTGCTGCCACGCTCGACTCACTAATGAGCGAGGTCTGTGTGCCTGTTTGTTCAGGTATTTATTAGGGACAGAGCTCTGCATTTTTCTTGCAGAGAAGTAACATTTAACCAATTAATAAATAGTAATAATAATAACAATAATAATAATGTTATTGACGCTATAATAGTTATTCTCTCATCAATATTATCTGATATGGTAATAACAATATTACTGACAGAAGATAATGCAAGCACATATCTCAGTATCTGGGAGATGAATTGTGGGATGGCCTGTCTGAATCGTCTGGAGCGTGAGTGAAGCAATAGAACGTCTATTCTCGCCATCTCTTCCCGCCAGTGTCTGTTCTTCTGCTTGTTTTTCATCGCGTGTTGTTTGGCTCTGCTGAAAGCACTAAGCCCCACACCCATTCTCCACCATGCCGAAGCCTTTAAACTGGCACCTGCTGGCGTCCCGGCTGTATGTGGGGCAGTCCCAGAGGGTGGCACTAATTGAAGGAGGCTCTGGGTACTGAGTGTGCCCGCCTTACCAGGATAGCACAGCGCCACTGAGGGGGGGTGGGGGGTGGGGGGTGGGGGGGCGTTCAGGGGCCGCAAAGCAGAAAATTCACACGCTGAGATATCCTTACTGGAGAAGCGACCCATATGTCTCATTATTAAACATTTAAAACCTCCCATGCTTTTAAGTAATTAAAATTTATTTTTTTCGTTTAATCTGACCATCTCTTTTCCTGTTTTCTGTGTTTGTCATCCCCTTGCCGCATCGTGTTAAGTGGAGTGGGTAAGTTGCCGTTGTGAAAGGGAAGTTTAGTTCTCGTTAGACCTCTTTCTGATTCGATTCCCCTGCAGTTTCATGACTGAGTGAGCCTGTGGAGATCCCTGCTAGTTTGTGTGTAGAATGGTCGGTTCATGGATGAGTACAGCAGGGCCTGCAGAACTTGGGTCTGTAGGCATATACAGGAGGCCCTCACCCTTACAGGCTTTTTGCTAAATCCTGATTTGATGTTACTCAATTACTTATTAAAGATAAGAGCATGCATTACTGGCGTATTGTATGATGGTCTTTTTAAGATTATGACAATGAATATGGTGATGACAATGACTGTAAAAATAGCAATAATAACAAGAACGATAATAATATTAATGATGATTGTAATACCAAGAGAACTATTTTTGTCTTTGTGTTTTAGCCTTCAGTGACGGTTCAATACACGACCGCTTTCTCCCAATTTGTGGAGTGTAAAAGTTGTTTCCCCAGGGTCCTGAAGAGCGATGATGTAATTTGTGATTCAGTTTATGATTTGAGTTTAGCCCATTGCAGTCTTCAGGATTTTGATTCTCATTTCTTTTTCAAGCAAAGTGTGAGCGCGGGCTATGCGGGGGTCTCCTGTAATATCAGCTGCCCAAGAAGGGCAGAACCTTTAGGCCTCGGTCCTTCAAACTCAACGTCAGACGACATCCTGTGATAAAAGGAGACAACAAGGAGGCTGTTTAGATACGGCGGGATTCTGTGACTTTAATTAGCTCAGAAGCATATCAGGTGTCTGGGGCGCTTCATGAGGAGTGCTGAATAATTCGCTCTCGTCCGTCTCTAACAAACGCCTCTTTCATACTTGTGATCTGCCTCTCTCACAGCCCTTGCCCCCTCCCCCTCGCTCTCTTCAGCGTGATCTTGTGTTTCTCAAAAGATTAAAGAAGAGAGTACTCATTTTGATAATATTAATATGGCCCCACAAGTGACTGTGGGAGAAAAAAACCATCTGGCTGTCTTGCTGTGTCCTTTTTGTGTGCTTGACTTTATTGGGACGTTAAACTGTACTTAATAGTTTTAAATATTAGGCTAGGTCATTGTGAAAATGCCTTGCTGAAAACATTTTTTTTTTTTGCTGATTTTTGAGCAACCCCAGGAAACGTGTCTTCCTGAAACTTCTCTTTAACTTCAGTGCATTTGCTATTCAATATGGTATGTTTGGTGCACACAAGTGTACAACAAGCTGTGGTTTGTAAGGTTTGGTCCCAATGATGCTGATGGGAAATGTAGTCCAGAGCTGTGGGTCATTGGGTACATTCAATCTGGCTGTAGACTTCAACTCCCAGCAGCCCCCCCCCCCTCTCCAGGGCATACAGGGAACCTGCAGGCCTCCACTAGGCCATTTGGTGGCAGATTAAGACCTGAGAGAGTCAGGCGATGGTACCTAGCGGTGCTAATGAGTCATTAAGACCAGGCGAGGGAGGGGAACTCAGAGACGGTGATGCAGACCGGTGAGGGTGGAGATCATCCTCTAAGGACCCGGGCCAGCTTTAGCCCCTGTGCGCAGGTACAGGGTGCTGTGTGCTGCCTCTCCCTGTCTCCGGTCTCTTTGCATGGGGCATTTTGTTATCGCATTGCGCCCCACCATCTCCAGCCACCCTCGCTGCCGCCGCCTCAACAAAACAACAAACCAAAAACAACACAACTTGCAAAGGGCCCACTTCAGATGCACTTCAGTGAGCGTTTCTGCGGAACAGGGGGGGAAGGAGCCATTTGCCAGGCCCTAATGGAGACGGGTTTTTGTGTTCTCTTCTCGCTGAGGCTCAGCTGGTGGCGGGACACAGTCGTAGGGGTACGACGCCGCCTGCGCCTCCGGGTCGGGAACGAGGGAGAGAGGGAGGGAGGGAGGGAGGGAGGAGGGTCGGTGATAAAAGCCCTCTTTAAGAATTCATCCATCTGGGCTGTGAGAGGCGCGAGCGCTTTAGTTCTGCTCAGTTTGCACAGACACACGAGCGCGCTCGACGCGCCTCTCCCCCCCGCTCCCCGGCCGCCGGTCCTCTCGCCGAGCGGAGGTAAGCGGCCGTGCCGCTCGGCGGCGGCGGCGGCGGAACGCGCGGAGGCGAGCGCGCGTAGGTACGCGCAGCTGTCGCCCTCGCGGCGCTCGCAGCGAGAGCTTATCCAGGCTGACTCATCCAATCTGGCCCGCCGGTCCCGGGATCGCTCGCACGCGCGCCGCGCTCGCTGCGCTGACTCTCCGCTGACGTCCCGCTGGCCCCCCCTCGTCTCGTCCTGTCTCCAGACCGAACGCCGCTGTCGTCTGTTTCTGTTTCGCGTGGCTTTGCGACTCGTTCTCTCCCGGCTCGCGTTTTAAGTGTAGCTGATACGGGTCCTTCTGTGTTAGAAGGTCTGCTGCTCTGGGCCTGCGGCGACACAGTCTGCTGCTTTTAGTTCTCCGCTTCACATCAGCTACCAGCTCAGATCCATTAGACTAGGTGAGGATAACTGAAACTTATTTAATTTATCAAGTAAATCATTATCGGGGCATTAAAAAAGCCCAGTAAACTCTCTCCAGGACCACGGTTGGGGTCCCCAGCAGACCCTGTGTCTCTCCAGGACCACGGTTGGGGTCCCCAGCAGACCCTGTGTCTCTCCAGGACCACGGTTGGGGTCCCCAGCAGACCCTGTGTCTCTCCAGGACCACGGTTGGAGTCCCCAGCAGACCCTGTGTCTCTCCAGGACCACGGTTGGGGTCCCCAGCAGACCCTGTGTCTCTCCAGGACCACGGTTGGAGTCCCCAGCAGACCCTGTGTCTCTCCAGGACCACGGTTGGGGTCCCCAGCAGACCCTGTGTTTCTCCAGGACCACGGTTGGGGTCCCCAGCAGACCCTGTGTCTCTCCAGGACCATGGTTGGGGTCCCCAGCAGACCCTGTGCCTCTCCAGGACCACGGTTGGGGTACCCAGCAGACCCTGTGCCTCTCCAGGACCAGGCCCGGAGACCTCTCTTCTGGGCTTTGGCGCCAGTGTTGTTCCCTGTAGAGTGCTCTGTTTCCTCGTGGTTGGGCTGGGTCTGATATAACAGCCTGCAGTCAGAAACTGAGCTGAAGGCTGAAGAGCACCACAGACGTCGCTGTGGAGGATCAGCGGTGTTTGGCCTCACTATTATAAATGAACTCTCTGTTAGAAGGCTGGCTCAGGTGATTTTTATATCAGACTCGACACGTTTCTGTTTTTTTTTTGTCACCCTTGAGAGTGAACCTTGGGGTCCTTTAATGGCAGTCATTTACAATAATATAGAAAATGGTGTGATACTGTTGGAAGTGTTGGGCAGTTATGAGTACACACCTCCTCTGGCGCATTGGGCTGCGGTTCTGTGGGTCTGGAGGGAGTTCACTCATCCCTGTCTTTGTTCATCACACTCGCATGATCCTTCATTACTGTGGCACGGCTCTGACAGACACTAAATCTCACATGACAGTTCACTTCTGCAATGCAGGCCTGCCATTATGGCACACACTGTGTGCGTGTGTGTGTGTGTGTGTGGGTGAGTGTGTGTGTGTGTGTGTGTGTTTGCATGTGTGTGAGTGTGTGTGTGTGTGTGTGTGTGTGTGTGTGTGTGTTAGTGAGTGTGTGTGTGTGCGTTTGCGTGTGTACATGTGTACGTGTGTGTGTGTGTGTGCACATGAGTGTTTGTGTGTGTGTGTGTGCACATGCATGTTTGTGTGTGTGTGTGTGTGTGTGTGTGTGTGTAAGTGAGTGTATGTGTGTAAGTGTGTGTGTACGTGTTTATGTGTGTGTACATGTGTGTATGTGTGTGTGTGTGTGTGTGTGTGTGTGTGTGTGAGTGAGTGTATGTGCGTGTAAGTGTGTATGTACGTGTTTATGTGTGTGTATGTGTGTGTGTATGTATGTGCGCATGTATGTGTTTGTGTGTGTAAGTGTGTGTGTAAGTTAGTGTATGTGTGTGTAAGTGTGTGTGTACATGTTTATGTGTGTGTATTTGAACTTGTATTTTGGTTTGGTGTGTACTGGTCTGGTCACGTAACCCTTTGAGAGGTATCATCCTGTTGCGCTTCTGATTGGCCTTGGCTGGGACTGTGGCTCCAATGGCCTGTCACTGTTTTTATGAAGATTAATGGGATAATTAGTGTGTTTCTGTCAGAGATCACATTTCTGTGTCCTGCATTGGATTTGTTAGCTAAGTCCTGTGAACTACTTAGCATGCAGGCCCCTTTTTGACACATTTTATGCAATGAGTATTTGAAATTTGTCAACACAATTTAATTCAATACAGTTAAATAGCTTGATGTGCCTTTATAATTCATCCTTTGCCTAATTGAAAACTATAAATGATCTTACTGATATGGGGAAAAGAATATTGACATCTGGATGATCTCTCCATTCATTAAAAATCCAAGAAGAAGATGAAGGTTCAGCTCACAAATACACAGTGTGCATGAGCTTATAGCTAACTCTTGAACAACTAAGAAGCTCTGTTTTGTCCTAGTCAAATTAACAAACATAAACAATGTTTCTCCTCACAGTGGAAGAAATGTCTGTGTTTAATGGTTTTGCTGAACAGCTTGTCCTTTGAACTAATGGCTTACTAATTTACTCTAATTTTTAAATGGAATACTTGAAGTATCAAGTCCTGTAAAAAGTAAAAAAAGTGTAAAGTTTGCTAAAAATGTTCTAATCATTACAGCAATTTAAAATGTTAATGCTGAGGGAAAAGGAGGACTTGTTTGAGTGCCCTTCACTGATAGGATTGCGCAGAAATTAAGGCTTTGGTTCGGGGTATTTAAATACGATGAGCACAGTACTCTGCATTGTACATGAAATTACAATTGTTTTCTTATGTTAATTGTTAAGTGCTGTAATTTGTGATTTGATATGCTGCAGCCTTTTAAAAAATCATAGTTAATTTAAATATATAGACACTAATATATTTAATATGTGCCAACATAGCAATATATATGACGTATTCTATATAGATTTTCACTCACAGAAAAATAAATGTTATGTATATGTAAACAGTAGGACATGTTTCAAATGATTTAATCATATGAAGTATAAAATAATTCACAATAAGATTATGCTAAATGATGAATGTGAATATCCAGCCCATTTTTAATATTCAAATGAGGAAAGGCATGTCTTAAATCAGTTATAGTATTATCTTTATGTTATTATACCTCATAACTCAAACTGGCACAGTTGCTCACATGTATGAGCTCTTGGGGTATTTAATTGATTGAGAGTTCATTTGCTGTTCTTAACTGAACTGGCTGCAGCTGAGTAATATATTTCAGGTGGCTGGACTTTTATCAGGAATAAGGGCCACTCCTTCAACCCAGCAGCTGTTAACTCACACCCCCCCCCCTCACCCCCCCAGTGATAAAGACCCTCAGACACAAAGACCCAGTGAGTCTGCTCTTTCTGCTGGGGTCCTCTGGCTTTACATCTTATGAGTCCGACATTGTTGTCATGCAACGATAAAATATGTATTTGTGCTTGTGCTTAGATTGCTTTCTAATAGCCGGCCGTCTTATGTTAATGTTTTCGTGTTCACATTTGACGTTCAAATGTTTATTCAAAACACTCTGAAATGTACTGTTTTTTTCTAGTGCAGGATGAACAAAACATAAAAAATAAATAAAATGAAAATCTTTGTGTGATTTTGCAAAATGAAGCGTTTTTTTGAGCTGTGCCCTGATATACTGCTGTAACGGGTGAATGTAGTGGGCGGGGTGCCCTGCTGCTGATGCACGGTTCTCCTGAGGTGGCACATGGGTACCGCTGCAGATCCCCGGTCTCTGGCACGCTGCTGGCCGATCTCTGCACCCTGTGTACCCTGTGAACTCCGCACACACAACACACATACTGGGAGGGTGAGGGGGAGAAGAGGAGGGTGTAGAGAGGGAGTTTAGGGGGGTGCAGGTGGCACAAAGCTGGCACAGCCTCGTCCACCGTCCCCTGGCTGTGCCAGCACCATCTGTCATCGGCACGAACATCTGCAGCCCAAGGTGCCCTTGTCACCCAGCGTTAGAGTAACGAGTTTGGCGTTTCCATTAGTGGAACACTGGCAAAGCCAAAACCAGAGAGAGAGTGAGCGAGAGAGACAGAGAGAGAAAGGGAGAGAGAGAGATGGAGAGAGAGAGCCAGAGAGAGAGAGAGAAAGGGAGAGATAGACAGGGAGAGGGAGAGAGAGAGAGAGAGAGAGAGAGAATGAGAGCAAGAGAGACAGAGAGAGAAAGGGGGAGATAAACAGAGAGAGATGGAGAGAGAGAGAGCGAGAGAGAGAGAGAAAGAAGGGGAGCCCATTTAAATAACAGCACCACTCTGTAAGAAGGATGGCTCAGCTGTACTGAAGATAAACGCAGTGCAATTTTCATTCATGATGGCTGAGTGCTCGACATGGACGCTCCCCTGCCAACATGCTTATCCTCATCTACTGGGCCCGGGTGCCTACCGCCCGCTCTCCTCCTCTCCCCCACGCACTCTCTCTCTCTCTCCCTCCCCCCCCACACTCACTCTCTCTTTCTCTCTCTCCCGCAGGCTCACTATTCTGACCCTTTTTGTTGCTTTTTCTCCCCCCCCAAATCTGTCATCTTTTCCAGCTTTTTTGTACTCCTCCTCGTCTCTCCAAAAAAACAGATGGCATCTCTTTTCCTGCGTGTTTATTTATTTATTTCATCCTCTCTCAATCTCACACATTTTCTCCCTTCATTATTCCTTCTTTTTTCCCCCCATCAAGCAGGTGTGTGACTGAGCTTAACTCCACTGTCCACCTGTTTATTTTTTCTGCCTCTCTTTAGATTTTTGGAAAGCGTTTGGCTCTTGAAAACACAGCGCGCTTTCATAGGACGTGTTCCGTCCAAACGTGAGCATGTGCGCATTTGTCTGTTCAAAGTTCCCAGAGACCCGCGCTCTGCGCCTCTCACGCCACGGCCCGTTCCCTTGCCGTTTATTTTATAGCGCGTGTGCGGATTCCTGCCGATTTTCAGGCATGGTTTTTGGGTGTTTTGAAAGTGTGATGTGGTAATTCATTTGGATTTTGTTTTCTTCTCCCTTATTAAAAGAAGAATCAATTTCCTGCGACTACAGCGACGTGCCAACGTCTTTCTGAGATTTTCTGCCAACCTCATCCTACTCCCCCTCCTCCCTCCCTCCCTCTCTCTCTCTCTCTTTAGCCGTCTCCCCTGCTTTGGAGAGCGGATCGTTTCTCTGTGCTCTCTCAGCCCTGTGCTTTCATTGTTTTTCGGGGGGAACTGTGACTTGCTGGGTGAAAAAGTGGGAGACCAGCGCCTTCCCCGTGGCCTAGTTTCCTGCCGGCCGTCACCAGGCCGAGGCGGGACTCTGTCAGCAGCTCAAGCTCATTATACAAGAGCCATTCCACGCGGAAATAAAACGCCCTGCAAGCCGCCGTCGATTTTTCGGGATATTTTCTGTGAAACCGTGTCCATGATGGTAACGTCCGTGTGTGCCCCAGTACATCACACTGTTAAGCGCAATCTGGGGCGGTTCCAGAACGCCGCATAAATAGCATCATCATCATCCGCGGGGATAGGGGCCAGGGCTTATGCAGATTCTCAGATCACAGAGACAGAAGGTTACATGAATCTTTAATGAAGGCTGAATTAATGATCGCATGAATACCATGGGAAAGGAATGGTCACGGCAGGTCCCGTGCACAAACTATTTTCGAGCTGTTCCTTTTACACGTGGAAAGTTCTGTTTCAGAATTTAAAAAGGACACGTTTGAGATATTCAAATGTCACGCTTGTTTTAAAAAATATATTTAGTATTGGGATATTTGAACACTTAAGGACCTCAAAAGCTGCTGCAGTTTCTGTAAGTGACCACAGGAGGGTGAAAGACAGCAGTTCTTTCTGGTTTGGGGCATCCCACAATCCTTCACTCCTTCTTTTGCCTTGCATCTCCTCAGCCTCTGTCCAGGGGAACTCTGTGACTTTTGTTTCCAGCATGACCCTTTTCGTGATCTCAGTAAAAAACAAAACAAATCAAATGGTACCAGTGAAACATCTTTTAAATGACCTTTTGTTGGTTGTGTTGTTTAACCGTGACTGAGGTAAAAGCCTAGGAGTGACATTGTGTTCTGCTCATAAAATGTACACGCACACCTGTACACACGCACAAACACACACTGGCACACATGCACACTCGCACACACGCACATGCGTCCCAATACTCATCGCCACATTAAACACAAGCGCAAACGAACATGTATTCGCTTGTCTACCTAAATTCTCCAATTCACATGCATTCATATGCACACAAAACACACACATACACAGACGTACACGCAAACACGCACACAGAGCTATGAGGTCCGCAAGATGTCGAACACAATAAAAGGGTGGCTACGGGCGGTTTTATGGGCATGAAGTTTGGCCCAGTCCTGCAGAAATAAAGAGAGAACAGATCCTCTAATTCAAAGCTGCACACGGGCACTGGAACACATCTTGCAAAGCTGGTCAGCACTAAAACACTCACAGTGCCGCCGCGGAATATTTATTCCGGAGGGGAAGTTTTAGAATTGGACTTTTTAATGTAACTAATTTGAACACAATCCTCCATTATGGCAATCAGGGAGAGGTCTGCTGCCTTTTCTGCTTCTCTTTCTGGCCCGTCTTTAAAAGGTTTTCCGCCGTCGCCCGGCCGCTTGAAAGAAGACGGGGACGGGGTTTCAGCAGAAGAAGCTACACATAATCAATAAAGCGCTCGCTCTAACTCTCCCAGGGCCCTGACACTGGAGACGAAGCCAGAAAGAGCCTGGCATTGCCGAGCTTGCCTTAACAAGAAAACACCTGCCAGATAAAAAGACCAAAAGGGAGGGGGGGGTGGGGGGGGGGGGGGATCTTTTTCTCCCTCACAAAGTTTTGGCAAACATTGTGTAAAAACGAAGAAGAAGAAAAAAAAACTGAAATAAACAAAAAGAAGAAAGCCGTCTTCTGCTGTGGCAGAAGTTTCCCTTTCCTTTTGTAATTAGCCACTGTGTTCGTTTCCCATTTTAACGCTCACCCCTCTTCCTCCAGGCTTCATACCCGACGGCCGGCCTTTTTCCCGGCTAAATTTTTTTTTTTTTTTTTTTTACTGAAATGTGGAGGTTTTCCCTCCAATTATAGGGCATGAAATGTGACATAAAATGTCATAAAATGCCATATTTTTTGCATGCATTTATGCTTGCAATAAAGATAAATACATATTGTAACGCATCCTTCATTTCGATATTTAATTAAACTAATTGTTAAATTATTATGTCATGTGAAATTATTTTCTAACTATATATGTGAACGATAAAAACAGATCATACACATTCATAGACATATATAGTTGTTTATATGTATTCATAGCAGAGCAATTATTATTTTTAACAATTTTAAACTGAAAAACAAGTTACCAAACATTTGTAAAATGCATGATGTATGCAAACAATGGACTTGTTTTGAAAAATTAAAAAAAATTATTAACACATAATTCAGGTGGCAGTCCATCTGTAACAGTTATTTTTACTGTAACATTATGTTGTGTTAAATACTGCACTGCTATGCAGTGATTTAAACTACGATATCACGGTTAGTAATGCTGCAATGCTATGAAGTGCTTTAAGCTTTCATTTTACGCAGTGATTAATATTGTAATGCTATGCAGTGATTTAAAACATCACATAACACAGTGATTAATGCTGTAATGCTATGGAATGATTTAAACTACTATATAAAACAATGATTGATACTGTGCGATGGTTTAAGCGCTCACATTATGCAGTGATTTACAGATGGTTCTCGAGTCATTGGAAACATATGCGGAGTTCAATTCAGGACAGCGATGCTGCACAAACACTGCAGCAACAGTGGTATAACTAATGCTATTCATTTACATGTTCATGTTTTATTTATATATGTTTTCGTCCATAGTGACTTACATAGTGTTCACAGATGCAATTACTAAGCACAAAATATAATAAAGTACAAGTACTGCCATAGGCTGCTAACAATCACATTAAACCATTACAATAACCACTATATTTTAAAATCGCCGAAGGCAATTGAGTCTATTGTAGATATGCATACAATATATGAAATGTACCCAATTATCAATTTAAACATGCTGTTGGGATTGAGAGTTTCTGCCAACATGTAGCAAATGTTTACAGCCGTCTTCGAATTTTCCTTTACATTTTTTTCCCCCAGTGGACTGCACTGCTCTGCCGTTTTTCCTAAATATTATCAGAAGGGGATTTATGCGCCCCGAGTCCTTAAACACACGTGAGTATTCTCTGGAATTTATGTGCTGCGAGATAAAAATAATCTAAGCGAGGTAGCCTGTCTGTGAGGCTAGCGGTTATGAGCATCCAGATGGTAGCTCGTCCTGCTTTGAGAGAATTATCCAGCTGCTCTGAGATTCTGACTGCGACAGCAGTTTGTGTGCACTGTTCTTTTTTTTTCTTTTTTTTTTGAGTTCGATAACTTGTTGATTCCCTTGCCAGTGAATGTACTCTTGCAGGTGGGAGTGAGAATGCGTGCGTTTGCCTGTATAATCGTTCACATGTGGCTATTGGCGTCTGATTAACGCCATTTTTAATGCGGGGGTCAGAAAGCGTGTGTGTCTATGATGTAGGTACGGTGTGTGTGTGTGTGTGTGTGTGTGTGTGTGCGTGCATGTGTGCATGTACGTCAAGGTTAAAAAACCCCATCTTTTCTGCTGCAAGCTTTTGCTTTTTTCCGCTCATAGCTGATATGGAACGGCTTAAAGCGTATCTCAGTATGAAAGCTGAATAGAGAATACGCAGCTCGTGTCAGCCAAGGGAACAGGGTACATGGTAGCCTAAGGAAAAGGGCAAGTTCTAGTCAATGAGACGGGCGAGTGTATATTTTCCAAGGGAAAGGAAAGGGGGGGTACATGCTCGGTGACCAGGGTAAGGGGAGCTGGGGAAGAGTGGAGAGGGGGATGAGGGGAGAAGGAGGGAGGGGAAAGGGGAGGGAAACTGAAAGCAGATGGTAATGCTGGCGCCGGTTTTGCGCTGAAATCTGTTTGGAGCTGTTTTCCGCATGTATAAAAAACCCAAGCCCTTCCTCTGCCAAAGTTCCAGGTTTAACCCTTTGTGTGTGCCCCCTCCCTCCCTCCCTCCCTCCCTCCCTCCCTCCCTCCCTCCCTCCCTCCCTTCCCCCGCCACCCCAATTCCTGTCCTTGCCCTGCACAATAATGAGAAGCCTCGGCACAGGAGGGGATGCAAAAACAAAACATGCCTTCAAAGCATCTTCTCTCACGCCCCAGCCTTGTACACACACAGAGGGCTCATTCATGTTATGAGCAGGAGAAGGCCTCATTTGAGATAATTAATCTGTGCGCCACATGCCGCAGAAAAGCCATGTGCGGAGCAGAGCAGATGCAGACGCGGGCGCAGGCGTGAGCCCGGGTCTGACGGCCGTAATCACCCGCGGAGTGGATGGGAGAGAGCAGGCACCGCGGAGATGCGGGAGACGGATTTCTGCTTGGGCGACTGCAGTGGACCAACACCATAATCATTTCCTGTCTTAAGTCCCATAATCGTAATGAAAAGAGACTGTCAGAGATGAACTAAAGCCCCCTATTTCTGGGGGGGGGGGGGGGGGTGAACACGCAATGTCCTTCCATGACATATAAACAGAAAATGATGCTCCAAAACTGAGGCGGTGAGGACAGTGTTGTTTTGGAATTGTGAGTGACTATAGTTGACTTAAGGAATCCAAGTTGATTCAAGGTCTATTGGCTGTAGAGCCAGCATGGCTCTGCAGTAAGTTTTAATTAAGTGTGCCCGTTAGGCTTTTTTTTTTTTTTTGGGAGGGGAAGGAGGGGGGCTGGGAGGGGTAGAGAGGTGATGTGTTTTTTTTGTGGTATTTTCTGAAATTCTCTTTTTACAAACCAAAATAATTATCAAGAAAGCATGATTTTGTGACATTGATAAAAAAAAATCCATTGGTGTTTTGTATGCATTGTGTTCAATGTGTGTGGTGTGTGCGTGCAGGCATGAGTGTGTGTGTGTGTGTGTGTGTGTGCGTGCGTTTGTCTGTTTCATCCCTATGCCTTACATCTGAAAAGATGAACTCGTGTTTAAGTGTGAAAAAGTGCTCTTAAGGGAATAGCTATGTCTGACTTGGAGTCCAGATAAGTGCTTTGACAAAATAAAGTTAGAAATCGGCACTCTGGGATATTTACCAGGGCTGTTCTTTTCCCTTGACACTGAGAGATCAAGTCAAGGAAAACAAAATCTATTTTAAAGTAAAACCATTCTGTTTTAACAGAGAAACCAGACAAAAAAAATGTATACATTCTTTCATTTTTTTATTGAAAGTATGCATTACTTTCCCAGTAAAGCACTTGATATGTTTTTGATAAGTCATATGATGAAGTGAAATATGTTTCCTGTAATGGCCAGCTAGCTAATTTATTTTAAATCTTGTCAGTTCCACACAGCAGTAGGAAACAGTTAATCATGCTTACTGCAGTGTAAACACTTTCACTGAAAATGAGAAAGAAAAATGTGCGTCTGCTTTGTCTTGAACCATATAAGAGCTGAGCATTTTAAATTTGAAAAACCACTGATTTTTTTATAGTTTCATAAAGAGTGCTGTAAATCTTGAAATTTAGTGAAGAACATAATGCACTTCTGAAAATTTATACAGAACATCATAAAACTGCCCACGGCAACTGTACAAACAGTTTTATTTGATAGTGGTCTGTACACTTACAAAAATCTACATTTGTCCAAATAGTGATAGCATGTACACCCTTGAGACACAAAAGCAATGAAATTAATTTATTCAATAATGAATTTAATATTGAAATCTCACAATTGAATTTTATTAAAAACCGATATTAAGGTGGTTGGGCTATTTAGCCTGGGATATATTATCTGATAACTTATTACACATAAAGTCTCAGATGTGCATAGATAACCATGCTCTTTTTTTTGTTCACTTCACACAATATAAATCAGATTTAACCAAGAATTTAGACTTTGGGTTAGGAGGAAATTAATTCAAAGATTTATGAGGACAACAGCGTCAGTACCATGGACAGTGCAAACAGAGCAGGTTGTAAAAGTATGTCTTTTAAATGCAAACTTTTAACATGTACAGTTAACATTTTAAGGCAACGGGCAATTAGGAGTGGGTGGGGGGCTGGGGGGCATCACTATCATACATGGCTATGAAGACAGTTCAGAGGCTTGCCTCTGCCATTCCATGTATGTCAAGCACTGCTGCTGCTGCAAAAAAAAAAAACAACAATCGCACTTTAATGTCTGTTTGGAATTCTGCATTCTTGAACTGGCTTAGCGATACATTAATGCTTTGGCTTATTAATTATTGCTCACATTGCATGGTCATGCGCATGGGCTGCTTGCATAGCCTAAACCTGAACTGCAGTGACTCATGGTTCAACATATTTTAGGTTCATAACATTTAAAAATAATAGTCAAAGATTCAATGTCATTCAAGATTTTAGTAAAGTAAATCATTCACTTTATTATAATTCCTTTATAATTAGAATGAACATTTATGAAATCCTTGGTGATATTTCACAACTTGGATGGTTATGGTTGATTTTTCATAATGATACCACAGGGAAGCAGTCATATATATTTTTCTAAATAGAAATCTAAATATAAATTAGCAACACTTCACTTAAAAAAATACTGTGCAGATATTAATTGTACTATGCAAGCACTACGGTAAACTACATAATGGTATTCATGCCCATTTGTTAACTTGAATGAAATCACAGAAATCTAATCGATATTATTCGATCTGTGCCTCAAACAATAAATGTCACAGATGGTACAATGCATTAAAATAATCATGTACATACTTCTGAAACATACATTTTAAAAACAAAAATAATTCATTTAATTATTTTCAGCTTTATGGGCTAAGCCTTTTGGATGTTTATGAGTAGTTATTAATGCCTTATCTAATCATACCTAGCCGCAATGTAGTGCTTACTTTGTATGTGTGGTTAAAATCCATGAAAGTGTTTATACCTCAAACTAAATAACCATGCAATTGTCCTGTACAGCGTTCACTGTACAGCCAAAGCACAACTGAAATATGTGTAATGTCTAGCAGCCATCACTAGAGGCCGCCAGAGCCCTCTTCTGAGTCCAGAGTGTTCTCCGAGCCCAGCATAGGATTTAACCTGCAGGGCTCGTGACCCCGGTGATCTCTGCGGCATTGCTCAAATTTCTTCAAAGACTTAACACCTGTGAAAGCTCAATTCTATTAATACAACGCAATACCCAACATACTGAATAGAAGTAAGGAGTAAGTCTAAAGTGTATTTAAAATTAAAAAATAAAAAAAAACACACACACACAGTCGCACACGTAATATCACAATGTACAATATCAATAATCGAAATGCGGATATCACCATTATGCACATACTAACACATTCTCTGAGATTAATTTACAATCCTGGTGTTTTTATGGGCATGAGAAACCCAGCAGGAAAACAAAGAAGCCTGGCTTTATGGCTGTACATTGAAAACTGCTAATCAGGGACGGAGATCTTTGCTGTTCATAAAAACAGAGAGTACTTACAAAACATTTTCCAAGCAAAGTATTTTAAGTTCAGCGAATGTCATCATACAACAATAAATCATTATCGGGTTATGGGCATGTAGTGAATTCTTGTCTTCGTTGTGTGAGTCTACATGTGTATGTGTGAAAAAGAGAGAGAATGAAACAGAGTGTGTGTGTGTGAGAGAGAGAGAGAGAGGAATCATGTGTGTGAGAGAGAGAGAGGGGAAGCATGTGTGTGTGTGTGTGTGTGAGAGAGAGAGAGAGAAGGGAAGCGTGTGTGTGTGTGTGTGTGTGAGAGAGAGAGAGAAGGGAAGCGTGTGTGTGTGTGTGAGAGAGAGAGAGAGGGGAAGCATGTGTGTGTGTGTGAGAGAGAGAGAGAGAGGGGAAGCATGTGTGTGTGTGTGTGTGTGTGTGAGAGAGAGAGAGAGAAGGGAAGCGTGTGTGTGTGTGTGTGTGTGTGTGTGAGAGAGAGGGGAAGCATGTGTGTGTGTGTGTGAGAGAGAGAGAGAGGGGAAGCATGTGTGTGTGTGTGTGTGTGTGTGAGAGAGAGAGAGAGAGAGAGGGGAAGTGTGTGTGTGTGTGTGTGTGTCTCAGTCTGTATGGAATTGTAATTCTCTGCACTGCTGTTGAGTTCAGATGAGTCATCAGTCAGTAATCCGGTCAGCTGCTCCGGGGTCTGGGCTGCAGAGGGGACAGTTTGCACAAACAGGCCACCGTCGCTCCCCGCGAAGCCCCCAAAGACCCGCAGCCCCGGCGCCGCTCTCCTCGCGCTCACAGCGCTCTCTCTCCCCTCGCGACTGAGCCCCGATGGCGGGCGGTACCCCGGCGCAGCGAGCGGGGACCTCAGACGCAGGGCGCGCGGCGCGGGAACAGTACGCGCCTCAACCGCCGCGGCGTCTTTCAGCGCCCGCACGCAGCAGGTGCGTCGCGCCGCGACCCCGCCCGCCCGCCCGCCCGCGGAATCCCCGTGAGCGAGGGCGCCGAGGTGGCGGGACGTGCACTTCCTGAGCCGCGGACGCGCGGCGGGGCGGGCAGGGCCGGCGTGTCCAGCCGCTCAGACACACGCGCGTGCGGTGCCCCGCTTGGGGCAGGGCTGCGGGCTGACCCGCCCGCACACAATAGGACCGGCCAGGGAGGGGTGGGGGGTGGGGGGGTCGCTCGGGTGTTAGCAGAAGCCGCTCACCCAGTGCAAGGGTCAGCGAGAGTGACTGAGGGAGGGAGGGAGGGAGGGAGGGAGGGAGGCTGGGCGGAGATGAAGAAAGGAATGTCACTGCATCGGAAAAGGAGGGCCCTTTCAGCAGGGTGAAAAACGCCTTTCATATGAAATGCTTATGCCCCCGATTCCAGCTACCACCGCTCCCCGTGCCCCCGTTGCCTAAGCATGCATCTCCCCGAAATGTTCTTACGCTGTTCTCACACCACAGACCCTGACATGATGAGAGACAGGTGGGCATTCTTTATTTTAGGAGTGAGAGAGAGTGAGAGCGAGTGAGAGACAGAGACAGAGTGAAAGAGAGAGGAGCGAGAGGAGAGAAAAAGGGTGAGAGACAGAGTTGGTGGGCATAATTGTCTTGCAGCCTGGCATAGTTGGTGTACAAGTAGATCTTTTTTTTTTTTTGTTAGTCTGGGTATTTAGAAGGAGCTGGCACGGTATTTTTTTGACACACACACACACACACACACACACACACACAAATAAAAGTGCCAACAATGGTCCGCTTTATAAGGTGCCCACTGATGCCATGGCAACCCTCATGTCCCCAGCAATAGGGGAGAAGCAGTGTGCCAAATAAATGCCATGGTTACTTTTTTTTAAACAACGTTGCCCAGAAACCTTTGAAACTTAATAAGTGAAACAAGTGGGTAGACTGAAATGAAGAGAGAAAGGGAGAGAGGGAGAGAGTCAGAAAATGAGAGGGAGAAAGACAGAGGAAGGTGAATAAAAGAAAGGAAAACTGAAATTTCAGTGTACCTGTTTCAGGCAAAAAAAAAAACTGAAAGACAACAAAACAAAGTTGCCGTCGCCCTGGTGATGATTTGTGGATTGTTCAAGGGTTAGTAGGCTAGCCTGTGTTTTTACACGTTTAAGTCTCAGTACTGACACTGATCCCAGACAGGTGCGTGATCTGTTATCGAGACACTGGCCTGGAATTCGTTACCTGGGAAAAGGAGAAGTTCCTGAGAACAGGAGTCTCCAGAGAGGACCAGAGCGGCTTCCCGCTTACCCGCGCGAGAACGCTTCTGGACTCTCAATTGCAGTGACAGAAACAAAATGTTCTGACTTGGAAATCAACGTCAAGTACGCGAGGCGCATTGTGCTCGATCGATGTCAGACCGCGTACTGTGTGCGTGTGGAGGTGCGCTTGTGAAAGCGACACATAATTCCACAGGCACAAGGACACAGGAGGAGAGAGACAGCCGGAGCAAGCGGGGCAGGCCCAACAGGGGGCAGTAGAGAGGTAACAGAGGGACCCCCTCAATGCAGTGGGCTGGTTTCGATGAGTGTGATTATGGGGAACTTGAGTCATAAAAGCGGGGGGACCGGGGGGATATTGGTGGTGGTGTGGTTGTGGGGGGGGGGTTATGGAGTTTCTGGGGCAATTTCCATATTGCCTGGGGTCATCTAGGCAGCGTGCCCACTCCTTCTGCACTTAGGGCCCAGTGAGGCATGGGAAGATTAAAGCCAGAACTGAAACAGGGGAGCTGCACAAAGGGATCCCGTCTAGTGCTTTTTAATTCCCTTAAATTGGGACCCAGTGCCAAGCGTAGCTCCAGCGACGACTATCACACCATAACTGGGGCTATAATTACGGTACCTCTCAACCAAAACCACGAGAAACTCCCTACAATGCTATCTCTCTCCACACCCAACCACCCGACACAACGCACGCGCGCGCGCGCGCGCATACGCAAGCGCACACAATTTTCCGTTGTATTGTTATTTGTATACATTTCATTAATCCAGAAATATTAGCTTAAACATACATTTCTAGAATACAATGCCGTTTTCCCAGCACGAACTAGACCATGTCGACCAGGATTTCTTAAGCACAATAGGCCTACAGTACAACAGCCTCTCAATGCACTCATTTTCTGGCTCAAAAACATGCCTTGTTGAGATCTCAGAATTTGACTCCGTTTCGCTAGATAGTCAGGTGACATTCCGCAGGCCTATTCTAGTTCCGTTGAGACAATTAGTAACATTTATACATGTACATTTTATAATTACACTAATTATATGCACAAGATTATGCAAAATGAACATGGAAAAGCAACGGCTCAACTGCCAACAGAACAATTAAATCCTCAAGTGATTTATGCTGATATTTCTTAGAAAATATACTCTCTAGTGACTGATAAATTAGCCCAGAGATAGCTCATTAGAGGGGAACCAGTTGCCTAAATTGAAACAAAATCGTTTCAAGGAATCTACGTGTTCACAAATAGGTTGGCTTGACTACAGTATTGATTGTTCGCCTTTCTACACCACAATACGAAAGTGAACGAAGTGTAACTCCTTGGTTGTTATGAAAAGACACTCCAATAAAACTGTATAAATTACAGCAGCACCTAATATAAAAACCTGAAATATTAACATTTTCCATTTAGGTCTTACCAAGTGAACGCGAATATGACCGCCAGAAATAAAGGCTTAACAGCAAAGCTTCTGGTTTTGCGTAGCCAATAGTTTGCAGTCAAAAATGCATTGACTTTTATAAAGTAGTCCTCTTATTCCGCTAACGTGCACTAGGCCTACTGTCCGTATAGTCACAGATAGAAAACATCGCTCCATCAACCGTGATTCTTTGCACTGTCACTTAGCACCACGACTAGCAACACGTGACTTTTCCATGTGTAACGTGATGAATATGTGTTGTGCACAACACCATTCTACATTAAATCTAAAAAAGAAGGAGTCGGTTTAATTCCAGTAATTCTAGGTGTAACATTGCGTCACAATACATAGGGCACAGTAACCTTTAATGCTGAAAGTAACTTGACAGGTTTATGAAATATGTAATGCTGAAATGATTTTCAGTGAAGTGTAGCAATTGAAAATTAAGCGCGTAATATCACCTAGTCAGCCAAAAAGCGCAATGGTTTCGGTAGCAGAAATGCTGAAATGATGAATCGGGATGACAACTTTTTTTCACATGACCAGTTCTTTCAGATCCTTTGTGAAAGGGAATATCGTGCCAAAGTGATAATTATGTGATAATGATATAAACCGCTTTTATTCAAACTGGTGAAATTTATCTCCCCTAACAATTTTTCGAGGCCTGAAAGCACGATAGATTGAGTGAGATCAAAGTGAGTTTCACAGCAGGGGCACGCGGAGAGCTCATCCAGCACAGGAGCACGTGAATGAGCGCGATAAAGCGTAGCTCCCAACCTGAGAGAATTAAACTGAGACTTCAACTCTGCATGCTCCGTAGATCTCCAGGCGAAAAAAATTGCGTGTGTGTGAGAAAGAGAAATAAATTGGTCTGTTTTTATTTAGAACTATTTTTTTTAACAATCAACAAAGACCACAGTATTCAGGCCGTGGGCACTGTTTAAATTAAATTAGACTTGACAAGGCGATCATCAACTATAACGTGACAATGGGAAACAAATTTTGTGAATACTACAACTGCATGTGTAACCTACTTTTTTATTGTCCTCCATTATATTTCAGGGAGTGCCATCTATATATATATATATATATATATATATATATATATATATATATATATATAAACATTTCAGCGGCTGTACTGAATTTTGACGCATTAACAGCATACACAGCATGCGCCAAGAGTTCTCTAAAGCCATATTTGCATTCTATCCGTTTGTAATTTATCACTGATAATTGTTTTCACTTTGGGACAGTGATGAAGTCATTGCGCGCTTGATTAACCAGAGGGATGTGTGCTCTCATCTAATGCTATATGAAATACGTCGGGAAATAACAACGTGATATGTTTCATAATTTATCAGAGCTAATACACCATCAATGTTAATCAAACAGAAAATACATGGGGTAAAATGTACTCTGTCAGAGTACAATTAACACTGAATATTTACTGTGCACCTGATGGCCATTGGGTTGAAAGCAATAAACAAACAAATAAATAATAAAGTGATGATGATGATGTTGTAAAATTATATCAGGTGTGGCAATATAAATACTGCCCAGTAAAACTTTTTTACAATGCCATCACAGGAAATCAATCATTAGTCTGAGTAGGGAACAAGGATACGCAATGCAAGAATGATGCCAGTTTCAAGGTGCACACTGTGATCTTTGGAGTAATGAAATGCCGTCCAACCAGCTGAAGGCAGTTGGTCTCTTAGGGAGTGGATTCCTGAAATTTCCTACAGCCTCCAATTCCAAAATGTGATCCCCCTACCGCTGCCCCCACAACCAGCACCAGAATCGATATACAAACTAGTGCAAGACAGATCCGCAATGGCACATATAATGGCAAGTGCCACGCGTGAATGAGGAATAACCGACTCATCCAAGTTCTGCATTTCCCTCTCTTCTTCCTTCCTTTTGGACAGACAGACAGGCGCACTGCTGTGTGTACATCAGAGGAGGCCTTAGCGACAGCTAAGACAGAAGGGAAAAGATCAAGAAGATCTGCACACACACACACACACACACACACGCACACACAAACACGCATCCATACACACATGTACACACACAGTCACACATATGTACACACAGGCACGCACACACATACACATGCATGTATAAACACACACACACACACGTACACTCACACGCACACACATACACATGCACACACGCACACACACCCATCCGTACACACATGTACACTCACACGTACATACATGCACACACACACACACCCGTACACACACACACACACACACACACACGTACACACGCACACATGCACACACACACGCACAGACTGAGTGTCCTGTACCGCTTGGCTGTGAGCGTACATATGGCAGAGGAGCTGGACTGGCGGAGTGGTGGTCACAGCTGTTTAGAGAGAGCTGCTTGTTGTTTATCGCGCCGGGGTCCTCTCTCGCACACGCACACATCGAGCGCATCCCAGGCCCGCGCGGCTCCTGATTGGTGCTCCGCCTGCGCGCGCGTTCCCCTTGTTTTTTTTTTCGTGATCCCGGGAAGGGGATATTGGCTGCGGCGGAGTGCAGGAATGAGGTCCGGCGGGCACAGGGATCCAGGGCTCAGATGCCAGCTGTGCCACGACTTCTCTGCCAGGTCACGGTGGATGGTAGGGCCTTTCTCTCTTTCACTCTTACTCTCTTTCTCTCTGTCTCGTTCCTCCTCTTCCTCTGTTTCACCCAGCAACAGCCCGGCACCTAGGGTAAAGTGTGGCTGGCTGCTCACCCACCTCCAGTGTTGTTGTCACACTGAGGATTTTAGCTGTGGTCCAGCAGCAGCATCGCCATTTGGTCCTGATAGTCTGTTACTAGCAATGGGACTTAAGGTACATGGTGAATAATGATCACTGGTTTCACTGGGTAGACATGGCAATAGCAATGCTTTTAACAGGGGAAATTGCAATAGCTGTACAGTTAGTAAAAGTGGCATGGTACTTAGTACAAAGTAGTGTGTACCACTGGAGGAGAGGAGAACAGAGTGGTAGCAGAGCTTTTTAAATATAATGGCAGTGATAACTGGGACACCAAGGAAATGTTTTTTATGAGGTGCATTTGTTGGAGTACTCAGTAAGATTGATTGATTTATGCTTTGCCCATTCGAATGGTTTTCTGCTAGATGTTAACGTTAAATGTTCAAGAAGCAGTTAAAGCATGATGAAAAAGCAAACAGGGAGGGTCTCTGAAATGATTTATCAGTTAACGATGAGACGAGTCACGACTTTAAAGTTGAGGACAGCAGAAGTTTGCTGTCTTTCACAAACGGATTATTTTTTGCACCAGTACAATTCACACTTCATTGTGGAGAGGCTAGCACTAGGTGACTTAGCTAATAAACAGTGTTTTCAAATGTGATGTTAAGTTTTATTCTGTGAGTTTTATTAGTCTACAAATGGTGGTTGAATGTACTGGGTGGAATATTACTGTTGTTTTGCAGCTGTCTCTTGTGACATGCTAAATTTAAAAGCAGGAGTTATGTAAATTCTAGTAATTTTATTATGAATTATGAATTGAGTAATTTAGTAATTATGAATTCTAGTAAATTCATATAATGACTGAGTCATATGAATTTACTGGTTGCAAATACAGAAGTAAAAAGTATATCATAATAGCATGTAGTTATCCAAACTATAGTAATCCAGTACCTCACTTAAAAGTTCAAACTTCAGCAATATTCTGATATTCAATTCAATTCAATTTTATTTGTATAGAACTTTTTACAGAGAACTGTCACGAAGACACAATATATACATGTATATATTCAGGCAGATCCATGTTTTTTTCTATTGCTGAGGTTTGAACTTCAGAGCTTCAGGTCGTGCAGCGGTTAGTGCTGTTGCCCCGCTGGCTGTATCCTCTCTGCATGGAGTTTGCGTGTTCTCCCCACATTCATGTGTTTTTCCCCAGGTACTCTGGTTTCCTCTCACAGTCAAAAGACACGTAGGCTCCAAGGCTCACTTGCAAAAGAGATGTCAATCTCAGTGTGACTAACCTGGTTAAAAAAAAAAGGCTAAACAAAAAGTCTCATGGTCTGGCAGCGCAGAATATTTAATGTGTGTGTGTGTGTGTGTGGGTGTGCATGTGTGTGTGTGTGCGTGTGTGCACTGAGCTGTACCATCCCCGAGGCACCACAGTTTATTGAGAGTGGGCCCTGTTACAGATGTCACAGCACGGTGAAGCTGTGCTCCCATCACCAAAACAATACAGAAGGGTGGAAAGAGACATCTCCTCTCCTCCCTGGGATGAGAGAGGGAGGGAGAGAGAAAGAGGAGTGTGGCTGCAGTGACCCCCTAGTCCTGGGGGGCCTGTCTGGGAAGCGGGAGGGGCACAGAGGTCCTCAGTGCACACAGTGCTAATCCAAGCCTCTCCCAAGCATCTGGAGTACTGACACAGTATTGACACAGTTTGAAATCTGTGCTCCCCAGCTGAGCTGGGGCTGCCCTGTGCACAGCTCTCTGGGGCCTCCCTGTGCACAGCTATCTGGGGCCACCCTGTGCACAGTTGTCTGAAGCCTCCCTGTGCACAGCTCTCTGGGGCCTCCCTGTGCACAGCTATCTGGGGCCTGCATGTGCACAGTTATCTGGGGCCTGCCTGTGCACAGCTCTCTGGGGCCTCCCTGTGCATAGCTATCTGGGGCCTGCCTGTGCACAGCTATCTGGGGCCTGCCAGTGCACAGTTATCTGGGGCCTGCCTGTGCACAGCTCTCTGGGGCCTCCCTGTGCACGGCTATCTGGGGCAGCAGACAGCTGGGCACACGGCGAGCAGGGAGAGCCAGACAGCCCAGCGCTGGCACTAGGATTGGCACTGGGACTGGGGGGGGGGGGGGGGGGGGGGGGGGGGAGGGTGGGGGCTGCTTGGCATCAGGGCAGTACCCTGGGCATACCCTCTGATGATTTTGTTGACCAGCCCTCTGTGAAAAGATAAAGAAAAAAAGAGAAAGAGAGAGACAGAGAGGGGGGGAGGGTGACATGGTAGGGAGAGTGAAGTTTCCCCTTTGTTGCTTTTGCTGTGCTTGGTATACTGATGTGCATAATGTGTAACTTCAGGGTTGGTCTGACTGCATTTTGTGCTCTCAAACTGCAGCCAAGCAACTCTGAGGATCTCCTCTATCCCTTTTCCCCAACTGCATAGCATGACAGTCCTGTCTCCTTCCCTTCCGTCCTACCCTGCCCCTCCCTCTACCCCTGTCTCTGTGTCCTACCCACAACCCCAGCACCCTAAACCGCCCTGCCCCTCCCTCTACCCCTGTCTCTGTGTCGTACCCACAACCCCAGCACCCTAAACCGCCCTGCCCCTCCCTCTACCCCTGCCTCTGTGTCGTACCCACAACCCCAGCACCCTAAACCACCCTGCCCCTCCCTCATGCAGATACCCCCGCCCCTGCTCCTCTCTATCAGCACAGATGCCCGGGTTGGCCTGCAACAGCTGTCCCGCCATGTGCTGCTACCAAGTGTTGCCGCGGTGCGGAGAGTGGCGTGGTGGGGGCTGAGCAGGGGGATCATGAATATTCATGAGCTCATGGAGCCCACTCCGCCAAACAGAGCCCGGCCCTGCCAAAGCTCAGCCTCCTCTTTACGCTCCTATGAGAGAGAGAGAGAGAATGGAGGGTAAAAACATGGTAGGAAGACTGAACAAGTGTGTGTGCATGTGTGCTTGTGCATCTGTGAGTATCTGTGTGTGTGTGTGTGTGTGTGCATGTGTGTGTGTGCGTGTTGCATGTGTGAGAGTGAGTGTGTGTGTGTGTGTGTGTGTGTGTGTGTGTGTGCGTGTTGCATGTGTGAGAGTGAGTATGTGTGAGTGTGTGTGTATGAGTATGTGTGTGTCCGAGCGTGTGTGTGTGTGTGCATGTGTGTGTGTGTGCGTGTTACATGTGTGAGTGTGTGAATGTGTATGACAGTGTGAGTGTGTGTGTGTGAGTATGTGTGTGTGCGAGTGTGTGTGTGCATGTGTGTGTGCGCGTGTTGCATGTGTGAGTGTGTGAGTGTGTGTGAGTGTGTGAGTGCGTGTGTATGAGTATGTGTGTGTGCGAGCGTGTGTGTGTGCGTGTTGCATGTGTGAGTGTGAGTGAGTGTGTGTGTGTGGGGGGGGGGATGAAGAGAAAGGGAGAAAGCAGTCTGCATGGCCTGGTTCCAGTCTCCCCTCGGTCCCAGGGAGGCTGCAGGGATGGAAAGAGTGTGAGAGAGGGCAGGAAACTAAAGAGATTGAGAGGGGAAAGAGGGAGAGAGAGCCAGGAGACAGGGGACGGGGCCAAGACGGGAGAGGAGTTGGGGTGCGGGGGTGTGGGGGTGCCTGGGGTGCGGGGTGGGGTGGGGGGGGGGGGGGGGGGAGACCTCTATAGCACACTGCAAGGTGCGCTACAGTACAGCATCACGACTGCCTGCCACAGGGCTCAGAACCCGGTCCCGCCGTCGCGCCGCCGTTCGCTCGCTAACGAGGGAAGGGGCGGACCGCAGAGAGAGGGGGCGAGAAGGAGCGAACTCTTCCTCAGACGACAAGTACGGGCAGAGGAGCGAGTGTTCCTTCGACGGGGCGCCCCCGCGGCGCCAAAGGTTACGCCAGGGCGCGCCGGGTCGCTCTCTGTCTGTGCTTGCCCCGAACGGAAAGAGAGCCCTTCCGCGCGCCGCCCGCGGCGCGTCAGAACACGCGAAAACCGTCACGGAAACGCGTCCCCGCCGTCCCGCCGTCCGGCCAGAACTTCCGCGCCCGTGTCCGAGGCTTGGAGTAACGCTGGCGTGCCCGCCTGCCCGGCGGCCCTGGATGTGCAGCGGTGGCCCCGGCTCGATCGGATGGGGGAAAGGCAGAGGCCTGCAGACCTGTCGCCGTGCCGACCGGGCCGGATCGGGGGTCCGGCGCAGCCTTTCTCCCGAAAGGCGGACGGGGGCGTGGGGCGGGGCGCGCGGCCGGGCACGGAACCCCACCCACCCCCCATCCCCGCCCCTCCAGGCCGGTCGGCGCGTGCTCGGGCAGGGAGGACCACGCCCGCTTCGGAAAGCCGGTGACTCCGAGGATGCTGGGTACAGGGCGGGACTGCAGACGAGCGGATCGCAGGAAGACGGGAGGGATGGTCAGCGGGCGCCGAGCTGTGCCCAAACGAAGCCGCTGTGGACCAGGGCAGCGTCCCTTATTCCCTCCCCAATACTGCATAAATACACCCCACAGTACCCCTGTGAACTCTGCCCATATCAGTCCATGAATCACTGGCAAATTTACTCTATTTTTACTGCATTATTCATCTTCCTCGTCTGGATCAAATCACCTTTCACACAGATGTCCATTATTAGAGTAGCAGTGCATTATTGCCACACTTTCTCACGTTAAAACTTACATAAATGTCTAGATCATGTTCCCTGTGTCGTACAAGTATCTCCAGAGAATACAATACAAGTATTTATTAGGATGGGAGGGGTAACCAAAAAAAAAAATCTTGAAGATAATACGAAGAGGCAGTCACGTGACGAGGTCACAGCTACTTCACGGTTTGAGAAGCACATGACGAGAGGACATGGCACTTTTTTTTGTGATGTGTTTAAAAACACAGGGGACTTTCCTACACAGATACCAGGACAAAAGCAGTAGGAAGTATCAGGAAAAATGTGAAACAAAAAAGGGCTTGCTGTCTGGAGTCAATGCTGTGTCTGCCATCTGGACCAAAAACTTTGTTATGGAATATAAATGCATTTTTTTTTTGGGTATGGGTACACATTTTTCCAATAACAATGCTGGCATATATCTGCACTGATGACTGTGGTGTGGGCTTAAGTAGCCAAATGTCTTAAATGATAAAATGACAGAAGAGGAGGAGGTGGAGAAAAAGAAAGAGGAGGAGGAGGAGGACGAGAAGAAGGAGGAGGAGAAGGAAGAGGAAAATATGAATCGGGGTACGGCGTTTAAGAGAAGAAGACACTGGGAGAAAGGAGTTGAAGAAGGGGAGAAGTGGGCTGTGTTAGCAGGAGCAAGAGACATGGGGGTGGGGGTCAGAGAGATGAGAGGAAGGGGGAGAGATAGAGAGCGGGAGAGAGAGAGAGAAAGCAGATGAGAGGGATACAGCAGCGATGGAGGGAAAGAGCGAGGGGGACAGTGGCTCAGAGGGAGCCTCTAGTGTGCTTCTCTCTCTCTTTCAAGAAGTGCCAGGAAAACAGATTATGAGTCCTTTTTTCTCCTGGGGGAGGACAAGCCAGCTCTCCCCATATCTCCCTCCCTCCCTCCCTCCCTCCCTCCAATCCATCCGCTTTGCCTCAAATAATAGTGATGCCCACTAACAGCGTGAACAACACCACATGGACACATTTTAAATAAGGTCAGCAAAGTTCAAACTTCCCTGCTCTCCGCCATTCTCCAAGCATCTCAGGTGCGTGTGTGTGTGCCTGTCCGCGTGTACGTGTGTGTGTTTGTGCATCCACTGTGTTTTATATATTGTCCAAGTTTTATTTATTTATTTTTCACATTCAGCCTTTAAAGGTGCTTATCTAGGACACACACAACTTATGCAATGTGCTTAATGACTAAGAAGTCGCTCAAAATGATCAGATCAATATGGCAACCCCGTGTGCCAAAGATCACCTAAAAGCCACTGTATACAACTTGTTTTCAAATGATGGGAGTCCATATCCCTGCACTACATCCATTTCAGGAACCATTTCAGATGATTCAAAGAACAGTATCATCGAAAATTCAGACAAAATGACATTCTGAGAACTGTGCTCACCCCTTATCAAGGACCTCTGACTGTTTATTCTGAAGTGCATCTATGTGATATTCATCCACACTGTTTCAGAGCCTGGCAGCAGTATGGCACCACCCCCCCCCCCCCATAGACACACACACACACACACACAGGCCTAGTCACACACTGTCCTTCTCTTTCTCTCTCATACACACACACACACACCGGCAGGGCTGTACAAACACACCATGTTTCTCTCTCTCTCATGCACACACAGGCAGAGCTGTACAAACACACACACTCTCTCTCTCTCTCTCTCTCTCTCTGTCTCTCACACACACACACACACACACACATACACAGGCAGTTGTACAAACACACACTCTCTCTCTCTCTCTCTCTGTCTCACACACACACACACACATACACAGGCAGTTGTACAAACACACACTCTCTCTCTCTCTCTCTCTGTCTCACACACACACACGCACACACACACAGGCAGTTGTACAAACACACACTCTCTCTCTCTCTCTGTCTCACACACACACACACATACACAGGCAGTTGTACAAACACACACTCTCTCTCTCTCTCTCTCTGTCTCACACACACACACGCACACACACACAGGCAGTTGTACAAACACACCACACTCACTCTCTCTCTCTCTCTCTCTCTCTCTCTCTCTCTCTCTCTGTCTCTCTCTCTCTCTCTCTCTGTCTCTCACACACACACACACACACAGGCAGGCACCAGTGCCAGCCGCTCCCACTGTCTCTCAGGCCCGTAAAGCTCCCTTGCCATTGTAAGATAAGCGGGAGCGCTCGCCGCTCGGCCTCCGGAGGACTGCCCCGCTGGAGCGGCGCTTTGCGGGGAGCCTGATTAAGCACGAGGGCAGGGGGGCAGCCGGAGAGGAACCCGCTTTCCTGTGTTCTCCCTTTCCTGGCAGAACATCCCGCCATCAATCAATCACAGCTCCGCCCCCACCGCCGCCGCCGCCGCCGCCACCGCGCTGCCCTCAGACGGCCGCCGCTCTTATTACACCTCCGGCTCCCTCGCGGTCCTGCCCCTGCCTCGGCTTTCAAAATGGCCGCCCCGCATTCCGGAGCGCGCCCCCGCTGTCGGGAGATAGAACAGCGCCTCCTGCGGGTGGTCAGGCCTTCGACTAATTAAAAAAACGAAACGGTCCACAAAATGGATGCGCATGCTGTCAGTCCACCGCATCAAAGTAAATTATCTTTTTATTATCTTAAAGTCTTTTTTTTTCCTTCCCTGCATTATGGAGTAAAATGTTCAGTATTATGTCAACATTACTTTTATATGAGGTTGTTTATATGAGTCCATGTAAAATGCATTCTGTCAGTGTAAAATGCACTCTAGCAGAGCTGATTTAACATGGACCTTTTTGCTGCACATTTGTAGGCATGTCCCAGTGTCCCATACAGGTAAGCTCAGGCTAGCATGCGTGTCCTCTAAAATACATGTACCTGTAGTCAGCCACGACTTCTTCACCCTGGGCATCCCACCGGTCATGAGTCATCACTGTGCCCGGTCTGGAGAACTTTTACAGCAAATGAAGCTGCACCCAGATCAACCAGAGGAAGAGCAGTTGTGTTTTTTTTTCTTTTTACTGCAGGCACCTTACTGACTTTCTCTCCCCGGGCCACCCTATGAGCGCAGCCAACATTAGCGTGGTTAAAATCTGAACCCGGAACCACACAGCTGGTTAAATGAGGTGCTTTAGCTGAGCGTGTCAACCGATGTCCCCCATCTTTGTGGATTTCTGAAAGAACTGGCTTTTATTTTTCATCCGAGTTCAAGACTCAAACAAACGTTCTGTTATTGTACTAGGCTTACGTCTGCCGTACAGAAAGACCATCTGGAACCAATCACACTATACCTGTGGGAAATGTATATATCTATTGGATGGTTCTCATTTGCTAGGCGTAAGTACCTAAACAGACAGTTAGAGATTTTTGCATTACTTCACAGCACTTCTGGAACCACTGATTGTCGATTAGTCCCCTCAGGACACCTTCAGCTAGAGATGTTGGACTTTTTATTTTTCTCAGTAACTTTGGTGAAAGGGGATCTGTGAAAAATGAAAAATCGCCCCTGTGGCATAAATTGTACAGAAAAACTGCTGCTGCATAAGCCGAACATCGTCAGACGGTTCTGTAGATTTGTGTGTGGAAATGGACTCCGTTGTGCTTCTTTCTTTTGTTTGTTGATTACCTGGTAGCCAGTACAGGAAGTGGACTCCTTAGTCTACAATTACCAATACAATTACCCTCTGTAGAGAACAAAATGGAGAGTGTTTCTGGGCATGGTAAATGCTTCAAACATGATCGCTCTGTAGTTGGGGTTAGCATTCCGTGGTACTTTGTTGCCTAGTTGCTCTCTCAGTTTTTGGTCATCCCCATTCTAGACTTTTTGTGCATTTCCTTTTGTTTGTTGGTGCTTTTGTTCCTGCTGCGCAAGGTTCACTTCACAAAAGTTATGAAAAGTCGGGAGAAGTTGTGTGTGTGTTTATGTGCTTGAGTGCGTGTGTGTGCACACATGGACGTGTGTGCATGCGTGTGTTTGTGTGTGCGTGTGTGTGTGTGTGTATGTATGCATGTGTGTGAGTGTGTGCATGTGTACGTGTGTGTGAGTGTGTGGGGATGTGTTTCTGAGTGTGTGTGTGTGTGTGTGGGTGTTTGTGTGTATGCATGTGCCTGTGAGTGTGTGGGGGTGTGTGTACGTGTGCGTTTAAGATCGGAGATGTAGAGTGTGTGTTCTCTCAGTGCCACTGTCACTGGTCCTGGGAATTCCATGTAGGGCAGAGATGGGAAAAGCAAATTTAATGCCTGCTTTGTTAAATAAATAAAATTATTTGTTACTATGCAAAAATCACAGATTCGGCAACTTTGAAAGTGGATTGGAAAGGCCAAATGCAAATCATAAAGCTTGATAAAATACACCATAATTACAGCCTACTACTACAACTACTTGTCTACTACTATTACTTTACTACTACTACTACTACTACTACTACTAATAATAATAATAATAATAATAATAATGTCATTATTTTCCAATAAATTAACTTATGAAACTTACCACCGCATCGTATTTTACACCCGAGCCAATTTTAGCGTGAGAGTAAGGGAAAAGCAAGACCCAGCTGCGGGAGGCTGTTTTAAGAGCTGGAGCTCAGCCTGCTTTGCCGGGAGACCGCAGCACTATGCCGCGACCCTTTCCAAGCCTCCCCTTACCCGCTTTTCTAATTATAAAAGAACAAATGCAAAGGTAAACATCATCACATTGAACGACAATGGCCTCACTGTTCATCCACACAATATATTAGAGCTTCTTTATCTTCATGTACTAAATTTACTTTTTTTTAATAATAAAATGTCCACCTAACATAGCCTAACATAGGAAAAAATAAGGCTGCCCGGTACCGTTGGTTTCCTGAAGCTATAATAAGACGTTCTGAAAAGAACCCTGAAAAAAGAAAGAAAAACAGAGACCAACAATGACACGTTTGCCGAGAAAATGAGACGCAAAACCGGGGCAAAGATGAGAAATCAGGCGAGTTCGTGAAAACTTCCAGATGGGTGCGTATAGATTTTATTTTATAAGCAGAACTGATTTCAATAATAAAAACAAATAGACAAAAAACTCTATTAGGAGGGCACTTATTAAAACTAAAAGTAGGCCTGCAATAATATTTAAAGCCTTTAAATTTAATTATTAGCAATAACGGGCCCGCACAGCAAGCAAAGTGCGAAAAGAAGGGTGGTTTCAATAGTTTCGCCAACAATATTTTACAGTTTCTATTGTAAAATATTGTTGCACCTTTAACTTTCTGACGCCGATAAGTAGGCCAAATTCTTCAAAACGTAATACTAGCTTCATAATATCCAGCATGGAATTTGTAGACAACAGTTTTTCTTTTTCAAACTTACTTTCCCAAAATAATAGTGGGCCTATATAGGTTACTTTCCAACAGCAGGTAACATCATTTTACAAAAGACTTGTCAAGAAAACAAAAGCCCTGTCATTCTCTTAAATCGCGAACAACATGATTGTGTGTGGACAATCTCTTAAAAGCGCACATTAAACGGATGGTGACAAATTGTCCTCAGATAAGTGTTATGACTACCACACGTCTTAGCCGTTTTCCATTATAATTAGATAATTTGCAGGCGCGTTAGGAGGAGCCCATGCTGTTTCTACGTTCAGACAATTTTACTGTAGGAGAAGACTATAAAAATATAGCGTACCTTTACGCTTACTCTCTCCTTGAAACTAAGCAAACTAAGTATACTGTGCAAACAACTGTTCCAGTTAATCTTAGGCAAAATATGTAACACCAGTACATAAGTTCATCTTAAACTCTGAGTTGTAAAAGTGTATTCATTTAATTAGATTAAACTCCAGTTGCTAATCCAATGCTAAAATGTGTATAGATACCAACTGCCTTGTTGTTTTGTGAGAGGGCAATAGGGCGAGGCCGATTTGTCCCTATTTGTCTGGAAACCATCCATTAAGACTGTGTTCCCGTTTATTCACATAATATCTGTGCAAAATGAAATCCCTTAATATAACCGATGTTTTTTTTCCACATAATTCAATAATGCCAAGGGCTGCCATGTGTTGTAACGTTAGCTTCTCAAGTATAAATAACTACGGGAAGCCTAAATAGGTTGCATGAGAAGATAGCATCACTGGCCAGGCTTGGCTCGTCGTAGTCAACTCGATGCAAACATGAGCGAAGCCGCCGCTTATAGTGTTTTGTAGATTCAATGCCCACATTATGCTACGCAGTAAAACAGTGTGGTGTCAGAAAAGCTGTGTCCGCGCTCGCGGTGAGAACCGCTCCGCTCCGCGCTCATTACCCACGGCCGGGTTCTAATTGATGCGTTCAGGCTTAACTTTCCCTCTGCATTCCCCGTGTGAGTACAATTAGGAGACATTACACACATGCCAGCGAAGGTTTAACAGTTATTTTTTTTAATCCCCCGGGACGCCTTTCGGTTCATTCCTCCATTATAATCGCTTTGATTTTGCCATATTCTTTAAGCATCTGAAAGGAAATTCGTCGACTGAAATGTAACTGTGAGAATATTAATAGGCCAGGATGAAGCTATCTGAAAAAAGAAAAATAGATTCGTTTTAAAGGTTTATCTATTTAGTTATCATTTAGTTAACTATACATACAATTAAATCTATGCAGCAGAACCCAAAGTATGCAGAACTGAGGAATGTACATTTTTTGCAACTTTTTTCCTCTGTCATTCAGTCGTAGCCAAATGTATTCACCAGTGTACGAAATATAACACCAATGACCACTAATAACGAAAAATGCGAGAATCATATTTTCATTATGGTCGTAAATTTGGTTCCAAAATAACTTGATTTCAAATAACGAATATAATGCAGCGCACTTATTGGGGACAGTGGCATGTAATTCAATTAAATGTAATATGCCCAGAATGTAGAAAAATGTCAGCAGAAAAGAATTCCTTGAAAAACAAAAAATAAAAGTAAATAAATTACCTACAATTGCTTCTAAAACTAATAATAATAATGTATAGATCTAGCTGCAATAAGTGCAATGCCATTGCATTTTGGACATTCAAAAGTAGTAACTATTTTTATGCAAAAGTTAAACAGTTGAAAACGAAATAAATAGAAAAGTTTATTAACTAAAATGTTTAATTTTATGCATTCAATATTAACAAATAGCCTTTACACATTAATAATTTAATGTAATAATTAATAATTTAGTGAAACCATAACGTGGAAGGCGTGTTTAATGAACGACGTTCATAATTTTATCTCGTTCGTCAATTGAGGTGTTCCAGGTTAATGCTAAAATGAAAAGGATAAAAATAGCATTAAACACATAAGACATCGATGCAATTCTTTATGGGGGCAATTGCATAATTGGGTGCACCAGAATAACTTTAAAATTGAGAAATGTCTTAAGTCCGCATGTGGTGTCCATTCTCAAGGCATCAAAAGCCTTATGGATTACTTAAGCTATTCAAAAGCCCATTCTTATATAAAATCTTTTTATTAGGCCTACATATTTGTTTTATATTATGTCTAAATATGAACGTTAGAATGATTCTGATTTAAGAAATGCATCCATGCCTTACGCAGTAAGAGCAATATCTAAATGCCAACATTAACAAAATATTTAAATGATGGGATATCATTCGAATTTAATATTTTAATATGAAAAAAATATATTTATTCTGATTAATTTTAACTGGAATTTAAATTTGTCATTGCAACAAGTGTAAACGTTAATTAAATAAATAAATTCACGAGCAATGACAGGAATTTCTACTCCACGTTATCTGCAAGCGCAATCAGGTGCCACGGATTGTCATATAAGTTGCCCAAGGGAAGGTGGAACTGTATTACTTTTTTTCATAACTTTTCCCACAACAAACAGATGAAATTAAATTATTCTAAAATGTTTTTTTTTTTGTTTTATGAGAGGCCACATGCAAGTTTTAACAAAAATTCCACCGACTACAAAGAATGTAATAAACTATAGCCTAGAAATTATTTTATGATAACGCTAAAACAAATAGGAATGGTGTCCAAACAGAAAATTATTATTATTTTTAGTAGCAGCGGCAGCAGCAGCAGCAGCAGTAGTAGTAGTAGTAGCAGCAGCAGCAGCAGCAGTAGCAGCAGTAGTAGTAGTAGTAGTTGTAACAATAGAAGAAACAGTAGGATGTGCTTAGATATAGTAAATATGTGTTAATGCTGAAAATCATCATACGATAAGACTTTTGAGGGTCAGACAAAATCCACATCACTGAAACAGGACGGGTAAAAATTAACTAGCAATATCAAAACCATCATGACAAGCAGCCCATCTGAGGTTTACTTATGCAATGAACGGAGCAGCAATAGTCTGTTGGTACTGTACCTACTCAGATAGCCTACCATAGCAACATATAGCCTACTTGTCATCCTCAACTTTTGACTAATGCACAGTACCTTCTCCCAACATGACACATGCTTAAATTCTTTTGTTTTGTTTTTGCGCTGCTATGATACTGATCGATTGAATAATAAATTATGAAACATAAATAAAATACCTTAAAATACCGCAGGTACAAGCTAAACACTATTAAGGTTAGATAAACGGAACTGTTTGCTCTTGCAGGGCGGGTGTTTTGTTTTTCCCTAACAGGATATATCAATTGCACGTGCCATAACTCATACTGTGTATATAGGCTGATCAGAAACCACGACCATCATCATCCTCATCATCATCATCATCATCCAGAAAGATGTTACAGGCTGAAGGCATGCTAGCAGTGGCAGTGGTAGCTTGAAGGGCCTACGCTACATGATAAATGCCCGAGATATAAATCTATTGAAAATCATTGTGATGATCATGACGAACCAAACCGATCTTTTTAATTATAGGCTGACTCCGGCCGGTAAGTCTTTCTTGAAAAATGGGTGATATACAAAAAAAATTAAAAATAAATAAATAAATAGAAGGCCAACAATGTAAAATTATATAGATCAACTTGAGAACAGGCTATGCATCTGAAGAATGATAATAATTGCATCATGACAGGATGCTAAGACAGAAATCACCCTCAACATGTGCAAGACTATTGACAATAGCATTTTTTGGCATTACTATTAGCCAACTAAACATCAAGATGAAAAAAGTGAACCCAGAAAATTCTGATTGTCGTAGTCATCATCATGATAGTGCAGCTGATTTAGCTGATTACATTTAGACTGATTAGAGTGAAAAGAACAAATTTGGAAGTTATTTTACTTCCCTAGTTAGTCATTGTATGACATGTATTAAAAATAATGATGTAATCAATTTTATTTTATTATAGTATGTATTTCTTGAGGTTTTTAAGGAAACATGGTATAACTTCAATGATTCTTACAGTAGGTGTGTGTGTGTGTTTCTTTGAGTAGTTGTAGTTGTAGAAGTAGTTGAGTATGCAGGAAAAAAATCTGATTGAAAATCAAGATGATTGACATTCCAATAGCCTTGACACATGCTCTCACTCAGTACATCTCAGTTGCTGAATCTAGTTCTGAAAAAAAGCTGTCTGAAACTTATGTGATTTCTTTTTAGACATGTAAAAACAGCATAATAAATGGTAGCAGAAAAACTGTATTAGAGAAGTTATCAATTTGAATTTATCTAAATATGGCTACAGAAAAAATGATCACAATGAAACTATTACTGTTATTACTTTATTAGTGCTACCAGCATTACTGCAACTACTACCAATAATAATAATAATAATAATAATAATAATAATAATAATAATAAATTATTAATAATAATATTGATAATAATATTGATAATAATAATAATAATAATAATAATAATAATAATAATAATAATAATAATAATAATTACTAAAATGGGAAAAATAGTTTTCAGCCATGGACATGTATGTTTCCATATAGAAAAAAAACATATAATCCACTTGTATTTCATATTTCACTATAATAAAAATCCTAATCATGTTGAAATTAATTCTTCTCAAGAAAGTCATATTATGAGGGTTAGCTGATATATATCAGGCTTGGGGAACAAAGTGGTACCTTTCTTCGTTCATTGAAAACTTCGGGAGTTTGGCAGTTTCTCATATTAACGAAAAAAAGTTCGGTAAGAATCGAAAAATTTAAATAAACCCAACATATCATTCTCAAACCCATTCAGTATCACAATCAGAAAGGCTGCAGTATTGTGCCTATATTATAAGCTTTTTAGCCTTTTTGTTCTTTATTTGCGTAACAGCAATCGATGGCATAAGAAAATACGATTATGACAAAATATTATCTTTATATTCAATTATAATGTGTTTCACCTGTTCCTTAATTCACATATCTTACACTGGAACAGACGTTCAATTATATTAACTTTTATGGAAGGGCATAAACTTGTCTTGTAAATAAGGCTATAGCCAGTGCACCAACATAATAAAAAAAATTTAACTTCACAATTTATAACATCACTGAAATTGTTAATTTGAAGAAAATCTGAAAAATATTTTTTAAAATCTAAAAAATCTTAAATAAAATTTAAATTGTACGTCTAAGAGTCAAATAACAAATAATACGACCATTTGTTTTACAGACCCCAGATTGAATTTGGGCCTATTTCAGTCCTCAACGCTAAACTTTCTATAATTTCAGAGCTGAACGAGCACACACGCACACACACACTCACGGACGCGCAAATTAATAATGTTTGAACACCTGATGGTTGGAGCTATTAGAATTGTTTAAAATTAAGAGACTTCTACTGCAAATTTTGAATTACACACAGTAAAATATATGCATTCTGCATTCCCCCCCAAAAATATTGTATTTTGTTGAGAAAATACCCAACAGTATTTCCAGAACAGAAAAGAGTTCGATATAATAACAAAACAACATTCATGCTTTAAAACGCTTTACTGTGAACGTGAACTTAGAAAAGGAAATGTCACCTCCGTGCTAACAACAAATTAACGTTTATTCGCCAGAATGCACTGTCAACGCAGTGTCTTCTAAAATAGTTTTACACAACAACCAAATAGTCAGTATTCATATAAAAAATGTCTATATATTGTTCCAAAATTACCAGGCATATGTAAAAATAGTTTCAAACTAAGTAAAGTTCCTTTGAAGATAAAGGTTTTTAAAAAATCTCAATAGCAACTGTACAGGTAAAACACAGTATACACCATAAAGTAGGCCTATTGCTTTTCTCTTGGAATATTCCAGTGTAGCTATGGTTTGATTTTTAATATACATATATGAGAGAGAGAGGGAGAGAGATTAATTCGTTTGAAAGTGCAGGAGTTTGTATAGATGTATGACAAACAGAAAAGCTGCATTCGCAGTATTAGCTGTTAGTAGCATATAGCAGTAATCATAATGCTAATGCCTACATTTGTATTATCTGCCACACAGACTCAAAATATGCTTCGAGTGATATTTTTCAAATGAGACCCGAGTTTATTCGTCGTAATTCAAACGCATTGTTTAATATTTCACAAAGGACGCTTACGTGTAGCACTGTCCTCCACAATTTTTGAAAATGTCAGTGTCAGTGTCAATGTCAGTCATCTTACTGCCGTAGATGATAAAAAACTGTGTAAAACTGTGTAAATGGAGAGCATAAATTAAGGGATGATTGGCAAGCAGGTATAGGCAACACGCATTTATTCTTATATTTTTGGAGAGTAGGCCTACCACAGTTTAAAAATATCTTGATTAACACTGAAATAAAAATGTACATATTTTCATAAATTAGTACATGCTAAGTGCACATTTTTGGTGATCAAATAGTTAATGGCACTTCAGAAGTACACATCCGCTGGGAAGGAATATGGTTTACTCACCGCATATCGTTATCTTCTTTGATGACCTGTTCATACTACATGAATGTACGGACGTTTCATTGCTGTAATGCATAGGACTAATAAGTGGTTAAAACAGAAAAAAGTAAAAAATATGTACATGTTTCACGTTCAAGCATAACATAGGCCTAGCAACCATTCCTGACAAGACATGTAGTGCTTCACATTAATATATATATATATACACACACATATATATATATATATATATATAACACAATTTATTTTTCTGAGCTACGTAGGCCTACACATAATAAAAAGTTCATCGTTGATTCTGCTCTAGCAGCGTCTATGTAAACCCACAAAGGATAAAATGTACTACATCAGAGTAAAATTAACTTTTGTTGATTTAACACTGAGCATTTTGCTTTGTTAGTATATTTATTCAAAAAACTGTCCGATTGTTTCAAAATTAGAGTGATAAAAATTTAAGCGCTCCATAAAGGTAAATTATGAACTTATAGGCCTAATGGTGTGTTTCATGAAATGAAGGCCAGTCGACGGTGTAGCATCGATGTCACTGCACTTCAGAGAGGGAACCTGAAGTCACTGTAAAACAAGCAAATAACATAAATTAGTAGACACAAACCCAGCATAAGTAAGAAACACCCACGACTGTAACAACGTGAGACGAAAAACGTGAGAAATAGACATGCAAGTCTGGCCTTTCGAATACCAGGTTTGTATGGGTCTGTTTACATAGCTGCACATGCTGAGGGACATTTCAATCGATGCGACTATTTGACAGAGGTAACGCCAACATTACATTTCATGTAGTAACTGATGAGACAAAAGTGTGTACGTATGTTGATGACCGCAAAGTGTACTCAGTCCGTTGTGTTTATTGTTGAAACAATTTAAAGACATCAGATGACAAAACGAACTTTGATGTTACCACACTAGTGGTAACATCAAAGTGCACAACGGTTGGATAGCACGAGCACATGTGCAGAAAATTAATAGAGCATGTGTTTATTGCATATATAAAGACAAGTTGCATGCCGTGCGCTTATTTCGACTCAAAAAAAAATAAAAAAAAAATACCAACAACATTTAAAGGCCTGCATGGAAAAAGACAAAGGCTTTACATGGCGGGTATAGCAAATTCGTATATTTAATGAGGTTTCAGAGATTATGATTCATTCTTTTTCAGAACAATACAAGGCGTTGCGTGTGAATATTTTAACAGCAATTAAAATAATTCAAATCAGTCTGATATTCCAGGCAGAACTCATTTCGGAGCATTCTAACAGTATAACTATTTGCCTGAGGCGGGGGGGGGGGGGGGGGGGGGGGGGGGGGGGGGGAGTGGACAATCGCCTTATATATAAGAACTACTATTGAGACTGGGGTAATATTGAAAATAACTGTTTTAAAACAAGCACCGCCATGCCCGACACACAACTGGCTTCACCTGGCTCTTGTGGCGCACCCCGCTGCGCTCTTGCTACTAGTTCCAACATCTCTTTAGAGCATGTCTCTCTCACTGTCATATATATATATATATATATATATATATATATATATATATATATATATATATATATATATATATATATATATATATATATATATATACGTGTGTGTGTGTGTGTGTGTGTGTGTTATTTTTGTGCAGGGAAATATGAATTGAGTCAAGTGGGGTATAGTTGTTGATTTTGAGCGCACCTTTACACAGACTACCTGTCACCTACCTAGCCACATTCGAGCAAATTCCAGCAACGGTCATAGCAAATGGGGTCTTATTTTGGAGTTTACTCTGTTGCCACGCTTGCACTGGGCAGCTTCTGTCCCGCTCCCTTTCTCCCCCTATCCGTTTTGCAGCCGATACACTGTAGCCTGTGAGCGGTAATCCCCACCGTCCACGATTTACCCAGAGCCCGTCTAATTCTCCTAAAGCCCCAGCTGCCACCGTGGCCACTCGTTGAACACGACAGACTGCGAGCCTCTCAGTTTATTAATAATTCACCAGCTCTCCGCTTCCCCGACCGCGGTCCAGGCAGACTCAACGGTCTTTCTGTATATTCACGATTTATTGTTATCTGCTTACTTACGTCGTCGGACTGGGTACATACAAATATATGGTCGATCTGTGGAAGCTTTCATTTGGGTTTACGTATTCTTTATCTCTGCTGTCTCCTCTCTCGGTCAAACACCTTTGGTGTTCGCACAGAAATCATCGTTATAAAACGAACTTGATCTTTTTTTAATCAGGTCTAATCTCAGTTTGGAGGAGGAGGTGGAGAAGGACCAAAGGGGGTTCCACTTTTTGGTACAGGAGGAGAGGAGGGGGATAGTGGAGAGAGCGATAGAGAGAGGGATGGAGAGAGAGACGTGATGCAGTCTTAAATCCTAGAAAGAGTCAACAGCTGATATTTAATCAGATATATGTTGAAAACAACTTACTGTCAATCTCAATTTCATTCAACCTGTTCGTCACTTTTTTTTCTTGTTTCTGACGAACCACAGACATCGTGAACGGTATCGGCTGAACAGCTCCGCGAGAGATTTGGTGGACAGAGCGCGGCGTTTTGAGCCAGACTGCAATAGCAAATCTCCTGCAGCTCCGAGGTTGACGACTGTTTCTGATGGAAGTCACTCGCGTTAAAAGTGAACTGAAACATCCAGAATGACGCCGAGGTGGTGAAGGCCTGGATAATCCTCCTCTCTTTCCTTTCCCTTAAGCAGAAGACTTACTTTTCAACAAAATGTTCGCTGGGCCACAGGCCGTCTTGTTTTAAGGTTCTTTTTCTGCTTCCGGTATCACCGAAGAAACCAAGTCGCGCTCTCTCGCCCTTTCTCCCACTCACAGTTTTTGGAAGCTGAGCTTTTTTTTTAAAGGAAAATGGGTCTTTGAGACTGTTGGCAAATTTCCCTGCTCCACAATGGTACGTGCTGTGTAAATCAATATTTTGCTCTTCTTAAAATACATTTGAGAGGTTTTGAACAAGTTTTTTTTCTGTTTAAACATGATAACTTTGCTCAGGCGAAACCGTTTAGATTTAAATCATAGATTTTAAAAGTGGATTTCAAGCAATGACAGCTTCTAAGTTAGTTTCGACAGGACTCGATTTTTAATATAGTTTTCAGGTTTTCGGTGTGGATGTGATGGCTTTTGATCAGAGATGAACTTTTTTTGTGCGCGCGCGCGTGTTCAGATGTCAAATAATTAGGTGGAACGATAATTTTTCACTGAGAAGTATTTCAGCGTTGGAGAACTTTACATAAACTTTGTCGTCGTAGCCTACTCATTTACAACAGTACCGTCTAACTGCCCGAGAACTCTCTTGAGCCCTCCTCACAGAACCCTTTTCACAACAATTCAAGCGAATCTCGCTTTTAGCTGTAGTTCTAGCCTCTAGCCCCTAATTGCACTTGTCAAGCTTCTTCTTTATAAGCTGAGCACGGCACAGTGCGTTGCTCGCCAGTCTTTATATGTTTATATGCAGTTTGGCAATGCAACTTAGCCATCTAAGTGGTTTAAGATAAACCAACCAATATATTTATATTTACAGCATATAGACACTTTTCTGTTTTTAATTTTTTCCCCACTTAATATTTGAACCACACTTATCTTTGGAATATGAAACATGGACACTACAATTTACCTTCAACATAATAATAAAACGGAATAATAGTAAATAATTATACTAATAATAATGATAATAAAATAACTGTTATTATTTTGAGTATTATTATTGCTGTTGTTGTTATTATTATTCAAGCTGATGACTAAAAACGTGCAAAGCCCCGTTATGTTTAGTTAAATATTTAATTTTAAAAAAAATTCTGCGACATCCTCGTTATCCTATAATAAGTCGTTATCCTATCGTTTGTGTTACCGAGTAGTAAAGGTAATAGCCGTGTGAACGATTTTACAGTAGGCTGAGCAGAGAACAAGGCGACAATTGCAATTGTCAAACTTGACCGAGGTGAAAGAGAAGACACTCTCCTCACACAGTAAGATCATACAGAATGTAGTCTACAAGTGACGACAGCATGTTTTATTGTAATATTAGGCCAACGTTGTATGTGAATTGCTGATGGTGGCGTTTGTTGGAGACATTTAAATCGGAGTAAGCTATTGAATCTCCCGGCTTGAAACGCTTATTGTATGATTATTAGGGCTGTAATAACGTCGACATTGCCACTTTATCAATTAGCATTCTTATTGCGTCGTCGATGACACCATGGTCCCCAAACTATCAACAAGGAGGGGCAAAGAGGCAAATATGTACAGTAGCCTATACTGAAATGCTTACTCCGAAATGCACTCTCAACTGTTTGTGATAAAATACGAACGAATGTGTTTGTTGTAATAATAGCCTAATTACAAATTACCTGAAGAAGGAGAAGAATATGTGAATGAATTTGATGTATTTTGTTCAATAATGACCTCATACTCAGAATTCTGGCTTTTACTCAAGACAGACTTAACAGTAGGTAAAGTTAAGATGAAAAAATAACCCAGAATCTTGTAAGATCGTTGCAGATTTCTGCCTACTCGTATTATTTCAGTATTTGTTCCGTTGAACCCATCTGTGTGTGTGTGTGTGTGTGTGGATAAACTCATATCCAGCTTCTTCAGCAGGGGTAACATGGGATCTTAGAGGGGGTTCATATGTTGTTTCTTTCTGAGTCCTCTTGGTATAAACAATGCATTGGTTTCCCAATATCTACTAATAGCGTGGTATTTGGCCTACCAGACAACCACAGCAACACATTATCTAGGTATTTTTTCATTTTATTTATTCCCCAAATTTTTTTTTTTTTTTTCAAAGAGCAGCTGCTGCACACACAGACCGTTTTGGCCTTATATAATATAATAAACAATAATAGCGCTTCTTTGGTCTCCGTGTCCAAGTGGCGGAGTTCAGTTGGCTCCTGTTTCTACACTCCCTGAAAATATAAAATTGCAATGCAAATAGTAGCAGGGGCCCTCGCGTCTTTTCCTGCTTTGTACCCGGTCCAGAAAAACGTGGCGTGTGTTTGGTCTGCGAGGAGAGACGCTAACCCATCGTTGTGTTTTCAGTCCTGTGTAAATTGTAAATAATGACACCCACAGATGAGATGTTGATGCCGCATTTAGAGAGTGGGAGAGACTGGCCGCAAAAAGATCAAATGTTGGACGAGAGTCTCGCGCACCAGGCCTCTTTTGGACGGCGAGAGGGAGTGACGCAGCACTCCCGAGTTATTTATCTTTCGGTCAGTCCTCCTTCCCTTCTTGTGAGCATTTCCCCGTGCACTTTCTCTTCTGCTGTGGTCTGTGGATCTTCCCCACTAATCAGGGCTAGAACCTCTCTTTATGAGAGCAAATATACAGTGCGTAAGTGGCGTGCGTTTACAGGCTCACCTCTGTAATAATGTGCTGCTTTTAAATCTCATATTATGATGCAGTCATAGCCTATGTAGTTTTATTCAGAATGTTATTCTTGGTGCAAGTTAGTTGTATCCTGTAGGCTAATTCAAGGGCTCCTGGTCTGGCATTTAGGACCAGTAAAACATATTACAACAATCTGAAATGTTCATTTTCATTATTTTTTTGTTAATGGATATTGTTGATGGCTCAAGGCATGGATTAACTTGGCTAACTCAAAGCTTCACAAAGCACGGTGCATAGGCTTTTCAGTAGAAATATCTTTGAATGAATACATTAGGCCTGATTTGAGTGCATGGGCGCACTGTTGCAGAGTATTGCGTATTCCCTCTCCCTCTCTCTCTCTCTCTCTTTTTCTTTTTTTCCCCTGTCAGGACAGACTCTCTAGAACCTAAGAAGTACATGATATAATACGAGTACCTGACTAACCTGATTTGAGGAGAGCAGGCCGGGTTGTAAGACTGTTGTTGTCAAAGGCGAATGAAAAGGCTTGAGAGTTTTTAGGCGCTCAGCTGTGCGAGTGCAGTCTGGCGCAGTCTGGCGCAGGTGTGCGCGAACGAGAGCGTGAGACAGTGGGAGGTGAGGAAGACGGGACAGGGAGAGGACAGGGAGAGGACAGGGAGAGAAGACGGGAGCGACGCTCCTCCTGTGTACCAGCAGCTCAGGTTAAATAAAAAAAGGCTTAAAGCAGGGAATTTATTCAGCAACATCCAGTTGTTTCTGCCCCCATCGCAGTTTCAAGCACCCCGAGAGGGGGAAAAAAAAAAAGGGGGGGATAGGCTAAATCGAGCTTGTAGCCTCCCGGCTTGGTGGCGTGGCCTTGGGGGAGCGACGCGTGACTCTCCCCATGGGCTCTGCAGCTCAGCCGGAGAGGATGTGAGCCCTGCAGATCGTGTCCCTCGCTGCAGGAGAAGCAGCGCAGCACGCAGTATCACTGCTTAGAAGTCACGGGAGTGGTCACGTAGGCACACCTGCATTCCGGGCTGACATTAGTTTTATTTTATTTTATTAAAAAAAAAAATATATCCTTCCTTTTTACATTTGTGCAAACTCACTCAAACTAGGTCAACGGTTTTTGAATCAATTGATATTTGCCCTTAATTGATTTGCAGTTAAGTGCAAGTGTTGGTTGTTGATTGACTTCCGGTCCTGCCCCCCAAATTCAATTAGTGAAACAGGAAGTTAATGGCTGAAATTTACTCAGCGATAGCTCTCATATTGAGTCAAGGTTCCTCAGTGCTATTTTAAAAAAAACAAACAAAACCAAAAAACATTTTGAAATGTTTAAACAAATACGCAAACCTTACTGTCTTAGATTTCAGCTATTTGCTTAGTTGTTATTTGGCAGTAAATTCCCACCAACAAATCATAATGAGAAATAAAAACAATGGTACTAATAGTAATTAGAGTGCTAAAATACATGCTGATTGTTGTGTGGCCAGAATGAGTGTTTGGAAAGTAAAAGGGAATAGCAGATGTGTGTGTGCGTGCGTGCGTGTATGTGTGTGTGTGTGTGTGTCTGTATGTGTGTGTGCGTGCGTGTATGTGTGTGCGTGTGTATGTGTGCATGTGCGTGTGTGAGTATGTGTGTGTGCGTGCGTGTATGTGTGTGTGTATGTGTGTGTGCGTGCGTGTATGTGTGTGTGTATGTGTGTGTGCGTGCGTGTATGTGTGCTTGTGTGTGTGTGCATGTATGTGTGTGCATGTGTGTGTGCGTGTATGTGTGGGTGTGTGCGTGTATGTGTGGGTGTGTGCGTGTGTGTGTGTGCGTGTGCGTGTTTGTGTGTGTGCGCGCGTGGGTGTGTGTGTGTATGTGTGCGTGTGTGTGTTCATGTGTGTGTGCGTGTGTGTGTGTGCGTGGGTGCTTTTCATTAAGCTGTCTGTTTGATACATTCTCAGAGCACGCTCTGTTGTCACAGAGCTTGACACTCGGCCATTTGCTCTAAATGATTTATCTGACAGGTGTGAGGTTATGGCGGTTATCTTTATTATTATAAAAATCTTTCCCAAAAATGAGAACACATTTGGGCTATTGTTACTTTTCGAGTTCAAAAACAGGAAGACTTGCGTCTTGCAAATGTCCAGCAGGAAATATGTCATATCTTATATGTTTCATGCCATTTGCGTGAAGTAATTTATCTCAGTTAATTTATATATTATATAATATATTTTGACTTAAAATAGGTCACAGTGCCCTGCCTTAAAACAATTCTATTTCCTCTTAAAATGTTAATTAAGGGTGGCCTTGAGAGTTGTGCTCTGGGCTGGCCATATGGATTGGGCATATGTTCTATGTATATAGAAAATGTTGCAATATATAATTAATTCTGTGCTTAATAATAATGTATAGGTTACAGAGAAGGGTATGTGTGTGTGGTGGAGGAGGGGGTGTGGAGAGGCAATGGATGGTAATTAAAAAAACTTTAAAAGGAAAATTTTCATTCATAATGTTTTCATGTATTCCTTATTTGGATAAAACAGCAAATATATATAGGCTATATATATTATTATTATTATTATTTTTTGTCTAAAAGTTGGCTGCCTTAAATTCTGAGGCCAAACCTTCATGCTATTGAATTGAATCATCCCCTTAATTCACAGACCTCACACTGACACACTAAGTTTACTGAAAGCTGGGGATATCGAGTCACAGCCACAGAAAGATCCACCAGTGTATTCATTCAATTGTGCTTCTGACACATAGTTTTGCATCCGCCGTTGCTCTTTGTGCCAGGCTGCAAGAAAGGCCATTTCAGTTCAGAGGAGGAACTGTGCATTACATAAATCAGACCAAAAATAAGTCATAATCCAGCACACGCTAGGCCCTGAACTCTACTGAATGTTGGCAGATGCAGATGCTGAAAATAGGTGGTAGATACCTGTGTAGCAGTGACAGAGTGAGCTGCAAAAAATATTTTCCACCTCCTTTGGTCATTTGTTCTGTAGCTTCTCAGGTAGAAACCTCATATTTAACGTGAAACATTATGCATTCGTAAAAAAGTCAACTGCGAATTGTGTAATAATGTGTCCAAATGTGCAAAAAGACCAACGAAAATCACACAAAAAAATAATAATTCTTCAGGCAGAGAGAACCCTCTTTAAAAAAGAGAAAGGCAACAGTTTTGAAAAAGCCTCTCATTGCAAAGGATATGAATAGCCTGTGTTTTCACCACTAGTTCGGGCAGCGTGGTTTGCCAATATCTGGGACTTATTACAGTTCTGTGCCTCTGTGTGTGTGCGTTTGTGGTGTGTGTGGATGATTAATTGTAAGTATATGTGCGTGTGTGTGTGTGTGTGATAGTGTACCTTTGTTTCGTGTGAGTGTGTGTATGTGTGTGTGTGTGTGTTTGTATCTGGTGTAGGTGTGTATGTGCATGTATGTGTGTATGCAATTATGCATGTGTGACTGTGAGTCTATGTTCATATAAGTGTCATGTGGTGGGGGGCTAGTATGCATGTCTGCTTGTGTGTGTACATGTGCGTGTGTTAGTGTGCACTTGTGCATATGTGCGTGTATGTGCATGTGTGTGTGAAAGAGTCCAGACTACACCAGATAGGTTTAGAGTAAGTGTGAAATTGGCTTTGGGCTCGTATAATTGGTATGTTTCAACTGTGAAAGTTGTGAAATGAAATAGGATTTCACAGGATTCTGCTGGTCTGGGATTTAGGTTTCCTTTCAGCTAAGTAGTGTGGGTTAGCTTGATCCAATCGACAGTAGAACTGGAATGGTTGCTTATTCACTGCCCAAGGCCTTGCTAGTGTGTTCCTCAGCATACAAATGAACTACTTTGAATGGAGGCGACTCTTTAAAAATACCTTTCAGCGCTGATCAGAGAATGTAACCTGTGTGAATTTGTGGTGTCATAGACATGATAGCAATGTGAAAAACTGATGAAGGTGAGAACAGATGAGCCTTTTGTGTGATGTATATATCATATCTTTTTAACAGTGGATTTTTTTTCATGGTAACATACAGCTTCTATTTACATGAAAAGTAGCCCTGTGGACAACTTTGATTATGAAATCTGATAAAATGTCTACACCATTTCTGATATCCCCTTCCACCCTGATTAATTAGGAAATGTGATAGTTTATAGATATAAATGGTCTGTGTGTGTGTGTGTGAGAGAAAGAGAGAAAGAGAGAGAGAGAGAGAGAGAGAGAGAGAATGATTTTAATTAGCAATGCCATTTTAAGGAATCAGTCTGACTTATTTCTGAGGACATATATTATGTTCTTTCTAGAGCTTTATAGTGTTATATAATATTAGATTTTTTTTTCCTCCAGAAGTTTAAAAGGCACTGACATTGGACCAAAAAATGCATAACCACAGAGACAACTGCATAGCTGAATAATTGTGTGGATGCGCAATAATTAATCCGCAGCCAAAATTTGGAAAGCTTTTGCGCTTTGATACATTTCATATATTAGCATGTTCTTGCGTACGCACAGTGAAAGGAGATTTAAGCAAAGACTTGTTTACTTTCAATGACTGTTTTGTTACGTTTCAGGCAACCGAAACTTTTCTGGTGAACGAAGACCCATCCAGAGGCCCGGGACTGCCGGAGTGCTTCGTAGTGTCTGATTCGTACAGGGTACGCACGACCTTTTGTTACCTCTCTTATTACTCTTTCGAATGGCATGGAATGTTTTGTTAGAATAATTGTTATTATTATTAGTTTGCATTTGGTAATAACGGCGCCAACCCCAACGCTGTTCATAGCTGACATATCTCAGCTGCACCCCATCACACTCATTATTGCCGCACACGCTCGCTCTAAAAAAAAAAGCGTGCGGATTTGCCATGGCACCCACCGTCATAGGCAGCGGCATCATAATGTGCCACCTGGATATTTCCAAAAATGCAGTAATTATTCGAGTCCTGTCAATAGCGTGTTGAAAGTGAGCAAAACCCCTGTATGCCAGCTAGGTCTGTTTTTTTTCCCTCTCACAAATACATCGGAGAGGAATCTGTGGTGATTCATTTAGCGTAATTACAGTTACAGGTCCCTTGAACAGGATGAATCCTTCACTCAGTGCTCAAGGTCACAGACTTAAAAGAGAATGTGATAAGCTAGTGACTCCTGTAGGCACATCCATGGACAAGACAAGGCCCCATAGTCTTCCAAGGAGAGTCTCTTTGGTACTTTTCATAAAGGTTCTTGTGTAAGGTCCATTGAGAGGGCATCATGTGACAACAATACTGATTGCTTTTGGTGCTTTTAATATTTAAAATATTGCTACTCTGTAAAATTAGAAATTCTGTAAGGTTTTTTGGTAATAAATATACTATTTTTTTAACTGTAAATGTAAATGAATTGATTTTGATAATATGCTGGTATGAATATATTTTCTTTACCTGAGAGAGCTGACCATATAGTCTACCCCGTGGCAGCTCTTGTAGTTTTTACACTTTTAAGAAATATGAATATTCGGTAAAGTGCTTTCCCAGTTCTGAGGGACCCTCAGAAATTCAAACTGTGGACAGTTTGTACTCAGTCACAAGCCGACTTCCAAAATACCTTCCTCCGTACACAAGAGTTATTACCCATGTTACACAAAGTCCTTTATTAAAAACAGGACCCTCACCAAATAGTGAGTAGCAAATATGCATACTTGACTGTGTGAAAGGGGAACCATCTAAACTGCAGCCGTCACATATGGTTCTCCCGTGTGTTTTTTAACGAGGGATTTATCCAGACAAACCACAAAATGTGGGGCTGATTTTGGGGCAGCGGTTCATGCGATGCCGTAGATAAGGGCTTGTGTTTGTGTGCGTGCGGAAATCAAGATCCTTCAGTTGAGTGAATGCCTCCCGAGGCCGCTGCCCGCAACCCTGTGCATTCTGCGGTCACGTGACTTAGTTTCTTGGTGACTTGGGGAGAAGAGAAAGAGACCCCGCGATACAAATTTGGCATTCTGGGACACTTTGCGGGAGGTCGCTGAGATGTGGTTTGCGGGCCTTCCCTGAAGGGTGTGGTGTAGAGAAGGGGGCTCTCAGAATTCGATCTGTATATACTTTAACCTCTCTCTCTCTCTCTCTCTCTCTCTCACACTCTTTCTTGGACTCCTCGAGCTGGGCGCTGTAATTGGCCGCAGAGCTGCCGGAGCTCTGTGCTTCTCCTATAGTGAGCTGTATTTCTCATACACTGAGGCTCAGTCCTCGTAGAATCGCAGTGCCAACTTTCAAACTTGGCTCCGCATCATTTCAATGACTTCACCACAACCTCCCCCCCCCCCCCCTTCTCAACCCCCCCCCCCCCCCCCCCCCAGAGCATGCTGTAAAACTTTACTTCACGCTAAGCTTAGACGTGCAGAGGACGAAGTTTGAGTGCTGCTCTTTCTCCATATGCGCGGCTTTCCGGGCGCGCTCGTCCAACTGTTGTTTGACCAGTCTTTCTGTCCGCATCACTCTCTCCCCGTCCATTGCTCGATGAGCGCAACAGGGAAGCGCTGTGTTTCGCAGAATGCCACTTCAGTGTTAAGTTCATGAGCATCCCATCGTGTATCGTGCAGGACTTATTACAGTATGTTCCTGTCTTGGCGAAAGATTTTCCTATCTTTGCCTGTCCAACTGGCACCGAAACACAATTTAAGTGGGAATATGTAAAATGGGTTGGTACTCACGGGGAGTGAGTACAGTTGGTGCTATTTAAAAAAAAAAAAAAAAAAGAAAAAAGAAAAAAAAAGCTCTTATACAGTGCAGTATGGAATTAATGCCTACTCAGGCATCATTAAACCCAATATAAACTTATAACAGATGGCACTCAGTCTGAAAACGTGTACACACATAGTACACACATATATGTGTGTCTATGTGTGACTTTGAATTGCATATAATCAATGGATGGATAATAGCCTATTTGAAACAGCTGAAAAATATGCCGTTCTGAATGACATATACAGAGGTGAGTTTAAGACAGAAATAAGTTGCAGAAATCAGCAACTTATTCCTGTCTTAAACTCATCTCTGTATATAGGCTATATATATGTGTGTGTGTGTGTGTGTGTGTGTAAGGACTTCTGGGCATATGCGTGTGTGCGTGTGTATTATAATTATTATTTAATTATTTACAAATAGATTGTCTATTACCAAAACATGTTCATTTAACTTACTTCCATTGTAAAATATATTGAAAATACTTCACAGTTTAGTTACTGAATCCATAATAAAATCTGTTCTAAAACCACCGTCTCATGGGCAATTCCGAAGAATGTAGAATATAAAATTACATGCCCATTTATTTTATTTCAGGTATTTCGCACATTCCCAACGACACGTTTATGCACGCACAAGCACACACACACACACACACACACACACACACACACACACACAGCGATCGCCAGTTCTGTTTTTACAAAGTTACTGTTGAATGCGCGGTTTGTCCCAGTATGACATATTTTGGCGGCATATCGCAATTTGTTTTTGTTTTTTTCTGTGCAGGGTTCTTCAAAACGTGTACTGCTAAACGTATCATAACGATTGTAATACAATAACACGGAAATAATTCAGCAGGCAATTCGTTGCCATTTTCAGCTCCAGTAGATGGTGACAGCAAATTAGCTAATGAGCTGATATGTAAATATGTGATCGTTATGAACTGATTTTACTGAAAATATCTACGTGTTTTAATATAAATGGTCTCGTCGTAATTGTAGGGATCAGAGAGAGAGAGAGCGAGAGAGAGGGAGAAAGAGAGAGCGAGAGTGGTGGGAGGGGGCGAGTGAGAGAGAGAGAGAGAGAAAGAGAGAGAGGGCCACTGCGAGGGCGAAAGCGAGGAGCGCGAGCGAGAGAAAAACTTTTTTCCAAAGTTTGTGTAAGCTTTCACTTTCAGCCTTCGAGGCGGGGTTACCAGTACAGCATGGATTGAGAGGGGACGGCGAGCGATTGCAATGCAGCACTACAGCGAACTTCCATCCAAGTTAAATAAGCTCTCTTATTTCTATTTCTAAAAATAACCATGTACTCCCCGTACTGCTTGACACAGGTAAATATTGTTTATTTTGTTAAAATGTCTAAGCTTTCGGATGCTTTGTAATCTTCGTGATGTTGTGTTTAATAAGTTGTTTTCGTATGCTCCTTTTCGCTGTCCGCTGTTTTCTGATAGTTTACCCCCTCTCCCCCGCTCCCCTTTCTTTGGTGGCATCTTTCCAAACGGCTTTCTTGTGCGTTTCATTGCACATGGTTTGAGGAGAAAATGGCGCTTCTCCCAAATCTATTTTATATAAAAAGGAGGGGGAAAGAAGGGGAGAGGGGCTGGAGTAGATTGACAGAGGAAACCGGTGTAGGGATACGTTCTGTATGCAATTTCAGTTAAGTGTTGGCGTATTTTGAAGTGTAGGGTGCCGTGTAGATGGAGTAACATTTAAGGAGGGTTTTCGGTGTAAAACTGGATGTGTGAATCTAAAGCTGCGGTAGTCGAGGTGGGTGACTGTCAGTCTGTATAGCCGCCAGTCAACGTGCCGGAGCCGAACGGTTGCTATCGCGTCCTTTTAAAATGTGGTGTAGTAGGCTACAGCTAATTTTCTGTAGTTTTTACTGTGTTTTTATTAGCATAGCCCATCTCTCCTGCCATGAAAGGTGGGAAAACACGGACTGTATTAATTCAGTTTCAATTAGGAAAATAAAAATAAAAGATGAATAGGGAGTACCATATTAATAAATACAAATGTCATGGATACTGCGGACTAGATAAAACTCATGAATGAATGACAGAATAAACATATTCTGACAGATAGATTTAAATAATTGCTTAGACTCGTTTTATAGTTCACTCCTGATGGCTGTGCAAGTGTGATATTCACCCAGCCCGTTGGTTTATTTAAGGGGATATTGATCAATTTCACTTAAGAAAAGAAAACTTGTCATTTCAAACTTCTTGCTATCTCAGCGAGGTGAACAGGTGACAGCAGAGACGCTTTCTGGTTAGTTAATTATACCATGCCAGTTAATTCTAGGAGTGCACTTAAATAAATAAAAAACCCTATATATATGGTAATCCATTTAAAGGTATTTAAAGAAAAAATCCTCAATGTTTTTCACCAGCCATTCATCATTGGCCCGGCTCTCGTAATCACCCTTACATTCTAATTTATCACTCAATCATCTGTGGCGTTCTTTAATTTGCTTAAAAGGCCCATGTCAGTCAGTGCCTCCATAATCGCGTCCAGTGTTAAATATAGCCCGACACGTGCTTTTCACCTATAGGCCTACTTGGTACAAATGTTCAGCAAAATATTACTAGGATGTAATGGGTGGGAACAATCACTGTAAAACAAAGTAGATGCTGCAAGCCAGTGGTGATGCAAAGATTAAAGACATTCAAGTTTAACAAAATAAATGTAAAATATCTGATGATTATATTGGCAGTTTAAAATCATATGTAGTCTTCTCGATATTATAAACATGTAAGAGTGGTCTTTTTGTAATGTGGTATAGGTCTATATTGCTTTCATCGTAAAAAGAAATTTCCTTATACTCCCATAACTTGGTCGGAATACCGGGACGCGCATCGCAGTTCAGGGGGAAGGCCGCATTCACCCCCGCCTTTTCTTTTTTTTTTTTTTTTTTAATCCTCGCGCTGTGAAGTGAACAGCTTCATGGCATCTACGTGTCTTCTTTTTTTGCAGCATTTCAGAATTTTAAAAATGTATTTGTGTACATTATTTAAGTTATCGTGTTTTCTATTTTCCCCTGGCTATGAGTAGGCCCGACCATATGTATTAGTGCAAAGCCGTGTTTCGGCTGCAGTTACGGAAATGAAACGCATATGCAGGGTTATGACGTGATCCTTTGAATGTAGCAGTGTCGCATTTTAGATAGTTAATTTATTTGCGGGGATCGCTTTTATTGTTTTATTTTTGAAGTCTTGTGGCACCTTTAAAAACCTGCATAATCGGCCTATTGCTGTTTAGCTGTTTCCTATTATACTACCATACTACCAATATGAATAATTATATTAGTAGGTTAACTGATTACTCTTTGGCTCATAATACAACATAAGTGGAACTTCCTTAATTTACTTGTCTTCTAAATTTAATTCGGTAAAGCATGTTAGTCCACAAATGCAGAAGGCGCGCGCCTTGCCTTCTCTCAAAAGTAGAGCTGGAGTGACGATTCATGTAGACTAAACATTTGCAGTGTAGGCCTAGCTGCAAAGTGGTGTTTAATTTGTGACTTCACTTAAGATCGATCCTTAATTTGATTATCAAACATTATTAAGAATAAGGGTGAATATTTGAGTTTCTATATTAGCCGCCATCGCCCGTGATTGAAGGCACCTGCCTACTTGCACACGTGTAACTCAGGAGATGAGTCAAATTGCATAGTGAAAATTTGCTAATAGAAGTTTTCTTTTGAATTTTTTTTTAAATCACGTCCCACATATATCAAAGCAATTCCTTCCCATAGTTCATATGATAAGAGCTGGGGGTTTTGCGGGTCTTTTGAGCCCTTCAGGTATGTTGAGAGTTAAATAATTTAGAAGTGTAGGCCACTTGTAAGTATGGCTTCAAGCTTTCTTCCCGTGGTTACAAACGGAAGACGCTTGTACATTTTCTTAGAAGTAAACCGCACACGCTTTAGCCACCGAAAAGAGAAAGGGAGTCTATAGTAAAACAACACTTGAAAATTAAATTAATAATTTCAATCCTACAACAGCCTATCAACTATTACGTCGATTACTGCCAGAATTATGTTAGGGTTGATCGGAAAAGTGCATGGTAGTCATGTTTAACCTTACAAAAATATGACTTTGCCTCATGTTCTGTGAAATATCTCAAATATGTTTTCAAAAGTATTACATGGAAATCTCGGGATAGTAACGAGGCCTGTAAGCAAACGATTTCTTTCCATTAATTAAAATTAATTGACACCAGAAGGTCCAACCTTCACGTTGCAGTAGCCAACACTTATGTGCCGCATCTAATACACATATAGGGCTTCTTGGGCCTTTGCGAATGTAATAGCCTTGTTTATTTTTTTGACAATTAATTAAAATAAAACGGAAATACCAATAATTATTTTAACATCTTCATTTATGAATTACATGTAAAGCGAGCTCACACCCAGTGTACCTTATTAAATGAAACCCTTTTCTGAAATGAATCATTCGGGCGGCTTCCGGCCTCGTGCCATGGTGAAAGACAAGAAAAAATGAATGTTTTTTGCCTCCTATTTCCAATATGAAATATAGAATACCTGCAGTCTTTTGGTGATCACTTGGCACAAAAATGTTAAGTTATATCAAGAGAAAAGGCTGCATAGTGCTGTGTTAACCTTCAGCTTCTAGGGTTGAGTGCCTATGCGTTCGTACAGAAGTACATTCGCTTGGGTTCCCGGACGCCTCTCTAAACGGTCGTGTTGTCCGGAGATAGCACTTTTGTGAATTTGGTTGATTTAGTTGTTGTCAATAATTAAAATCGTTGGGGCCTGTGAGTTTGTTACGTATGTAAACAATTGACAATGAATTATTAACACTGATAAAAGCTTTTCTGGAATGGGCGAAATAGATGGGGATTGTGTGGATGATGCGTAATGGAATCAAAATATGGAAAGCCAAATTTGTAAATCTGCAAAGTGGACTGGGATGTTTAAAAGCAAAGGTGGCGGCATGTCTCGTCTTTGGGGGTAAAATTTTTATATATATATTTGCAGTCTATTTACATGCAATTTTAATGAAGGTTGCAAGTCAAGCAGTTAATTTACACTAAAAAGAAATGCTTTGAAACTGCTTGTTTATTTTTTTAAGTAAAACCACTCGGAAAAATATGGAGATTTTAGTTGTATAAATAAGAATATATGCTGAGAAGGGTATTCAAGGCTGTAGTATCCTTTTTTAAAAGATTTCTTTTTAATCCAGCTGGCAGCAGAACTGGTAAACATGCAAGGTCTTCGAAACTTTCCAAAGCGGCTACAAAAGAACAAAGCACCATTATTTATAACACAGTACTTGTTGTATTTTGTCATTTAACCATACTCACTGTTATTGCTTAAGTCAAGCAGCAATTCAATATCACAGTCGTATATTGTACCATATGTCCTTTTGTAAGTGATTTAAAGTTTTGATAGGCTATATCATTATTTATCGTTGAATAAACTACTTAGAAATTTCAGTTTGGCCAAGTTGGTGTTGTTACTGCAACGTTTTTATAAGGTAACGCGTGCAGGTTATTTTTGCACATATTTTATCCTACTGTAAACGCATAATAACGGAGACTGCTAATTTTCCAAATAATTAATAACTGTTATTCGGGAAACTGATTTTGTAAATCATCGTTGTTATCCAGTGAGAATAGTGCAAACACTTTCAGATTTACGTCTTTCTTTGTATAAAAATTAAGAAACGAGAGACCCGTCGCTGAGTAACCGGTAGTCTTTGCCAAATACATTCGGCCGATAGCAACATTGTTCGAGCACAGTGCAACTTTTTAAAGCCATAAAATAAATTTCTGACGGGTGAAGTTTTACACTGCTTTTAGATTTAACGTCACACAACGCAGCGTTCAACTTGAAACTCGTGGTTTAACCTATTTATAAAGAAGGGCACATACGCCATATTCCCTATAGGATTAACTCACACATTTAGAGTCACGATTTTAAAATAACCCCGAAACTAGAAAACATGTTTGATAAGATTTCCACTCGCGGTTTTTTTTCTCACGTTTGACATCTATCGCTTCTTGTTAGCCATTCAATTCTTGTTAACCATTTCCGTTCCAAAGGTAAGTCAGTTACAGTAGTTCACTTCAGTCCCTTTCTATCTAATTCATTCTCGAACTCTTCAGCACCGTAATCTCAACCATAGCCTAATTGTTCAGCCCAACCAGCCGCCGTAGCACACTACTGTTCGATTTTACCGACAAGAACGGGCTGTCTTAATTATGTCATGCTTTCTTTAGTGCCTGGAAATTCAAATCGGCTTTATATATAGAGACCGAGAGTCGAAGGTAAAACGATTGCGAATTGAACGAAGACAGCGAGCGCAGTAACCCGCCGTCTGCGTGCTTAACCCTTTCGCAAACAAGATAGCTTAGTCTACGCTGCTGTGGAGTTAAAGACGCGCAAAAATAATAATTTCAGGTATTTCCCATTACAGCGTTCCAAACGATTTTATCCGCGGTCTTGGGTGCTTGCCTATTGTAAGTTATTCCAACGCAATTCGTTGTCTCATGGCCTGAGGTGTTTTTTTCAGGGGTATTGAAAATCTATAGATATGTCACGACTCTTTAAGTTTCTGATTTTTATGCCTTTATCGGTTATGCTGTAAAATGTTTTACATCTGTTAAATGTTTATAGGCCTATTCAACTATAGTCCTGTGTATACAATGCGTTTAATATTTGTTGCATTAAGCAGAAGCGTTGCTGCCTAGTTTTCAACTACACTTAGTTCACAAAATTTAACAAAACTGCAAGATATGTCCTTTCTAAGATATATCTTGCTGGTTCCTCGGAGTCATTCTAAACATGTAAAAGGAATTAGGAGGTTGATTAGCTTTGCGGTTGAGTATAGATGCACGTACATCAACAGATGCACATTACCCCTCAACGTACATTCTAGTTTATCGCTATTAATAATAACAATCTTCCCTGCTATTCTGTTGAGGGGTTATCGTTCTATTAACGGTTGTCCTTAACTCGGACAAATGCAATTAAGCATGTGTCACAATTTTGCGAGCCTCAGAACATGTTGTGTAAATATCTGTGACCAGCGCTGGCTTCAGGGCTTCTTGTTGTGGTCAGGCTGCAAAAACAAACTGGAACTGTAAGGGAATCTCAAGGGTTTGCAGTGCTACTGCGCGTTGGTTACTGGGAGGCATTGTCAAATTAGCACTTTAATTAAAAAGCAAATATAGCCTGGCTGCGGCTAAGGTGACCCGTCTTTTTTTTCCCTGCGTGACCCGAGAGCCGCACAGCGAAGCCGCATGAAGTTCCAGCAACAGCAGCAATGTGCGAACCAGGCGGCTGTGTGCTGAATAAAGTAAACCTTTTTGTTAATATTTTCGACTGAGCACCCCCACTCCCACTGCCCATTGTGAAAAATATATCCCCCACACCCCCTTATTTAGTGACATGCTCTATCAGCTATACCCCACTGAGAACAACATTTATATGCCCTGTGAAGCTAAAATCAGACCTTTATTTGTCTTTCCCCTGCCCTGCCTCACTCCAGGCCTGGAAAAAAGCTCGGAACAGCTGTCCATGGGATTAAAATATGCCAGATTCACAGTCTGGAAGGAAGGGGGGGGGGGTGGGACAGAATTTTGGGGTTTTTAGGATGAAAGGCAAGCATTAAACAATTGGCCTGTCCTGGCCATTAGGGTCCACACTCAAAATCTTTATTACAATTAGACATACACGATGGCCTATAAGATTAGTGAATAGGACTGGTGTGGGTCTTGATGTTTCTCTTTCTGAGCTGGAAATCCTATTACATGGACCCCCATTTGACTGCTGTGTAATAAAGTATTCGCCATGGAGGACACCTGGGAAATATCTGTAGTAGAGAGCTGTGTGTGACATTGTGTACAGAACTCCTCCTCCGTCTTGGTGTTTAAATAATATTTCAGCAAATATTAGGGATTGCAATCTGTTTTCACGCGTTATTCATGCTGTAGGAATGTCGGGTAAGGACGGCCTCGTGTGGAATCGGCTGAGAGTGGAGGCGCGCGTTATTGCTTTTAAAATTTTGAAGTGGGTGGCTGCGATGGCGGTGAAAACTAAATCAGCGCATCACTCAGTCAGCTGGAAAAATTGGCATCACGTGGATGAAGTGGCGAGGCGGAGGTGGAGATCAGGGTGAACGACTGAGGCTCAGGTAGAGCAGGTACTCGGTGTTCTCTTTGCTTTCATTCACCCCTTCAGGGCACTGCTGCTGGATCAACCATGAGATCAAAAAAATCATTTTCATCTGTTTGCTGGGAGCCACATCTTTGATGACGGGGCATTTGGGGCTTGTAGTATTTCATATTGAGAGAGCTCCCTGCATCCCTATTGGTCAGAAAGAGCTCCTCACCAATACCGCTCGGGCAGTTGTAACATGCTAGTGCCTCTGTAAGATTGGTCTACAAACTTGGTCCGTCTGAAATATTGTGCAATTCTACCCATTTTTTTTACAGTACAGATCTCTGTAAACGGCCTGAGGTTTCTTGAGTTATGGAATATTCCTTATTGCACTGTGCACTTAAAAAAAAGTAGGCAAGACGAGGGAGTCAAGTGTGTGTGTGTGTCTGTATGCGTGCCTGTGTGTGTGTGTGTGTGTGTGTGTGTGTGTGTGTGCGTGCCTGTGTGTGTGAGTGTGTGTGTGTGCGCGCCTGTGTGTGTGTGTGAGTGTGTGTGTGCGTGCCTGTGTGTGTGAGTGTGTGTGTGTACGTGCTTGTGTGTATGCATGCCTGTGTGTGTGTGTGTGTTTGTGTGTGTGTATGCATGCATGTGTGTGTGCGGGCCTGCGTGTGTGTGTGCGTGCCTGTGTGCGGGCCTGTGTGTGTGTGCATGTGCTTTTCTCCCTCCCTTCTCTCGCTCTCCTCAGCAGGGACTGGGCTTGGCAGAGTTCTGGACAGTAGTGGCAGCCCCATTGCGGGCTTGCGACTGATGTGTTGTGCCGTTGCTGTGGCTACGGAACACACACATACACATGCACACGATCACACACGATGCATCATACGCAATAAATACACACACACACACACACACACACACAGTAGGGGAGAAAGGGGGGGGGAGGGGGGCACTAATCAATCCAGTGTGCTAGCTGCGAAAAGCCTGAGAACAGCCTCAGTAAACATGCTATTCACACTCCCGCACACACCACCTAGAAAAGCGTGGCACACACGAGGCTTTCCCGTCATCCACAGGAGCTCATGTGTCCCTGCACAAAGGTCCCCTCTGGTGTTATATCTCAGGAAGGATGAGGAAGATAGATGGTGGAGGTGGAGTGATCAGGACAGTATATTCTTGGTCTTATTAAATGGAGATCCTTCTCAGGGAGCAGTTGTTCCTTTTCAAACGCTTAAAATCTAGTTGCTTTTTTGTACATTGGGCGTGGTTGTGGGCATGTCACAGTGATGACTAATGTGCAGGTGGACATTTGTCTGATTCAGCAGTTGCAGTTGTAAGGGTTTTTTTCTCAACACCTTGCGACGTAGTGTATATGGGTGACAAGTATTTCTCTCATTCCACCTTCTCTTCTGAATTTGTTTTTGTAAATGGTTCAGGTAAAATGGAATAGATGGCTAATTTGCAAAACATAAAGTAAAATAGATAACTCTCATAAAAACTAAATAAAAACTTTCAAAATATCTGCTGTCTTTTTTCCTTTATCACTTCTGAAGTTATCAGTGTTCAACCCAGATTCAATTTAAGCCCTATTGTGCTATTCCAAAACCTGATGGTGGTTTCATAAAAATCTCATAGTTATTCTACAAATTTCCCAAGATGGAGAATATGTAACACCTCACCAATGATGGGCTTCAACCTTCTGCATTCCAGTGCAGTAGGTGGTGGCATATGGCATTTCCCTTTGTTCGAACCCAATCAGAAACTCCAGCAAAGAGGAAGACAAGGGGCTTTTTGGACCTCTTATTCTGCTTGGAGGGAATCATGGGAAGTGTAGTGTAGTAAACATGGCGCCACATCACAGGTATTGACAAATTGCTTGGAAGCATCTGGAAGCAATGCATTTCTGTCCAGATAAAACCTGTCAAGTTGTCATTCTGTCCCTGTACTGTTACCCGAAACACCAGCGGTGCATTCATAGCCCTGGCAAATGGGCGCTCCTCCACTTACTGGACTGCAGCCCCCAACGACCAAATGCATTTAGCTTCCCCTAGGCCTGCGAAGGCCAGCTGTGGAATGTTCTGCCGTTCTCGGCACTAATTCAGAGTAATTTGCCAAATGTCGGAACGCATAAAGGAGCCCCTCTTTTTCCGCAGACATGGTGAAAATTTGGGG
>CM077285.1:70819970-70829970 GCA_039654925.1 Anguilla pacifica | reverse complement strand
CTGGCGGGCGGCTTTCCGGCGCGGTCGCCGCGGGACGGCGGTCCTCCTCCGGCCCCCTCTGCCGAAGCTCGTCCGCGCTCCGGCGCAAGCGTCCCGCTGCTTTTAACAGGCTTTGGGGGGGGGGGGGGGGGAAGGAACCGCGAACTGGAAAGTTAATAACGAGCCCGTTGAATCGCTCCACACTTAGCGGTAATTGAACGCAATTTTAGAGACGTCTGTTTTATTCGCGAGGCGCGCTTTCTTTCAAAGGGCCTTCTCACGCGGCGGTTTTAGGGTCGTCTCGTCTTTTGGGGGCCCTGGGTTTTCGGGGGGACCTTCGCTGCGGTTGCTGTGTTTAATCTAACAGGATTTCGCACGCCGCCTCACGGTCTCGGCTGCCTAGCGGCTCTGCGAGGGAAGACGGCGGCGATGGCGATCGTTGTCCCCGTTGTTAATTATGAAGGATGATGATTGCCGTAATCTATGTTCCAAGACAAATTGAAGTCAATGTGGATCAGCTGGAACAAATAAAGACGCTGAACGTCTACGGCTAATTCCTTTATAATTGTTTTTGATTGTTCTCTCCCCCCCCCCCCCCCACCCCCCACCCCACACTCGTTTGGTCATTATTCCAGTGGAATTTCAGCACATGTGCGACTTCGCACTGCTTAACTCAGAAGTAAATGCGTGCCCCCTGCTGCAAGCGTTTAAACCACTGGTATGTGTGTGCGTGTGTGTGTCTGTGTGTCTGTGTGTGTGTGTGTGTGTCCTCTGGCACATTAGTGTGCGCACGTGTGGCTATATTTCGCTTGTCCCTGCACATGTGTATGCATGTGTGCGCATGTGTACATCTGTGCGCACTCACGCGTGTGTGAGTACATGTGTCAATGTATGTTTGTTTGTGTGTGTGTGCATGTGTGTGCATGCTTGCGTGTTTGTGTGTGCGTGTGTGTGGACATGCGTGTGCGTGTGTGTGTATGTGTGTGCGCGTGCATGCATGTTTGTGTGTGCGTGCATATGGGGGATTGCTTTAGCCATTAATCACACTGTGGTTACAGAGGGGCGGAGGCAGGGGACTGTAGCGGGGAGGTGGGGGTCCGTTATGGGAGGAGGGCCGAGTGACTGTGCGACGGAGTTTGTGGGTTTGCATTTATTGACTTAAAGATGCTGGCAGCCCTGGCGTTTGACACAGAATAATATAGAGCGTGGCTGCGGGCCCTGGGAAACGTACGCTTTTGAACGACACTGGGCTAATGGCGCTGACAGAAGCATTCTTGTGGCACTCTCGTTTTTTTTTTGTTGCATTTTCGGGGAATTAAGGGGCACAGGAGAGTAGGAGAGTTAGAGGAATAAACCAGCCGTGCTCGGCCAGAAATTGTGATGTAAGTTAGAGACAAAGGCAGTGAAGTCATATGCGCATTATAGAAAAGGCACCAGCATTCATTTTTAAATGATACCAAATGATATCCTGCTTTAAGTTCATGGGGACACAGATTTGTGGGACAGCACATTCAGTGGCTTTGCTCTGTTAGGTACAGATGCTGGCACGTTTATGCACGGAGAAAAAAAAAAACACAAATAAGAATAGGAATAGAGCTGATGGGAGTTTGATGTGAATAAGGGAGTGTTAGTGTGTGTGTATGTGTGTGTGGGTGTGGATGTGTGTGTGGGTGTGTGCGTGTGTGTGTTTGTGTGTGTGGGTATGTGTGTGTGTGTTTATGTGCATGTGTGTGTGTGTGTGGGCGTGTGTGCATGTGCATGTGTGTTTGTGTGTATGTGGGTACGTGTGTGTATGTTTGTGTGCTTGCTTGTGTGTGTGTGTGTGTGTGTGTGTGTGCACGTATGATAGACCTACATCTGAATCCCTGTTGTGAAATCCTGTATGTGCAGACCACGTCGGTTCGGTGCCCTATTCTTCTTTTTCCCCCTTTTTTACCCGACTTGCCTTTTTCCCCCCTCAGAACCGGAGTGTGATTGAAACGGGCGATATGCACATATCCGGTTTCTTTGGGGATGCGGAGGAATGTTAATGCATCATAACCGTATTACAGCACTCATTCCTGCGCACGGCCGGCTCTTATCGGGAGAATCAGCTCTGTGTGAATGGCCGACGTCGTCACACAAAGCGCAGTGAAAAGGACTGCGCTTGTGCCCCCCCCCCCCCCCCTCCCCGAAAGGCCATCTTAACGTTTTCGCTGGGAGGGAAGCTTGTCACTGGTGGGGTTTCAGCCGGTACAATTACTCCACTGTTAAAACAATAATACATTTGTCTTCAATAACCTAATTCCTTGACTCTGGGAAAAGAAACAACACAAACACAAAAGTCCTGTAATGGCTCAAATATTTTAGTCCAAGTGACGGCTTTGTTTGTGCAAATCTGGTGCTCAGACGACCTGCCTGTGTTTAGCTGGCTCGTGTTTTTTTGTGATTAGTTTTGTTTTTTTTTGTTTTTTTTTTTGCTTTTTCAAAGCGAATGGGTTCTTGGTTCCATACCTATAGAACGTATGACAAATTAGTATCGGTGAAACAGATCTCTGTGCAGTGGATAGTATTTCTGAAAACAACGTACCAGAATTTTTTTTATGGACCAAGTCCAATGTACCAACAACCAAGTCCTTTTTTAAATTAGAATAATTCTAGGCTGATTTAGATGGACTGTATGTGCTGTATGTATGTTTAGTCGGAGAGGGAGCGTGATCCGTGTTTAACCGTAAGCAGATGTGTGAAGTGGAGACCAGCGAGTAACACATCGCTCACTCGCTCGCTCGCTTCTTTTCGACCCGAGCGGATTTATCCGTGGGGGGGGGGGGGGGGGGGGGACACGGATCCGTCAAGGTACGGTTACGGCGTCCTTGTTATCGTCCGAACGGCGCTTCTCCGGAATGTTCCGGCGGTCGGGCCGCTCAGCCGACAGCGCAGGGGTCTCTCGTAACGTTATTTTTTTTTTTTTGTCTCTCCCTCTCGACAAAGAAAAAGAAAAAAAAATAAAAAAGTTAGTGGCATTAAATGAACTTGAATAGCGTTTGTACGAGTCCGATAGGGGCCGTGTGTTCTCTGGGTTGTGTCCGTCGGAGTTGATCTTACACGCTGAAAGTCTCGCTTCTCACAGTGCACAGCTTTGAATGGCTGACCGTCGTTGGCTTATGTTTGTGCGCCCCCCCCCCTCCCCCCTCCCCCCCCCCACCCACCCACCCTCTACCCTTGTTATAAGCCAGGGCTGTGAGACTCTCCCTGTTAATCCTTCAAAACCGAGGGAGGTTTTTTAAAGGGAAGAGAGGTTGTCGGGGTATTGTTCAGTGACAGGAAATGGGTGTTAATGTCTTACACTCTTCTGTCCATTCATTTATTTCCAGTAAGGAAGAAGGGCAAAGTTTGAGGAGGAACACTCACTCGATGATCCTGACAGAATGACATTGTTTCAGCTGTGAGATCTGTCTCTGTGACGTTTTGTGGGGATTTGCCCGCCGCCTTCCGACGCAGTGGAAGGAATCGCTGGTCTCCTTTCAAGCAGAGTCTCTTCAGTTCTTGAGCTAAAGCCAAAAAGCACCTGACGTGGCAGTAACAAAGCTGAGAATAAAGCAGAACACTCAAGTGAGATTATATGGCCGCAAGATACCCACGGACAAAATCTAAATTTTGGTTTTCACGGCAAGCAAACTTTGGAGGGGGGGGGGGGGGGTTTAAAATGTTAAAAATATGACTTAGGTTAGAATTTCTGGTTGGCTTTTCTCCAAGCTGAATTTACTCAAATCTACAGTTGCTCCAAGATAATGGGCTAATCAGGTCCAGCGGAGCTGGTGTCTGAAACATTCGCCAGCCGTGCGTTTCTCCTACCGGAGAGAATCTGAGGTAGAATCACAGAGATTCCTGCACTTTCCACAAATGAGTCATTGTGCTCCCACTGGCCTATTCCCGTACCTGGGATTACAGGTTTCTGTCAGCCGTGTTGTGGTAATTGTAGGGTACATGGCTGGCAAGCGGTTCTCAATTTGTTGCCACATTAAGAGGGAAAAATAGGGGAAAGTGTAACTGCATGTGTTCTCATTAGTGTTGCACAGATCCCTGCCTATTATGAAACTTAAAGGGCTAGTTAGGGGAAAAGTAAACCCCTGTGTGTGTGTGTGTGTGTGTGTGTGTGTGTATCTGTGTGTATGTGTGTGTGTGTGTGTGTGTGTGTATGTGTGTGTGTGTGTGTGTGTGTGTGTGTGTATCTGTGTGTGTGTGTGTGTGTGTGTGCGCGTGTGGGTGTATGTATCTGTGTGTGTGTGTGTGTGTGTGTGTGTGCGCGTGTGTGTGCATGTATCTGTGTGTGTGTGTGTGTGTGTGTGCGCGTGTGTGTGTATGTATCTGTGTGTGTGTGTGTGTGTGTGCGCGTGTGTGTGTATGTATCTGTGTGTGTGTGTGTGTGTGTGTGTGTGTGTGTGTGTGTGTGTGTGTGTGTGTATGTATCTGTGTGTGTGTGTGTGCGTGTGTGTGGTGTCCAGCCTTCCTCAGGGCTGTGTCCGGCGTACAGACCTCTCACCCTCATTGTGTGGGTCGGCTCTCCTCCGCCCGGCGTAGCGCCTCCAGAGAGGAAGCCGCTCCAGGCTGCGGGTGAAGAGGCTCCGCCCCCAGCCCCCCTGCAGAGTTATTAACCCTCTCCCCACCGCCCTCCCCCGCTGCGCACCCCCGCTCCCTCCCCCGCTCTCCCGCACCCAGCGGCCTCGCCTGCGAAAGAACAAGCAACAGCCAATCCGCTTTCTCCTTTAACCGTTTAACAAGTGCGGAAAACGTCCTTACCTGCGGTGCAAGTTTTTCTGAAGTTTGCCAGGAACAATTAAGTGCCCTTTTCGCAACGTCGGGCCGCTGCATAATTGAGCTGAAATCCCCGACAGAAACACCACCCGCTGATGCAGGCGTGTCGTTGAGGGGCAGGCTGTGTCAGCGCTCTTTGTCTCTGGGCTTCTCCTGTGACAGACGGACGGTCCTTAAGTCCTTTAGCAGGGCCTAAGTCTTCCATGTCCTGTGACACGCCCGCAGATTCATAACAGACAGGCTCACTGACTTTAATGGCTCTTGGTTATCTGCGTTCGGTGCTCTTATTACCTTCATTATGTTCTGAGATGCAATCAGTCAGTGAGCGACACCTGAAAAAATGAATGCCATTTACTCATATTCATTTGTGATAGATTAAAAATACATTTTAAAAAATATGACCATTTTGCCAAAAGAAATGCCGGTTGTGGATTTAATGCGTCTGTGGCAGCGCAAAACGCTCCACGTTCCCAGTGTGTCGACCAGTTCCATTTTCTGAGGTGAAGTCCGTGGGTAGACGTCTTAGGTGACTTTTTTGTGTCTTTATTTGTGCTTTTCACAGAGAGGATGTTCCCTGTCTGCCTTCGTGCTTTCGGTATCTTTCAGCAGATCGTCTGGAGCAATCTCCCCTTTCGCACAGAAAACAAAAAAAATGTTAGTTCACGTGCGTGTCAGTGTGGGTGTGTGCGTGCGTGTGCGTATGTGTGTGTGCGTGTGTGTGCGTGAGAGTGTGTGTGTGTGTGTAACATTTCGCTGATGGGAAAATGGGTTGAGTTGTTAGATGGGATGTTTCAATAAGCACAGGCCCGGAGAGGCATTCTGCGGTCGGTGTAATCCAGAGGGGATTAGACGGCGCTGGTGGGTTCCTTACGTGCTCTAAGATGGAGGTATATCTCTTTCACATTTTTGCCCGAATAATGATCAGGCTGAGGAGCTGCCGGAATGTGGACACCTCATGACAAGATAGGAACGGTCGAGAGGAAGTTTCATTTACCGCCTTCCCTCGTATCGCGTACCTCATTTTACATTTTAGGGAAATCACGGGTAGATTTACCTTTCCACCATTGGTGGCCATGACAACAAAGCAAATAATTGCTTTAATTTGAATTCCCATGACTGTTTTTTCTGTTTTTTTCCCCCCTGGTGACGCTAAAATGCATATCACCTTTGCAGTAAATACAATACGATGCAGCGTGTGTGTGCGTGTGTGTGTGTTGATACTGTTTTTTTCCCTGGTCCACGATGCCGCCACCCCCCCCCCCCCATCCAGCTAATCTGCGTTCTTGTCTCTGGAACAAGACACAGGGAAGGTGTGTCAGCAATGGAGTTTAGAGCTTCCCTCGTTCTGGACTCTCCTCTGCTGCCTTGTGCCCGCGGAGTCCCGTGGCGGGTTGGCGCGGAGTGGCGGCGCACTGTGGTGGTGGCGCGGGTGCCGGCGGGCAAAAGGGGCGGAGCGCGGGGGGGGGGGGTCCTCGCGGTGACCCCAGGAGTCTTCGCGGTTCTGCGGGCTCACCCCCGCCTCTCCTTTGGCCAGGTAGAGCCCCCCGATTAACGCGTTAGAGCAGACCGGACCGCGCCGGCCGCGAGCGCTAACGCCGTCCTTCGTTCAGCGCGTTACCGCCGCGGTTCACCTTCGTCTCTCTCTCAAGATCGGAGGAAATCCACCGTGCTCTGTTCCCGCGTCTGAGCTGGGGAAGAGTGCAGTAGAACTGTAACAAACAAACAAATGAATAAAATCTACAAAAAATTACAATAAGTTGGATGAAACTGCAATAATTGTGTGTGCTTTTGTGCGCGCCTGTGTGTGTGTGTGTGTGTGTTTGTGTGTGTGTATGCGCATGCATGTGTTCTTTGTGAGCTCCTTGTAGTCCCAGTGCTCTGAGTGTTCTGGAATCATCTGTGTCCAGCTCTCCATTTAGACATGCAGTTTTCAGTCTTTATGTTCTGAATGTTAAAGTTTTCCACTGAGAGAAGCTGAGATTTCTGATTATGCATTCCTTTAAAGAGGTGATACACTGTTTTAACTCTTCTGCATAAACTCCTACAGAGTTACTGGAAAGTGATAGATATAACAGTGGCCAATGTGGACACATTTATGAGCAATTGTGTTTCAGTACTATAGTCAAGAATGGGGGGAGAGTGGGAGTGTGTTTCGGTCTGTCAGGTTTTTGTGTGTGTGGCACGAATAGATACAAGAACAGCAGAACAGGAAGGATGTGCTCTGAATTTGTCTATGGCCCAGCGAAGTCTGGCTGAGAAGCTCTTTTAGTGTCTGGGTGAGCTGCCCTGTGTGTATGTGAGAAAGGGGGAGGGAGAGGCATGGAGGGAGAGAGAGAGAGAGAAAGAGAGAGAGAGAGAGAGAGAGAGAGATAGATAGATAGATAGATAGATAGATAGATCGAGAGAAAGAGAGAGAGTAAGAGAGCGAGAGAAAAGGGGGGAGAGAGAAAGAGAGGCAAAAAAGAGAGAAAGAAAGAAAAGAGAAAGACCTGAAGGGGAAGAAGGAGGGGTATGTGAGTTGGGGCTTGTGGCAAGACATTTGCATAAAGGGCAGGGCTCTGTGCCCGGCTGTGGAAAGGGTTGGCACCTCGCCTTCCCGACTGGCAGAGGGAAGACTGGAGAAATAAAAGAAAGAGTGAGAAAGGGAGAGGGGGAAAATTCAGTCAATAGAGCATCCCTTGTTCTGAGCGAGCGGGACCCTGGCTGTTGGCAGCGTAGCTGGAAGGATATCTGGATCGGTTATCTGCAAGATTTCTCCTCCATTTTGTGTCCTAAGTTTAAGATTAAGGAAGCGCAGCTGTAGTGCGTCTGCGTGTGTGCGTGTGTGCGTGTGTTTGCGCATGCAGCCCGCGTGTGCGTGTGCCTGCGCGTCTGCGTGTCTGTGGAGCGAATGCTGTGCGGAGGCAGCGGCGGTACAAGCACCCCCCCCCCATACGGCCACGCAGTAAAGCCCCGGGGCCCGAGGGCCCGCCCTGGCCCCCGCCTGACGGCCGCTGCCTACTTGACCTTTCAGGGAGCGCCCCCCGCCCCGCTCAGCGGGGAATCCCGCGCACTCGCCGAGCCGAGCCGGGGCGCAAATACCACGGCAACAACTGGGGCTCAGATGGACCTGGGACTCTGTGACCTGCCCGCAGAATCTCTCAGCCCCAAATTGTTCCTCTTTTACCCCCCCCCCCATGATGCACGCCACCCCCCCCCCCCCCCCCCGCCCCCCCACCCCACCCCACCCCCCCTCCTCTCCTGAAAGATCAGCCCAGTAAGGCCAGCGCAGGGCCGGCAGGCCGCAGGCCTCTTCCTGCATGCTAACGCCGCGGCTGGAGGGAGCTCGGCGCTCGCGGACCGAAAAGGATGTTTATTTTTGGTCGTGATATTTCAGGGCCGTAGTTATTCCGGTATTTCAGAATGGGGTGCCGGTTATGGGGCCACGCGCGCGGGGGGCCCGTGTCCTCAGTTGCTCCGGGGGCCGGTAGGAGGGAGAGAGAGAGCCTGCGGGGGCCGTGGCTTTGAATGAGGTCGCCGTGACACACGAAAAGCGCTTTCCAGTTTGCACCTCGTCAATCAAGCGCCGGCCGCTTCTAACGACGCAGTGTCGGGTGTGTGGAGGGGCGGGGGGGTGGGGGGGCGGGGGGTTATGTTGGGCGGGGGGTGGGGGGGCTGCGATTTCGGAGAAGCGCCATTTCTTCAGTCGCAGTGCTCTTCGCAGTGCTCTGTCACTGGCTGTACTGTAACTGAAAGACTTTTCACTTTAACAAATTCTTTTTTTTTTTTTGTATTACGTTACCCTTGAACAAAGAAAATATCAGCAAGTATCAGGCTGTTTAATGGATTTGCGTGTGAAAAAATAAATAAAAAATCTGTGCGTGTTGGCCTGGATAAGGATGACTGCTAATCAAATAAATAGTAAAACTAAGACCATTTGCTGGTCTGTTATGTAGATTTATAATCCTTGAATTAATCCTCTCAACTTGATGGAGCGTGAGGATCACAATGTAACCTTTTGTTGTGTGAATACAATACGAAATGTAACAGTGCTAAACCACAGTGCTCGCGTACCACTTAAATTTCACCTCCTTACGAAACGAGCTTCGTCCGTCCGCACGTTCTGTGATGTCTTTCCTGATATATTGGGTTACGAGACTGTTGCTGTAGCCGGGTGTGTCCTCTGCACCTATACCGTTCAGCTGGGATTGGAAGTTTTATGGGGTCACGCAGAGCGTGTGTTATCCGACAGGCCTCCAGATAGGACCAAAATAGTTACGCTGGCTTTCAGACGCACCTCAAATAAGCACGCAGAGCCTCAGACTGGAATGAGCCGAGTGCACACGGATGTAGGTGAATGGCCCCACCTTGACAGAACTAATGTGTATTTCAGCGTAATACCCTTAATTATAACGTCAAGATCTACACTGATACTGATAAAAACGTCACAATGCATCGGGTGATTATGTGCAGTTTTGCTTCATTCGCACATCGCAATATATTTCTAAAAGGTACTTTGCTGTGAAATATATTTATCGCTACGTTTTCCAGACTGTCCATATATATTTACGGCACAGTATGTCGGGATTGTGTAAGGGCAAGGTAGAATTAAAACACACATGAAATGGCTGTGTGCGGTCGTGTGTTGGGCTGTCATTCTGTAGGTGTGCAGGGCTGTGAAATGGCCGTGTGTGGTCATGTGTTGGGCTGTCATTCTGTAGGTGCGCAGGGCTGTAATGGCCGTGTGCGGTTGTGTGTTGGGCTGTCATTCTGTAGGTGTGCAGGGCTGAAATGGCTGTGTGCGGTCGTGTGTTGGGCTGTCATTCTGTAGGTGTGCAGGGCTGAAATGGCTGTGTGCGGTCGTGTGTTGGGCTGTCATTCTGTAGGTGCGCAGGGCTGTAATGGCCGTGTGCGGTCGTGTGTTGGGCTGTCATTCTGTAGGTGTGCAGGGCTGTAATGGCCGTGTGCGGTCGTGTGTTGGGCTGTCATTCTGTAGGTGCTCAGGGCTGTAATGGCTGTGTGCGGTCGTGTGTTGGGCTGTCATTCTGTAGGTGCTCAGGGCTGTAATGGCCGTGTGCGGTCGTGTGTTGGGCTGTCATTCTGTAGGTGCGCAGGGCTGTAATGGCCGTGTGCGGTCGTGTGTTGGGCTGTCATTCTGTAGGTGCTCAGGGCTGTAATGGCCGTGTGCGGTCGTGTGTTGTGGGAGCCGCCTGTCCCGCGCGCGGACGGCAGAACTCAGCGAGCGGGG
>CM077285.1:70779970-70814970 GCA_039654925.1 Anguilla pacifica | reverse complement strand
TCCGTTTTTTTTTTTAAAAACCTATAAATGGTTTATGATTTCGATATAAAATGCTCATGCACATGTAACCTGCGTATGAACCGGGCCCCTGGAAAGGAGGCTGTGCTGCAGCGAGCATTCAGAATGGGACATGTGATGTCAGAGCGATCGCGCATGCAGGAGCAGAGTGTGTGTCAGAGGCGCCTGTGTGTGTGTTCACTGCCCCAATGCCGGCAGGCTATGATGAGCTCACACCCAGGGCTAACGCTGCTTTTTGGACTGGGGGGGGGGGGGTCTGTTATGCACACGGCACCTGGCAGGGAGAGAGTTAGTGCGGCCCATTAAAGCTCTGCTTTCGGTGACCACTCCCCCCCCCCCCCCCCCTGTAAAACCCACATGTTGGCAGGTTTTTCACATTAATGTGTTCTGTATAAAATATTTTCAAGGACCAATGGGAGGGCATAGCTGACTTCTGCTGTCCAAATGTCCCGTCTGTGCGGAGTCCGCACGCACCTCTGCTCGGAGGCGCCTCTCTTTCGGCCTCCCGAAAAAGAAGGGAGAGGTTTTATAGCGACCTGCCCATCGCCCCTCCAGAGCCGCCACTGCTCCACCGCACACAAAGAGGCAGTGCCTCTGTGCTTTTCCTCTGCTCTCCTACTGATAAACAGCACCTTAACATCACCCCTGAGCTCTGTAATTTCATTGGTTATTTGGCCTCACTTTATATAGACACATTGAAACATCTAGGTTATTAAAAACATGAAAGATTTTCGGGAAATAAAGCAGTGTATGTGATGTAAATACGCACATGACTTAATCAAAACAACACCCTAAAGCCCACATTTCCCACAAATCCCAGCTTCTTCCTGGCACTCCTTGCTACAGAAACCATATCTAAACACAGGGGAAAACTCTCTGGAAAGTTAGCGCTTTCCTCTGGGTTTAGTGGTTAAAAGATTATCGTCGTGGTCACAACCAGTTCTAATGATAATGACTTCACCATTTTTATTCCCAGGATTAGCGGAGGCTTGTAACTTCCAATCCTCGTTTTCCGTCTTTGCGGAAGTATTTGTAAAATTCAACTGCTGTGAAAGTACTAGATCACTGGAATCACTGTGGCCAAAGCATCAGTCTTCAATAAGTCAATATCCCTCTCAGAAATCTAATCCTCTACAGTTTTGTTTTTCTTAATGAGTGTCCTTGTGTCTGGTTTCCAGTGTATGTGGCACAGGTGACAGTGTTTTGAACATTAGTACAGTCCGCAAATAGAAGTGTTAAATTAAGTCAATATTGGTTTTTTTAAGCTTACATTCAGTTCTTCTTTTCAGTCTCATTGCAATGTCCTTGACTTTCAAGAAATAATTTAAGCACGTGCTTTAGTTTTTGTTTTATTTTTTCTACTCAGTGACAGATTAGCTCATAATACTGTGTAAGACACATACAAAAAATGTGGTTATAATTTCTTAAATTTGTTGATCAAAGTAAAGGACAAAGCACACTGTGGTTGGATTGAATCGGGCCCAGATTCACAGATGTAGTTATCTCAAAACCTGCTGCACAGATGTAGAATTCCAGCTGACACCCCTGTTTAAACGCACACCAGTTTCACACATTTACAATGTTCGTATAGCGGTTATTTGTCTTTTTCCTCTTTTCGCTGATCAGGCCTAAAGATAAGACATTCACTTATAAGACATTGGACTCGATTCATATATTTAAGTTAATATTGAGTACTGAATTGTCGCATTTTTAGAAAAATAAGACATTTTAGTATCTCGAGCGTTTTAGTTTGGGTAACGTATAAACGTGTAAGGCTCTTGCTAACAATACCTCCTGTTATCACGCATTTTTTAAAAGAATGATAATAGTTGTTGTTCAAAAAATACACTACATATATCAATTCTCATATATCAATATATCATATCAATTCTATAAAAGTTTTTTTTTCAATTATGAAACAGCAAGAAGTTCTCAAAGACACGTCGCGTACCATAAAATAATCGTTTGGAACATGCAAACCTCGAAACAGGTTTAAACGTTGGAAGAAATATTTTGACTCAGCTCTCTTTGATTTAAATATAGAAAATAAACAAATTACTTTATCTATCCGTTTAAGAATTCAAATGAATTGCTGAATAATACTTACCAAGTCGGTAGCGCTTGCAAATATTTAACTTAAAAGGAATCTGGTCTGTCCTTAATGATGCATTATTTTACCAAGAGATCGTGTTCTCTGTATTTGAATAAAAGGACACAATGGATATGAATGTATAATTATACAGTCAACCTGCACAAGTAATGCTGCAAAATCTGGAAATCTACGTTGGACCTGTATATAGCCCTTTCTGATACCAGCGTGATGTTGAACTTAGAACATCCTGCATAAAAAGTTTGCTTCAACATTGCCGTGCAACAGCCGCAGCCATAAAGTGCTATTAGGTATGCAGGATGTCCTTCATATTATTATTGCAAACGTGCAAACTATTGGCAAATGTATTCTTTATTTTTTTAACAAGTAAGCGCACGCTTACAGTTGTATTCACATCAAAAACCGGATGCGCAAGAGGACCTGAACACCGCAAATAAAACATGAACGGGCCTAGCTCATTCTTTTTTTCAGTTAATTTGTATTTCATGTCAGTTGATATTCAAAATGCTATATATACACGTAAAATACGATAACAACAATGTACTGTATTATATATAGATTATTTTCCTTTTATTTGGTGGGTTTTTCCCCTAGCAGGACTAGCCGACTCATTTGAGTACTAATTCTTGATCATTTGTCTTTTCACTCTGTACATTTGTCATCCAAGAATGAAAATGTACATTTTTATGACAGTCAAGTAATTCAGATTTTATGAATTTAAAAGTGAGTTGAGGCTTTTTTAATCTGAATTTTAAGTTTAATGCTTTTAAGAGTTTCTCCTGTAATACGGGCTTGAGCTTTGATGTATGGTTAATAAATTATAGGTATTTGTTACAGGTAATATTGTTTATGAAAATATATTTACAGAAATAAAAGCCAGTGGTTGGTTAAGAGTGAAACTCCATGTCAGAACTATTTTAAAACACATCCAATGTCTGACCCTTGTTTTTTTTAACAGTGCTTAGCATTTTAATAAGCACAGATTTACAATAACCTATGTAATTATTTTCATGTGTAATTTATAATGTACTTGTAAATAAACAGTGAATAAAAACTTTACTTGAACAGTCCTACAAGAAATAATTAGTATTACCTGATGCTGAAAAATATTTAAATATACAATTCTCGAAGATTAAAATCGGCAGACAGTACGTTTACTGTATGGAGGCGTGCATGCCAGTGTTGATATAATCATTATATGTATAAATACTGTTGTAAATACTTATAATTTCGTTTCGTTCGTGCAAAATATAAAGCAAATGTTTTAAAACATGACGTTTTCGAGCCTATTTGCAGTTTCTCCTGTGTATGCATCTCTCTCTCTCTCTCTCTCTCTCTCTCTCTCTCTCTCTCCCCCTCCCTGTCTCTCTACTCTTTCTTAAGGCCTTTCGTAACTACGTAACATGTTCGTTCTTTTGCTGATTTAGTTTTTAATTGTACCGTGAGGCCTACTGTATAGATCCATAGGGCGATGCAGTAAAATATGTACTTTGAGGGATTGGGACCATTGCAACGGAGCACACAATTTATATATATTGCCATCACCTTAAACTGGCTACATTTTAGAACGGTATACTAGGCCTACTTCTTGCAAAATGAATTGCTACTGACAAGTCTGACCTCGGCGAGCCATTTGAAGCATTTCTTTTAAGACAAATAGGCTTAGGCGATGGCCTCGCGGTACTTTGCCCTGCACCGTTTATAGACGAGTTGGGTTTGCGAAAGTTTCAGAAAGTTAAACCATGAGATTTTGCACGAATAAACTTTAGTCTGGAGCAACAAACTTTATTTCCTAATAGAAAACAAACATCATTGGTTTACTGAGTCAGGTACAGTTTATTTTGTGCCCGGCCAATGCTTTAGATAGAACAGAAGCATTCTTGTTTTACGTTTTTATTTAGTAATAATGTGAAATGCAAAAATTGTAATTGATTTCCACTTTCAATGAGGAAATACTACGTTAGGGTATACTGTTTCAACATTGCATGTAGCGAATATTTAATTTCATATTCTATGCTATTCACAGCGAGAAATTATTTCCCAATGTATTTTCACAAATCCAAGCTGAAACATTAGTTAAATGTTTTCAGACATATCAGGCTACTCAATTGCATGCATCCACGGTGAAATTGAAGTTCAACAAGGCTATGGTTAATTTAATTCCAGAAGATTTCAGAATTTAATGATTCTGATCTTAATTTCTAAATAAATCATATAACTATAGTGTAAGTAATTTTGGTGTGAAAACTGTAGGCGAATTACATGTATGTACCAAGTTAACATGCTAATATGTCATTATTTTAACATTTTTTAGTTTTGATAGTAAAAGTATGTGCATTATCCTTCTTTTATGTGATTACATTTCATGTTTTTCATGTAAACAGTATAAAACAAAGTATATTTACAGTTTAATATTACAATAAAATAGACTTACATAAGGTAGTGTAATTTACTGAATAAATTGCTTTTAACGAGACGGTTTTAGAATACAGTTTATCGGGGATGTACAGGTGAGGCTGTTGTCTGAAATACCTCGATCCAGGTGTGTGTTCAAGGCATTCAACCAAAGAGAGGTCAGGGTTGAACTTGCCTTAGATGTTGAGGAAGAGCTTATGGCAGATTACCTGTTATAGTATGAAATGCCGGTCTCGTGCTTTGAAACTTATACTGCTCCATTAATTTGCCACTACAGTCAGGAGTCTTATAAATATAACAATAGGCATTCTAACTGTGCTTGGGCTCAAATTAATTCTGGGCCCCTCACATGATCTGGCACCACATGGGTATTATTACAAAGAATTGCTTGTTAAAATAAAATATATTTTTGCTGATTAGCGTTTTAAAATAAAGTTTCTGTTTTGTGCAGCAGTTTTTCCCCCCGCATTCAGTTAGATGTACTACTGCTGTTACTAATTTTGCCCTGACTTTGCCTATGATGGTGATGAAGTAGTACAAATGGGCCTCGTGCAGGACATGATTTCAAGGCAGTTCCAAACTTTTCTGCGGCTCTGTTCAGCCTAGAACTGTATGCTATGTTGGTCTCCTTTTCAATATATGTCAGATTGTCTTTGTAGAATGTCCTGTGTCTTTGTATATAACTTTTAATTAAGGCCTAGTTCTTCACTTAAAGTGTCACCTTTACTATAATATTAATTTGATAGTGGAGTATGGAGTAAGCGAATAAAAACTACAATGCGTTTATTTTTCCTCCATGAGACAATAGATATAATTGAAAGAAAATACGTTTAGGACAATGCCGCATAGTAATATTTGAAAAAGTAAAAGCAGGAGAGCCATACAGATTACATTTTGGCCGAACATCATGTTTTGTGATATTTCAGATTGTTAAATGTTTTGCGGTTGTGGTGATATTTAATTTTTAATAATTCACTTTCGTTGAACACAGTGAACTGTGAAAGGCAAATTGTCTTTTGGGCCAATGCGTGCTGCGTTCACTTTGGACTTGAATCGTTAAAATCAGCTATGCACGGCGGGTGATATACGGGGGCAATACCTGCCGATTTTCGCGCCGTTTGTGCCATCATTTCACTATGAGGTGAGGATTTTCCCCTTTTATTTTTCCAGACGATATGGGCTGTGGTTACTTGATGTTATAGTGTGAGAGAGGCTGGTAATTTCACTGCACTTAGACTACTCTAGCAGAGCAGGCGGTGAAAGGCTGTACATTGGGAGAACTAAATTTATCGGGCCTTGAAACGCCTTATTTTCCATCTGCACTGTTTTTTTTATTGTTTTGTTTTTCTTTTTCTTGCCATTATAAATCTCAACCTTGCTCGGAGGTATTTTGCAGAGTTTTTATTTCCTCGTCGCATTTTTTCTACTAGTTTTTTTTTTTGTACTATTCAGGCGAAGTTATCCAAACATTCATAAACAGATATCAATGTGCTCTCGTTTGAAATTAGATCATACCGATTGTGTGACCCTTTTTATTTGAGCAATTGTGTTTGTTTTGTGCAAAGTCCAAGGCTTTACTACCTGCACAAATCCGTTCTTACCCCTTGAACAGCTTTTTAGCAGCTGAACCGATATGAAAATGTGTTCCATGGGCCTACTTGAATCCATTGAAGTCCTCGACTATAGCATTATATTCATAGGTCATGTAAAGAATGACATTATTATCACAGGGATCAGAGTGGGATTTTTCTATGTAGAAAATGGTGTACTCATTCTTAAAGCTGTCTGCACGAGATTGGGAACCAGTGGAAGATGCTTATTTACATTGGTTTCTGAAATAAAATGTGAAATTTAAGTCTTTGGTCCATTAGAACTGGCAATTAGAACTGATCTTAAGTCCAATATTTTTTTTCCCTTTCTCTCTCTCGTTGGCAGTTGTTCCATGAACAGTCGCGTAGCAGGCGGCAGGAAAAATGGCTTTTTTTTCGGGTAGTTTCCCCCCCTCTCTCATTCACCGACTCTCCTCTGGTTGTAAAAACGAAAGCAAAGGAAAGAGGAGTTTCCTCTCGCCTGAGCAAAGGTCACGATTAAGAGTCGTAGTGGCCTGTGAAGATAACGCGCGCTTTGGTATGAAACTATGAACGCCGCGAGACTCCTCCGCCGCAACACGGCGGCGCCCACTGGATCACAGTAGCCAAGAGAGCACCCGCAGCCTCGTGTCCCACTCATTGAAAAGGAAACTAAATCTCTACCGTCTCGAGAATTATAGAAGCATTTTAAACAAAGTAACGCAGAGGTTTTGTAATTTTTTTTATTTTTTACTGTATATACTGCGTCTTGTAATTTATGCAATTATGTCTAAATGTGAGGGTGTCAAGGAGACCCAGAGCTGTGCCAAAATAATAAAAAAAGTGCTTTGTTGCAATAATTAAACGGAAACATCTGGAAAACTGCACTTTCTTCAGGACCATTTATTTATTTTTTATTTTATTTATTTTTGTTTAATCAGCATGCTGAATAGGTCCAGCTGAAGGGATACATTTGCTACATTATCTGAGGAAGTTATTATAAATAATAAGAAATTATTTTCTGCGGTAACTCTTACAGACAGCTTTACTGGTGTGGTGCGCTGAATTGCTATCATTACATTCAAATGCTATTGGGTGGAGTGAGCGGGTAAACTATTGCTATTTGATCTGAGCTTTGTGTCCTGCATTTGCATTCATTTCCACCGGCTGAGAGCCACGTGCAGACAGTATCTGCAGTTCCTAATATTTATGTTCACTGAAATTTAAAAATTGTGGATGCTAGACACTCACACAGCCCCGGTCCATTTAGTACAGGTGTATTTGTTTTATTCCACAGTCAATTATTGGGACGTCTGACTTGGGGTTAGATATGACTTTTGTGTGTGGTTTAGCAGCCATCACGAAATGTCACCTAGCGATGGCCATACTGTCCCCACCAAGAAATTCTCATGGGGACATCCTCTGCTCCTTTAACCAAGGCCAGGAAGGCCCCCTATCCCCACTGCCTCCTCCACACCCCCCCCCCCCCCTTCATCTACAGTCTCTCTCTTTCATTTCTTATTCTTTCTTTTCTCATTCTCTCCTCCACGACTTCTGCGTTGCTGTTGATTATGAGTGTGTGTGTGTGTGTTAAGTCCAGACTGGCTTCCGTCTGTGGTGATGGAAAAAGCAGGAGTTCCGTGGTGGGGGTGGGGGTGGGGGTGGGGAAAACATTCAGTCTGTGTTTGGTTTGATGTCGTTTTTGGTGGAATGGTCGTCCTTTTCCTTTGTACAGTGTTCAGAGGGTAGCTGTCACACCGCAAGGAATAAACATGAGGATCAAATGGTCCATAATAAGCCGATGGTTATATGAAATTGCAGTCTTTTATTGCAACATTGTTACATTTATTGTCCTTTATTTGTTCATTTTTATTTTTGGGAGGGTGGAGTCATTACAGAAACTAAAAAAATTAAAATAAAAAATCTAGATAACAGAGTTTATTTTCAGGGAGTATGTGTTTGTGTTCAAAAATGAGAAACTGAAAAATATGATCCGAATGCATTGCTTTCATATTCCTATTTTCACTGTGGTGAACATTTTGGCGCATTTTCATTCATTAATTTGCATACATGTCTTTGCATGTCTTTTATTCTGTGTTTTAAATATTAACTTTAAATGTTCTGCAAAGGGCTGTGCGTTATGCATCTGGAGGTCAGGGGCGCCTCTGCGCCACTGCAGGACTTTATTCAGAAAAACTAGAAGTGAAAATGATCTTCTGTGCCATTGTACCAATAACCAGGGAAATGTCATCTGTGACACACGCCACAGCAAGCCATAATGTGGTGAAGGCACTGAAACAAATGTGCAGCATTTATGGTGACAGCTAAGGAAAGGAATCATTATTCTGGTTGTGTTTCTGTGTAATGTTGGGATAGAGGGCCGGTTGGACGCATTTGCAGTTTGATCTGGTGATTGCAGTAGGATAGCACCCCCCCCCCCCCCCCCCCCCCCCTTGTAAGTGAATTTACAGAGACCCACTCCTCATGTGTCTGGAGATCAGATTGGGCAATGGACAAAATTTCAGGTGTGAAAGAAGGGATTTCTGATGCTTTCAAAAGCACATATCAAAGCCAGAAGAGAACAGCTTTACTGTGAAAAATTAATGAAAAAATCTCGAAAACAAAGCAAAAGCATCTGAACAAGTAAAAAAAAAAAAAGAAAAAAGCACACCGTGTAAATAAACCATGAAAGAATTTGTGCAGATTGTAGAAGTCAATCAATGGAGTAAAATAAAATATCATTGTAGACTAATATTTTTTAGCCTGGTTTCGAGAATAAAATGGAATTGTACCAGTATCTGATGAAATATATTGCTTGTGCCGAAATTAAATTTGCGTTTGTACAGGCTCGTTGGGAATGGCAGATCTTTTACCTCCATGATTTTGGAATTTTCTCACCCCGCGATTCAGTTCTTTCTCTTCTTATGAACTTTAGTTTTTTTTTTTTTTTTTTAATTTCTGTTTCCCTCTAATGTATATAAATAAAATGACAGCATGTGTGTATGTGTGTGTGTGTGTGTGAGAGAATTTTGAAACAGGGCACTTTTTTGGGTGTATTTGGGGGAGATATTTCTTTACCCCTCTTTGTTTGTGTGGTAAATCCGGGAGCAGCTGCTGGTTTGAGGGTCTAGTGGGATTTTGGGGCTGTGTTTTCTCATGCCATCCTGTGCCAAGGTGGTGTAATGCGAGGAGGGGGTGGGGGGAGTGGGGTGAGGGGGGAGGGGTGGAGAGATGAGATGGTGGTGGCCCTGGTGGTGATGGGGGGGGGGGGGAGCTGGGATTGGTGCATATAAAATTAATATCCTCTGGACTTTGCCTGTGCGCTAGATAGGAACTTGTCAATTTGGCAAATTCTGTGCCTTCTGTATGAACTGCACGCTATCTCTCTCTCACTCTTTCTCTCTCTCGCTATTGCTCTGCCTATCTCTCTCTCTCTCTCTCTCTCTCGCTCTCTCCACCAACAGCCACCCCCCCCCTTTCTCCCTTTTCCCTCCCTCTCCGCTCTTGAAGCGAGCGTATTGGCTGAGTCGTAGGCGTCTCGGTGCCAAATAGGTGGGCCCTGCTCGCGCTGGCAAAGGCTCAGGCAATGGTTAGGGAAAGAACGTGGAGAGAGGAAGAGAGAGATAGAGTTGGAGAGAAAGGGGGGAAAAAGAAGCTGCGCTCGGCTTTGCCAGCGGTCGCACACGCTCGTCCAACACCGATTCGGTTCTCTGGTTTTTTTTTTTTTTGTTCCACTTTCGGTGCTCGGCACCCCCCCGTCCTCCGCTCTCCCTGTGAGTCTCTCGCTGGGCCCACAGATCTGAGCAAATACCACGCACCGCTTTGCCAACCTTTTTTTGTGTCTCTATTAGCTATTTTTTTTAAAAATATATATATATATATTTAAATATATATAAATGAAAGCGAAAAACTAGCGTGTCTATTTTAAGTGATTTCGTTACATTTTTTAAATTTTAATTTTAATTTTTTTGGTACGGGCACAACACAACTTTTTTTCTTTTTTTCTTTCTCTCTCGTTTTTTAAATTTGTCTTTTCCCGCTCGTGCTGTCAGCAGTGCTCTGGAGTTGTGCTCTGTCCCCTTTCGTCTGTCTCTTGTTTTTTTCCCTCTTTTTTCTGCCTCTGCTGGACAGTTTCTACCATTTTGCCACTGTTACATCTCTTTTGTCCTCTCTTAGCTCTCTCTCTCTCTCTCGTTTTTATCCCTGTTGAACCCTCTGTAATAGTTGCAGCTTTTGCTCTTGAGTGGCTGAAACAGCAAAGAACTGGTGCGGCAGACTTTTTTTTTTTTGTTTACGATCGACGTGCTGAATTTATGATGAGAGTGCAAAATGGTAACTACCGGGCTGTCTGTATCTCCTCCATTTGCAATATTTTTGTGGTGTTTTTGTTGTTGTTGTTGTTGTTGTTGTTGCTGTTGTTGTTGTCTTTGTTAATATTGGAATATTGGGGGAGGGGGTGGGGGGGTGGGGGTTAAACACGAGATACAAGTTGCGATGAGAGAAGAAGAAGGTGCAGATGGTTAAGATGGTGGAAGCAGGACTTTTGGCAGGGCACATTGACCTGGGTTTTGCAGCGGTAGGGCTGCTGAGGGTATGTGGCAGAATTGCAGTCTCGTAAGGTCTAGGCACTGTGACACATTACTGAGTAGCCAGGTATTGTGGGATTGCGGAGGGAGTTTTTACTGTTATATGCATAGTCAAATACAGTGTTCTACTCTGTCTGGTTTTTTTTTTTCTTGTTTAATTGTTTAAATTTCTTTTGTTTAATTACTATTTATTTTATTTTTCAATCCGGCATGTCCGATAGGTGATATCTGAAATTTTAAATATCTTTGAATTTGAATTTTGTTGACCGAAAAGTGTTAATCATTTATACTGCATTTTTGTACGATAACAATTATTACAGGGAAAGAAATGTAGTTTATTTACAGACCATAATTTTTGTTTAATTTCTGGGTTATTATCTACTTTCTATTTACAATGTAAAATTATTTTTTATTGTACTTTAGCTTCGGTGGTTGTAGTTCCGTGTGAATTTGTTTATAGTGCATATACTGCATCCCGTTCTTTAACATTTGTACTTGCATGTTTAATGAACAGCATATATCTACATGTAATATTTTAATATGTTTCTCGTGATACGTTTAGGTCTCGTTTATAATTTGACAACACGGCAGTATTCCTCCATGCACTGTCAAATGAACTGCGTTTCCTGTCCCTCGTTCCCCTTCCCTCCGTCCCTCCCTCCGCTGCAGGATGAATTTCACCCTTTCATCGAGGCCCTGCTCCCCCACGTGCGCGCCTTCTCCTACACCTGGTTCAACCTGCAGGCCCGCAAGCGCAAGTACTTCAAGAAGCACGAGAAGCGCATGTCCAAGGACGAGGAGCGCGCGGTGAAGGACGAGCTGCTGGGCGAGAAGCCCGAGATCAAGCAGAAGTGGGCGTCGCGGCTGCTGGCCAAACTGCGCAAGGACATCCGTCCCGAGTTCCGCGAGGACTTTGTGCTGACCATCACGGGCAAGAAGCCGCCGTGCTGCGTGCTCTCCAACCCCGACCAGAAGGGCAAGATCCGCCGCATCGACTGCCTGCGGCAGGCCGACAAGGTGTGGCGGCTGGACCTGGTGATGGTCATCCTGTTCAAGGGCAGCCCGCTGGAGAGCACCGACGGCGAGCGGCTGGTCAAGTCGCCGCAGTGCTCCAACCACGGCCTGTGCGTCCAGCCCCACCACATCGGCGTCTCCGTCAAGGAGCTGGACCTCTACCTGGCCTACTTCGTCCACACGCCAGGTCAGTGAGCCCAGACGTGCAAACGCAGGCACAAACGCGACCGCGTTCGCACGCGCGCACAGGCAAACACACGTGCGTACAAACGCATGTATTCATAAGTACTCGAAAGTATGTGTAAATGTGACACAAACACACACACACACACAATCACAAATACGCTCATTTGCAAACACCGTGTGCGTCGGCGCTTGTCTAACTGGTGAAATATTTTTAAATGACGTGCAGGTTGTGCTGTTGAACTTTAGTCCCTCCTCGCACAAGCACTTGTGTAAAAAAAAAAACGAAAACAAAACAGACAAGGGCATGGTTTGCAGGCAGCAGGGAGTTCAAACTAATACAAAATATGTCTTAAAAAAGCACACACATCTGCAGAAAATATTTAGCTTTATGTTACCACAATGTTTTCCATACTAGACTGAGTGTGCTGCAGTGTATGAATATTATTGTACAGGCTATTTGTATATTTGTATGTGTGTGTGCATGTGTTTGTGTGTGTGTATGTGTGAGCGTGTGTGTGTGTGTGTGTATGTGTGCGTGGGTGTGTGTGTGTGTGTGTGTGTGTGTGTGTGTGTGTGCACGTATGCATGTGCGTGAGTGTGCATATGTGTCTGTGTGTATGTGTGTGTGTGTGTGTGTGTGTGTGTGCGTGAGTGCGCGTACTGTATGCATGTGAGTGTGTGCGTGTATGCATGTGTGTGTGTGCGTGTGTACATGCGTGTGTGTTTGTGTGTGCATGTGTGTGTGTATATATGTGTATGTGTGTGTGTGCGCGTGTGTGTGTGTATGTATGTGTGTGTGTGTGCGTGCGTGTGTGTGTGTGTGTGTGCGTGTGTGTGTGTGCGCGTGTGTGTGTATGTATGTATGTGTGTGTGTGTGTGTGTGTGCGCACGTGTGCGTGTGTGTGTGTGTGTGTATGTATGTGTGTGTGTGTATGTATGTATGTATGTATGTGTGTGTGTGTGTGTGTGTGTGTGTGTGCGCGCGTGTGCGTGTGTGTGTGTGTGTGTGTGTGTGTGTATGTATGTATGTGTGTGTGTGTGTGTGTGTGTGTGTGCGTGTGTGTGTGCGTGTGTGTGTGTGTGTGTATGTATGTGTGTGTGTGCGTGTGTGTGTTTGTTGGGAGAGCTGCACAGTGCAGCGCTGGTAAGCTGGGTGGCAGCTGGCCTGGTAGCGCTGTTTGAAAGGCGAGCAGCGAGTTTGGGCACCTCGGCCTGTAGCCTGGCTCCGCCGCCTGCCCGCGCGCCAGCCTCCGTACCCGCGCGCCAGCTTCTCTGCCCGCGCGCCAGCCTCCGTACCCGCGGCTCGGGGTGAGAGCCGGCACAGCCGCGCGCTTTCCCCGGCAACGGGGAGTAACTAGAGCCGCGCAGGAGAACGCGCAGCGCACGTGTGTGCGCACGTGTACGGGTGCAACGCACATATTTAAAATGTTGCGCATACGCAAACTTTACTACAGATTAATTACAGCTGTCTTTTTGGGCTGAGCGCAGAGGTTGAGTAATAAAAATACCAGTTAGCAATGCGAGGGTAATTATGTGTGTTTGCTGTTATATCTTTTATTTCCTCTGACATTTCAGGTTAACCTTGAAAGGGAAAAAGAAACCCACGTATTTTATTTATTGAACATGTTAAATTTTTTTTGTTGTAAGTTCTAAGTACAGAATCAGAATCATCTATCTTGTGGAGATTTGTGTATATGGGAATATTTTTCAGTATGTTCAGATTCTGTTTTATTTTCATATTTTGCCCTATAGTATAATAGAACTGTCATTACTATCATTTAGACTTATTGTGAGATTTATTTATTTATTTAATTTATTGTTATAATGTGCATTTAAATTCAGTTCCTGTAACGTTCATATTTCTGCTATTATAAGTTACAAGGCAGTGTTTGCTTTGTTGCAATGCAACTTCATCTTATAACTTTTCAAATCACATAACAGGTCGGACTAAATTATTTTGAACATGAAATAAAATCTCATAAGCAATTCAGGTAATGCCAGCTCAATTCCGATTGAGTATTTATTTTATTTTATTTTATTTTTTAGCTGTTGCAGATGGCACTCTGAGTTATAATCACGGCGGTAATGAACAGTGTTACAGGGCCTGTGCTGGGTGAGGTCATCACTGATGGATCGGGCACCGGTCCTGGCAGTCATGTGACACCGCCGTGTGACCGAGGACGCTGGCGGCGCCTGATGATGATGTAGCGCTCCCCCGCAGAGCGTGGCGGGGACGCGCCGTGGCGGACAGCGGCTTCGGCGGCCGCGGTACCGGGACGCCGTCGCGGTGCGAGGCGGGGCGAGCCGTCCTTGTGGCGGGCACGGCTACACGTCCCGGTGCCGTTGACATTTTTAGAGCGCGGTCCCGCCCGGTTCGGGTTTCTGTCAGCGTTAGTGCGAGGTTCAGCTCAGCGCGCAGACGGAACAGAACCGCGGCTGTGCGCGGTGTGCTGTTGTCACGGCGCCGTTGCCACGGCGGCGGCGCGTGCGTTTCAGCACGGCGCGGTGCGCGGTTGGGCGCGGCGCGCGTTAGCGCCCGGTGCGGCGCGGGCTAGCGCGTGTTAGCGCGCTGTGCCGCACGGTGCCCGTGCATTATCTGGACTGCGGTCGCGCTTTATCTTATCTGGCTAATCCAGCGCGTACCGCCGCTTTTATCTGCCTCCAAATAGCCCGGCTCGGGCCAGCTCCTACCGCAGGAGTTGGCGGCGACGCTGCGCCACCCCGTGCCAGTCCTCTCCTCGCCTCCTTTTCCTTTCTTTAAACCTTCGTTCCTGTAATTCATCGCCGCCTCTGAGGCAGCGAGCGGGTCGCTCTTTTTCATCGTCTGTCCGTCTGTCTGTCTGTCTGTATGTATGTCCGTGTCGTTTTGTTTTGTTTTGTTTGGTTTCGTCTCTCTCTGTTTTTGCTTTCAGTGCTGACGTTTCAGCCTCCTCTCGAGCATCGTGCTCCTCGTCGCTGGTCGAGGGGTGGCTTCCCCCCGACTTCTCTTTGTTTACATGGCGAAATAAAGATGGAAAGCGAAGGAGCTGAACGCTAATTGTCCTGGTTGGCAAAAAATCGCAAACCCCTTTGGTGCGCGGAAGATTTCTGGTTTTGTTTAGAGGGTGGCCACAGGGAAACTCTGGCTTGTGTCAGTGTTTCTCATCTTGAAGGGCTTACTCTCGCGTTCCACGAAGACGTTGAAGCGGGAAAAGAATCCCTCCTTTCTGTAGCAACAGTAACCCACCTTCTTCTTCCCCTTTCCATCTGTAATAAAAGCAAACAGACAAACAAACAAACAAACAAACAAAAGGCCCAAATAAGACAGCCAACAGGCAGCCTGTGTGTGTGTGTGTATGTGTGTGTCTACGGGTGTGTGTATGTGTGGACATTTGCGTGTGTTTGTGCGCGTGTGTGTGTGTACATGTGCGTGAATGTACGCGTTTGTGTGTATGCCTGTACATGTGTGTGTACATGTATGTGTAGGTGTTCTGGGGTGGTGGGGGGGGGGGGCAGTTTGGTTAAAGCCGTTGATACCGCAGCACAGCAGGTTTATTATTAGCTCCTGGGTGACGGTGTCAGTCTTTCGGAAGCTATCGATTGCTTGACCCGTAATGGCCGCCGGTTGGGAGCGCAGCACTTTCGGATAGAGTGGCTGACATCAGTGACACCAGCTATTGGGTATTTTAATACCAGAGCGTATCAGGAAGGGGCTGCTGCCTCTGTGGTGTTTAAATAATGCAGCTCAGTCTGCTGTTTCCTGTCTGTCCTTATTTAAAAAATGGCTGTTTTAGATGTAATTTTGTGCGTAGATATTATACTTTTATTATTTTTTTTATTATTATACGTTATACATTTTTCTGAGGAATTTATAACGGTCTTTGGAAGTATCTTTTTGACCGTTGATACGGCCGTTTAAAGGCAGGTTTAAAAAAAGACGGGGAAATTCCCGTTTTGTACGGTGTGTTTCTTATTCAGTTTAGTTATTCTAATATAGGTCATTTTGGATGCATTTATTCTTAAATCTCATTATTTTTCTATTACAAAAAGATGTTTTCCCAATCTGACTTGCGTAGAAAATTTGAAGACATTCTCTGGGAGATCTGAAAAGATTTGAGGGCTGCCATGTTTGGCGTGGAGTGAACTCAGTGACCCGCTGCCGTTGCGGTGCAGGCAGACTGCGGCAGGCGGCTCAGATTTAAGCTGAAGCTACTTGATAGTGCCCACATTTAGAAAAACAATGATTTCCTTGATTTATGAAAAAAAAAAAAAGGTTTGGCTTTGAATAAAGTGAATGACCAGTGAGACTACAAGCGAGCGCCAGGTGCTTTAAGTTCCATTGTGTTTATTTATTATATATATATATATATATATATATATATATATATATATATATATATATATATATAATTTTTTTTTTCATAGAGATAAACCGTAATGAGTCATTTCCTGAGTGTTCGCAGGCTCCGGTGATGTCACTAGGTCAAGTGACTTTGCATGCGCCGTCAGTGAAGTAAGGCTGCTCCGCGCTCCGCGATTTGATTAAAGAAAAATGGAGGGGGATGAAAGGCCGGCTGCCTATTTTCAGGCCCGGGGAATCGGACCGCCCCGAGGCCCGAAAGTGCGCTGTGGGAATCGGTCTGCGATGGCTGCAAAAACAAAATGAAAAAACTTCTCGGACGGACTTGGCCTGGAACGGGCACGGCATGCTGTAACTCTGTCTTCAGCTTGGGGGGGGGGGGGGGGGCAGCGGCCTCGCTCACAGTGGCTTTACCTGCGGCGGAATCGGCAGAGAGAGAGAGAGAGAGAGAGAGAGAGAGAGAGAGAAGAATATCCTGCTTTAGGATGGTCTTAGGGCGGGTGACTTCGCCATCATGAGTGGGTGTCACAGGGCACTGGGACACGGAGATGAAGGGAGAGCCTGGTTTACACGAGTGTGTAAAATGAAAGAGAGAGAGCGAGAGACAGAGACATCGGCGTTGTAAGAGCGCAGGCTTCTTTTCTTGGCCGTTGGACTGACTGCGTAATTCTGGAGCGCGAACAGAACGCTGCTCGCAAAAAAAGGCTCTGGCACGGACCGCGGGGGGAGCGACAGAGAAATACTCCAGAATGGCGCGGTGGGAACCGCGTTTATTTAATGAGTGTAAAAAAAAAAGAAGAAGAAAAAAGTCGGTTACGTTTCTAAACGTACGTATCGCGCGGTCGCAGTTAAAGGGCCGGCGCTCACTTCGGGCCGAGCTCGGCGGGTTAATCCCGCGCCTCCGTGGCCGACGCGGCTTTGTTGGCGGCCCTGCGTTTGGCGGCGGGTGCGAGGGGAGCTCTTTGTCAGATTTGGAAAAGCATTTTTCCCCTCTCCTTGCCTTTGTGCTGGGGCGCAGAGTGTGTGGAATGCCTGGTAAACAGATTATTCCATTGAAATCGGAGTTCCGGAGTCTTGATGAAAGACTCGAACACAAGCCAAGGGTTCACTGTCCTCCCCCTCCCCCCCAACACCCCCCCCCCACCCCTACTTTAACGGGTCTTCTGTTACTGTTACTTCACATGACATTGGCGAACTGTACACAGAGAAATAGGGAAACACAGATATCATGCAGTAAGAGGGAAAGACCAGAGCGGTCTGGGCATAATTTTCGGGAAAGCCTCACGTCTCCAGGACACCTCCAGTCCTTTCATAACGAAGGGCAGATTGTTTGGCCTCAGTTTCTGAAAAAATAAATAAATAAAATTTAAAAAAAAAACATGGAAAAGGAAGTGAGCGATTTTATTTTCAAGGTCTAAAATGAGCACTGCATTGGTTTTTGTAAATTTATAATTCCATATGTCTTCATGTATAATTGAGTCAGTCCCTTGGTAACTGCAACACTATGCTATATTATTTAAATGACTAGCAAAATAATTTGTATCCCTATATTGTGTATTGTGCATACACACATTTATACGCACACGCACATATATATACTATATATAGTTTTTTTTTCAAATGTATATATTTAGATATATATATATAAATATGTACATTATACACAATATAAATATGTGTATATTTTGTTTAAAAAAATGAAAATTAGTGAAGAAGATGTCAGACTCATCAAAGGGAGGAGCTGTCACTTTATTGTTAAGAATGTCATAGACGTTAGACATTGACTGCACATACAGTACGTACGTGAAGGATTTTATTTGGAGCGTATTATGTGAAATGTTGGTAAGATGGAGGGAGGACAGAGAGCCGGTGGGGGAGCAGAGTGTGAGGCAGGGTAGGGTGAGGAGCAGAAGAGTGGCGTATTGTCTGTCTTAATACAGTGTCTTCTCACTGCCTGCTTTCTTTTAGCCTTTTTTTTCTTGTACAGGCGCCAAGCATGAAATCTGTCCGTCCCCAAAACCATATACCCTCACAGGAGGGGTGGCCTGGCCTCTCAGAGAGGGAGAGAGAGGCAGAGAGAGGGAAGCGGGAGCGGGATTCCGGGCCAGGTCCCGCGGAAGCGGAGCTGGGGGGGATCCCGGCCCTTTTTTCCCCGGGCCTGTGTGTGTTTTTTTTTTTGTTTTGTTTTTTACCGCGGAGAGAGGACGGTGGACCCGCGGTGCACCGCCACGCCGCCGCTGCCACGCCGTTCCCCTCCGCGCCGTTCCCCCTCCGCACCTCCGCGCTCTTCCCCCGCCGACCACCGCAACTCCATTTCTCTGCCCCGTTTTTTTTATTTATTTATTTTTTATTTCGCTCTGTTTTGATTCTGTTTTGCCAGCGCGGGATATTAAATAATGAGGTAAACGCTGCTGTAAATTGCGGGGTTTACGGCTGATGTCATTGTGCCGAGGGACAATGAGTGACAGTAATAAGAAGTGTGTTCGGTTTAAAAAATGGTGACGGTAACAAAGGGGGAAAAGGGGAAAGAATGAGTGGTGTTGCCGGTTGGCAGTTTCTGGCACCCTCCTCCGCGGCTCTCTTGCGGAAGGTGCCAGCTTTTCAAACCGCCACGCCGTCTCTGCCAACCTTTTTCCTTCTGATCCTTTCTTCCTCGCTCTTTTTTTTTTTTTTTTATTATTCTCTCGCTTTAAACGAATACTTTCCCTCCAGCTTTGCTAGCACCCCGCTGCGGGCGTGTCTTTTTAACGTATGGAAGGAAAAAAAATTAAGGAGGAGAAAAAAAAACTGCCTAATGCCATCGGGTGCCGTCGATTTTTTTTTTTGCAATTTATTTCTTTCACGTAATCGTGATTATTTCTTTATATTGAATCGTTAAATAACTTAATCACTTACACATAATATTTTCAAATTTAACAGTGGATTATCTGAATTTTTGAGGTCATGAATTTTGATCCAAGTGGATGAAGATTCAGACTGTATTGCACAGAGAAATAATCTTGCCATATTTTAAAATAAAAGCGGTTTAAAATTACATTCATTTGTACAGGACATATCAGCGCATGAAAGCGTTAAGAGGACCAGAAAGACAAACAGAAAGCATTTTTGAAAAGACTCAGACATGGCAGTTGGGCCCAGTTTGGCCTTTCTCTTTCTGAAGTTTTTGGCGTTACTCAGTGCGAGAGGTGGTTTGTGGGGGATGGGGGGGGGGGGGGGCAGTTGGGGGACGGGAGGAGTTGACAACCACGACAGAAAAGAAAAGAATCAATTTTGCCATGTGTTTATGTAAGTAAGTAAGCCTCAGATCAGTTTGGACACAAATCTGGGACACTCAGCTCAGCGAGAGAATGCTGAGTGAAATGGGATAGGGAATGCTTGGGTGGAGGTGGGGGGGGGGGGGGGGGTGAGGGGGGGAGCTGGTATTGCTCAGTAATGATCAGAGAAAATGGGCCAGTAAATTAGGTGGAGTAAACAGGCCTATTTTAGTATGAAAGGGCCCCATTCATGAGAGACGAGGAGCGTCTTCTCCTTTAAAAGAACAGAGCGCGCGAAAGAGAGGGGGAAACCGTGCCGGTGGCTTCGAGAGTGTGTCTTTTGTTTATTGAGATAGCGGAATGAGTGAGTGTGAAGAGACAGGAGAGGTGGGGGGGGGTGTGGGGGGGGGGGGGGGGCGTCGGGGACTTGCGTGGGGACGGCGCGCGCGGACGGACGGGACGGCGGCGGTGTCAGGGGCACCTGTCACAGCCGGAGCGTCTGGGTTTGTCAAATCCCGCCGCAGCGGCGACACGTCGCTCGCTGTCGCGGAGTTGGAGCCCAGCCGTGCGCGCCATCGGCCGGGGGGGGGAGGGGGGGGGGCGGGGGGGGGGCGGGGGGGGGTGGCCGAGGGGGGGTTGGGGTGTAAACTAGGTGCTAATGCATCCTTTTGCGCGTTTTTGTCGGTGCAAACTTTTTAATTAGTTGGAAATAAATAAATAAGTGAGATGGGAAAAAAAAAAGAGGAAGGAGGAAAAAAAACGCGGCGTCTCCGAGCAGCCAGTGACGGCACGAGCAGAGAGAGAGAAAGGGGGGAGAAGGCTTCTGAAAAGGAGTGTGTGTTTTAGAGCGCATATTGCGCTGTTGTACAGCATCAAATGCTGAACGGCATTTACATTCCTAATAGTCTGCATATGTAAGTGTGTGTATATATATATATATAAACATTTCCAGATTTCCTTGATCATAACAGTGTAAACATATGATAGAATTGTGTGTGCGTGTGTGTGTGTGTGTGTGTGTGCACTGGAGGGCACAGTAGCCAATTAAATTTTCTTCAAAAATGCTTCTTTGTATAGCTGGAGGTTAATCCTTTGCAGTAGGTACATGGTGTTCACATTCAGTATATAAGACCAGTGAAGACCAACACCTTCCCCAGTAATCAGCACTCTACAGAGCCATCACCCTGTGCTGTGTTTCGATCAGAGGACTCCTCCTTGGCCTTGTAAAAAAATCAGAATATACTTTTTATATTTGTAGTTTTCATAAGGGTTTACCTTATTTAATCTACAAAATATTACTGAAGGGGTATTATTATTATTATACTTATTATTATTATTATTGCTTTTGTTGTGTCTTGTTATTATTGTATACATTAAGAATATGCACTTACTGTTGTATTTGTTTTTGAGAAATTGGCAACTATATTTCACAATGTACTACATTTTTACAATTATGATCATCTGTAGGAAAATTTCTGTTTTTCAGCAATGTAAATATAGTCACCATTTTTCTCTCAGGAACTGATTCTAAATTGTTTTTCCCTTGCATTTTAATGTGATAAAAGAGGACGGATTTTCCTACAAAGAAATGAGAAAAGAATTTAATGCCGTGTTCTCATTTCCTCTTGCTTGTGGACCTATGCTGCTGCCTGAGTGTACAATATTGAGTTACACTGTTAGTGTGTGTGTGTGAGAGAAACCGAGAGACAGTGAATGTGTGTGTGTGTATGTGTGTGTGTGTGCATGTGCTTGTGCATGTGTGAGTGTGTTTGTGTGTGTGTGAGCGAGAGAGAGAGAATCAGGGAGACAGTGAATGTGTGTGTGTGTGTGTGTGTGTGTGTGTGTGTGAGAGAGCGTACGTGTGTGTGTGTGAGTGAATGCATGAGTTTGTGTGCGTGTGTATGTATATGTGTGAGAGTGCGTGTGTGTGTGTGTGTGTGAGTGCGTGAGTTTGTGTGCGTGTGTATGTATGTGTGTGAGAGTGCATGTGTGTGTGTGTGTGTGTGTGTGTGTGTGAGAGTGCGTACGTGTCTGTGCGTACGTGTGTGTGTGTGTGTGTGTGTGTGTGTGTGTGTGTGTGTGTGTGTAAGACAGAGAGAAGCAGGAAGCCCCAGAGCTCTCTCGGTAATGAGTACCATAGCAGGACACACTTCTTCCTGGCGGTGGGCGGTCATATTTATCATGGAAAGAAAGTAATACTTTATGAGGCCATTAAAATATTGGTTTTAAGGAGAGCTCTGTAAAGGAGACACCCGCGAGGCAGATCAGGCAGTTTCTGCACGCCTCACATCTTAACCCGTGAGCCGCCGCTCTCTCCAGCCTGCTGTGGACCTGTAATATTTGGCTTTGTGAAGTCGTTCTCGTCGAGCGAAATGCCAGGACAGGTTGGATGCAAAGCAATTAATGAATTATGGCACAGTACGACCATTAGCTAGCGCTTTGCTAAATATTAATGATAAACCATTACCAACCCTTCATGGCATGCAGTGCCAAGCGTGCCACATTCTTTTACCTATACCTGGTTTTTCAATCCAAGTCAGCACTCAATCAGAAAGGTTACCATGGCAGCGAACGCTTGCCCCATCCTAACTCCCCCTTAGTTCTGCCTCATTTTTTGGGCCTGGGTTCAGCCGCGTCCATGGGAACCGCGTCTCCCAGCATGCCTTGCCTGTGCGGTATCCAAGGTGCTTACAGGGCAGCCCTAGTTGGCACGCCAGTTATGTTCTGCCGTTGCCGTGGCAGCCCGGCCTGGACTGTGGCGCGACTCCAGACTATGGGAACTGCTTTGTGCCTTGCTATATATTCTTGCACTTTCGCCATAGCACAGGTAGTCTTTGCACTGCCGTGCATATTTTTTGCAGCATTGTAGCTGTACGTGTCCAACATGGCTGACGCCTAAGAGAGGTGCGCCTGCATGCTCCTTGCGCTACCCCGGCTGGTGTAATTATTAAAAGAGCATTTTCATTTGTTTAATAGGGTCTTTTTAAACTCCAGGTGTATGAGAAGCCCGCATGCCACATCAGAGGCGTCCTGTTTCTGTCTGGATGGGGGTGGTGCATCAGGCCGCTCCTCAGTGCAGGGGACGTCTGTCTGTCTGTCTGTCCAGAGGGGGTTGCTGAGCCTGCACACAGTCAGAAATGCGCACCGTCTGCAGAAATGCGCAGACAGCCAAAGCATGTGTCCAAGCCATCTCACCATGAGCCCACGTGAAACAGCGCAATTTAGCCGATTTTCAGCTTCCCCTGGTTTTGAGTTGAGTCACCCGGTCATTCATAAGAATGCTGACTCAGGGTCAACGGCTACCAACCCTGAGTCATCCAGTCAGTTTAAAAATGATAAATCTGGAACTGCTATTACTACGACCTGAGTCACTCTCTTTTATTTTATTTATTCTTTTTTTCCCTTAAAATAATGTGTGGAAGTGTTTTTCCTCAGTCACCTGGGGACTTAAATTTTCTGGTCGGTTTGCCCTTTATCAAACATGCTGGCTTCTGTCTTTTTTATGTCTTTTAAAGTCAGTGTATTTCCACGCTTGTCCTATTGCCCTTTCGTGTGCCTGCAGTTTCCAGTTCAGTTTAAAAAAAATACAGTACCTCTTAAGGAGGCTAGGATTAATTTTCCAGTCCCTTCCCTACAGGCTAAAATAGTTTTATTTATTTATTTATTTTATTTATTTATTTATTTTGCCCATGAAAAACGCCTCTGTTAATCTGACGACAATTTAAAAAAAAAAAAAGGACATGGATGGATTGAGCGGAAGGAGCTCATAGTCGTGTAGGACTCGCGGAGGCGTTTGGATGCCCGGGGCGAGCGGTGTCATGTGATCGCGGCCCTCGGTCGCGGTATCGGATGCCCGGGTAACGAGAGGAGGGGATCTGCGTGTCTGCAGAGATCGAGGCCCCTGGAGGGCCCCCGCCCCCGGGGGGGCCACAGGGCGTGTGTCTCAGTCTGAAGTGTTCCTGTTGCTAGCGTCGTTATTATCAGAATGCTCCAGCTGCGTTCACGTTATGGATGTTTAAAAAAAAAAAAAATTGTGCAAAAAGAACACTCATCTGTTTTTCCTCATCAAAGAACAGACTCCCCAGTGGTCCTGACCCCTCAGTGTAACGGTGTCTGTACGTGCGAGTGTGTGTGTGTGTGTGTTTTTATACGCTGCCGTCTGTGTGCATGCATGCTTGTGGGGAGAGAGAGCCAGAGACAGAGAGAGAGAGAGCATATGTAGGCCTCCACTGTATGATCCCAACACTCCTACACATTCACCACCTGAACCCTGTTTCCACACCTGGTGCCTGTGCCATGCTCTGCACACACACACACACACACACACACGCACACACCAGGGATTGGGGGATTCAGAGCAGTCTCTCATCCCACCCTCCCCTTGTTCAGCCCTGACGCGAGGCAGTTACAGTGGGTACAACAGGCCCTGGCGTGGTCTGCCTCGCTGGTCCCAGACTGGGGCAACCCTCACCAATCTGTCGCAGCAGAAGACTGGGAATTTAAATGTTAAACCACGTGTAGGCACTTGCAGGTTTGCAAACAGGAACAGGAGAGCAGTCCTTCACATACACTAAACCTAATTCCAGTGGCCTCTGTCTATGTGAAATTATAATTCACTCCTTAATTATTAATTAATTTACATTTACCCTGCTGCTAAATATTTCAGCGTCGGAACTGAATCGTGGTACCTGACCTTGGCTTTGATCACTGTTTTAGTTGCTATGTGTAGCTTAATGATTTTAGAAAAGTCCGTACTTCCTTAAGCATCTCAAACCAACGGGAATGAACAAAATAAAATAATTTTCCTGAGAGCTGAGAGAGAAAATAGCAATCGCATTTCCATGTACATATATTCATCCGTGGTGCGTAAGAAGATTTCGTTCGTAATCCAAGTGGCAGTGTTTATTTGAAGAGCTGGCGGAGCTGAAGAGGAATAATGGAGGAGAAGAAGGTCCACAATGCCGAGTGCGCGAATGAGCGAAAGATGTGGGAGGAGAGAGAGCCGGGCTCTCTCGTCTTTCCAAGCACGTTGTTTTTTCCATCATGCCACTACATCGTAAAACCAACATGACAATGAATTAAATAAATCTGGGCCTCATTTGTGGTAGATTTGTATCTGCGTTTTCTTGGCCTGGGTATTCTGTCGTTAAATTTAAAAAGCCTACAGCCTTTGCATTCTGTTTCACCGCTTATTTTCGTTGTTTTTTGTTTGTTTTGTTTTCCGGAGTGCACTCGGGTTTCGGGCTGCGCTCACGTGCATGTAGGCTACACGCTGCAACCGAGAACCGCAACCGAAACGTTAATTCCGTCTTCCATTCATACTCGCGTTTTTTTTAAATACTCACTCAGGATTTGTGCTCACGAGGAAAAAATGTGTTTGTAGAATAAATGTCCCAAATGCAGCAGAGGTCTCAAAAACGAATCAAATAACGGGCGCAAAGAATCATCTAAAATTAAAAGAAAGGATGGAAGCAATCTGAATAATTGTCTAAAATAGAATTCTTTTTCTTTTTTAATTTAGCGCTGATATATTAGCCTAATGCAAATATATCTTTAGCATTAGTCTTCTCGTATCTCCGATGTGCAGCGGTACTTGTTTCAGTCGTTAATTTAAGTGGCCACTGAAATATATTTCGATGTTTATTGGGTAGCCTAGTGCTATTCCGTGCTATTCTGTTCCATTGACACGTTTGTTTTTCGATTATAATAACATATTTCTTGATGCATATGGATATAGGCTATCGTGTATTTTTCTAACATACATTATAATTCTTGCGATTATATTTTACTGCATATTTTAATATGATTAATAATCTATATTCATTGTCGGTAAACATTGTATATAAATTCGGTTTCCCCAACACTTTTATGTGTTTCTTAGCTATCATATTAAGGCTTTTTGACAAACGTTGATATAGTGCATTAGTCTGTAGGAATCCAATTCGTAACCATGCTCTGAAGATGGCAGATGTGTCTCTTATGTTAAAGCACGGCACATTAATACAAAAGCATGCACAGAGAATATCACATCCAAGTCTTGCCTGTAATGTTTTTTTTTTCGTTTTAAATCACCCAAAATACATGAATGATTGCTCTTTTTAATCTTTCTACCTTTTCCAAACCCTGTCTGTGCTTCATATTACTTTTTTTCAAAGGCAAAAAGAAACGGTCCCAAATGATACTTCACACAATTTTTCTCAATCATCTGAAACATTCCCCATGTAAAACCTGTGTATGCATCTCTCTCTCTCTCTCTCTCTCTCTCTCTCTCTCTCTCTCTCTCTCTCTCTCTCTCTCTCTCTCTCTCTCCGTGTGGCTATGATAGAGCCAGAACTCGGGCTGAAACTACCTCCTCTTGCACAGAGAAGCTTTTGTGACAGTTGTTTTTTTTTTTCTTCTTTTTGTAGGAGTTTGTGAAAAAGAGCATGATTTCTTTTCCTGCACCACGTCTGGCCGTGTTTGTGTTTGGTTTGGTCGGTGACCAGTTGTGTCTTTCACACGCAGTGTAGTAAATCGAGCAAAGCTTCCATTTCATCGGAACTGTGTGCTTGACCACTCGTCACCCCGGCCGCACGGTTATGTGGGGTGTCCATGCTGGAAAGCAATCCCCGAGACTTTCCCCTTCTCCAGAATAACCCATAAACAGCTCAGCGCAGCTGTATTCTTCTGAACTGTTTTTCCTGTTAGCTTTACCAGGGCCGAGGCAAAGAACTTCTGCTTTACAACACGCGGTGATGGGTACAGTCGTATAGGTACCTTCCTTGCGAGCCGGCCAAAAATTATTCATTACAGAACGTTTTCATATCCGTGTGTTGCTAAGAGAGTTGGGAGGACTGTCCTCCATCTGTCTGTCTTTCCGAACCGTTCTTCCCTCCAGTTCCGACGGCTCATCCGTTCGTCCGCCTCTGTCAGGCCGCAGCATCAGCCAATCAGGGTAAGCCCGAATGACGGGCGTCAGATACGCCCTCTCCGAAGGGCTCACCGTCAAAGCGGGTCGGCGTAGTGACACGCGATGCTGAAAATGAGCCGGAGCGGAGCGGAGGAGGACTGAGGGGTGCAGGGGAGGGACAGGACGATGTGCGATCGGGGGTCGCCGTTAGCGTCGGAATGTTCCGGAGCCCGCGAGGAAGAGGAGGGTTAGTCCGGAAAACAGCAGAGCCAGCAGGGAAAATGAGGAGAAATTTAAACATTCTGCCCACTCCCCCCCCATCTCATTCCACCTTTTAAAAACATATTGTTGGTTGAAATAGTGCTTTGGTGAAGGCTCTTTTGGGGGTCGCTGCAGTTCCCAGTGTAAGTCGGCAGTGGCGGGGTGAGCCTGACCTGAGCTGAGTGCTGTAATCCATCCCAAAACCACACACAGGCGACCAGCCACCCGCCTCACTGCTCTTTCATTACCGCGGCCTTCATGTGGTCAGTGGGTGACACTGAGGCCTCTCATTATTGTCCCTATAAAACAACTGCCACTTTCCCCCGCTCTTACTCACGCGCGCGCACGCACACACACACACGCTGAAACACACGCACAGAGACACACGCACACACACACACACGCGCACACAAAACAGACGAACACACACACACACACACACACACACACACAAACACAAATGGACACACACACAAACGGACACACACACACACACACTTCCTCTCTTACTAGTGAAATAAAGTTGGTATTAAAACAGCAGTGAGGGGTGACCTCAGCCCTGCCTGTTTCATTTTTATTTAGATTTTATATGTTAAGATGGTCTCTTGTGTGTCACCATCTATGCTTCATTTATTTTGTTTTTGAAGTACTGATGAATCTCCGAGTGGTTAGTGTTGCATACTAAGTTAAGCTGGGATGGTGCACATGTACAGGAGGCAAGCCCAACTTCAACCTCTGGAACCTTGTCCTCAATCCTGTCTGGTTATGTCAGCTTTTATAAGTTGACTCTCTTTTTTGTGAGACAGTTTATGGCTTTTAAGAGTTCATTATGATCAGAGATGTCTAATTAAGCCATAAAACACGGAGTTTATATAGCAGTGAACACGTTATTGGGCGCATAGCTCAGCCAGACTCATCAGCATACCGGCTCTGAGCTGTTGTGATTGGCTGAGCGGGCCTTGCAAGACCAGAGCAGTGGAGCTCAGAGCTCACCTGAGTTCACCTGAGGACAGGTGTTGAGCGCACAGAGAGTGGGTGCATGCAGGCTGCGTCAGCACGTGGGCCTGCCACGCCGCTGAGAATGCGAGAGGATCTGAGAGAAGGGAGGCTGCGTGTCACTCTCACCTTATCTATCTGTCACTGTCTCGCTCCCTCTCTCCTTCTCAACTTCTCTCTCTCTCTCTCTCTCACTCACTCTCCTTCTCAACTTCTTGCTCTCACTCTCCCTCTCTCACTCTCCTTCTCCAGTTCTTGCTCTTTCTCACTCGCTCCTTCTCAACTTCTTGCTCTCTCTCTCCTTCTCAACTTCTTACTCTCTCACTCACTCCTTCTCAACTTCTTGCGCTCTCTCTCTCACACCTCAAGTTCTTGCTCTCTCTCTCACTCTCCATCTCAAGTTCTCTCTCTCTCACTCTACTTGTCAAGTTCTTGCTCTCTCTCTCTCTCTCACTCACTCTCCTTCTCAAGTTCTTGCTCTCTCTCTCTCTCTCTCTCTCTCTCTCTCTCTCTCTCTCTCAACCTCTTGCTCTCTCTATTCCCATAATTTCTCTATCTCTCACAGGTGTGACAGCAGAGGATTTGATCTTTGGGGCTTGTTTATGACAGTGATCAGGAAAGTAGGTGGGGTTGGGGGCGGGGGTGAGGTTATTTAAGGTGAGCTCAGGGAAGGGCCACAGGGGTGGAGAGGGCTGAAATGACAGGGAAATATACAGTAGAGGCAATTAAAACTTACTGCCCTGAGGAAACACAGGCAAAGTAGTCTCTCTGTCACTTTGTTTGTCTGTCTGTCTTCTGCTCTTTCCCTCGTTCCCTCACTTTCCTCACTTTGGTGCCATACATTCATTAAAATTTCATTTTTCTATCTCAATATTATATGGTATTTCAGACCATTGTGTGAAAGCGTGTGTGTGTGTGTGTGTGTGTGTGTGTGTGCGCACAGTTCACGGATAAAGCTGGAATGGGTCTTTCTGAGAGGTTGGGAGGTTGAGGTCTGTCTCAGAGGGTGACATGTTAGGTCGTGAGAAGGGAAGGTGCATAAAAGGTGGTTTAGATGTTAGAGTGTCTGTGAGTTGATTTGGATGGTGAGGTGTGTATAAGGTGGTTTGGATGTTAGGGTGGATTTGGATGGTGAGGTGTGTATAAGGTGGTTTAGATGTTAGGGGTGTGAGTTGATTGGGATGGTGAGGTGTGTATAAGGTGGTTTAGATGTTAGGGCAGATTTGGACGGTGAGGTGTGTATTAGGTGGTGTAGATGTTAGGGTGGATTTGGAAGGTGAGGTGTGTATTAGGTGGTTTGAGTGTGTGAGTGGATTTGGATGGCAAGGTGTATATAAGGTGGTTTAGATGTTAGGGTGGATTTGGATGGTGAGGTGTGTATAAGGTGGTTTAGATGTTAGGGTGGATTTGGATGGTGAGGTGTGTATAAGGTGGTTTAGATGTTAGGGTGGATTTGGATGGTGAGGTGTGTATTAGGTGGTTTAGATGTTAGGGTGGATTTGGATGGTGAGGTGTATATAAGGTGGTTTAGATGTTAGGGTGGATTTGGATGGTGAGGTGTGTATAAGGTGGTTTAGATGTTAGGGTGGATTTGGATGGTGAGGTGTGTATTAGGTGGTTTAGATGTTAGGGTGGATTTGGATGGTGAGGTGTGTATTAGGTGGTTTAGATGTTAGGATGGATTTGGATGGTGAGGTGTGTATAAGGTGGTTTAGATGTTTGGGTGTGAGTTGATTTGGATGGTGGGGTGTGTATAAGGTGGTTTAGATGTTAGGGTGGATTTGGATGGTGAGGTGTGTATTAGGTGGTTTAGATGTTAGGGTGGATTTGGATGGTGAGGTGTGTATTAGGTGGTTTAGATGTTAGGGTGGATTTGGAAGGTGAGGTGTGTATAAGGTGGTTTAGGGTGAGTTGATTTGGATGGTGAGGTGTGTATAAGGTGGTTTAGATGTTTGGGTGGATTTGGATGGTGAGGTGTGTATAAGGTGGTTTAGATGTTAGGGTGGATTTGGATGGTGAGGTGTGTATAAGGTGGTTTAGATGTTAGGGTGGATTTGGATGGTGAGGTGTGTATTAGGTGGTTTAGATGTTAGGGTGGATTTGGAAGGTGAGGTGTGTATAAAGTGGTTTAGGGTGAGTTGATTTGGATGGTGAGGTGTGTATAAGGTGGTTTAGATGTTAGGGTGGATTTGGATGGTGAGGTGTGTATTAGGTGGTTTAGATGTTAGGGTGGATTTGGATGGTGAGGTGTGTATTAGGTGGTTTAGATGTTAGGGTGGATTTGGAAGGTGAGGTGTGTATAAAGTGGTTTAGATGTTTGGGTGGATTTGGATGGTGAGGTGTGTATAAGGTGGTTTAGATGTTAGGGTGGATTTGGATGGTGAGGTGTGTATTAGGTGGTTTAGATGTTAGGGTGGATTTGGAAGGTGAGGTGTGTATAAAGTGGTTTAGATGTTTGGGTGGATTTGGATGGTGAGGTGTGTATTAGGTGGTTTAGATGTTAGGGTGGATTTGGATGGTGAGGTGTGTATTAGGTGGTGTAGATGTTAGGGTGGATTTGGATGGTGAGGTGTATATAAGGTGGTTTAGATGTTAGGGTGGATTTGGATGGTGAGGTGTGTATTAGGTGGTTTAGATGTTAGGGTGGATTTGGATGGTGAGGTGTGTATAAGGTGGTTTAGATGTTAGGGTGGATTTGGATGGTGAGGTGTGTATTAGGTGGTTTAGATGTTAGGGTGGATTTGGATGGTGAGGTGTATATAAGGTGGTTTAGATGTTAGGGTGGATTTGGATGGTGAGGTGTGTATAAGGTGGTTTAGATGTTAGGATGGATTTGGATGGTGGGGTGTGTATAAGGTGGTTTAGATGTTTGGGTGTGAGTTGATTTGGATGGTGGGGTGTGTATAAGGTGGTTTAGATGTTAGGGTGGATTTGGATGGTGAGGTGTGTATAAGGTGGTTTAGATGTTTGGGTGGATTTGGATGGTGAGGTGTGTATAAGGTGGTTTAGATGTTTGGTTGTGAGTTGATTTGGATGGTGGGGTGTGTATAAGGTGGTTTAGATGTTTGGGTGGATTTGGATGGTGAGGTGTATATAAGGTGGTTTAGATGTTAAGGTGGATTTGGATGGTGGGGTGTGTATAAGGTGGTTTAGATGTTTGGGTGGATTTGGATGGTGAGGTGTGTATAAGGTGGTTTAGATGTTTGGTTGTGAGTTGATTTGGATGGTGGGGTGTGTATAAGGTGGTTTAGATGTTTGGTTGTGAGTTGATTTGGATGGTGGGGTGTGTATAAGGTGGTTTAGATGTTTGGTTGTGAGTTGATTTGGATGGTGGGGTGTGTATAAGGTGGTTTAGATGTTTGGGTGTGTGCGTGTGAGTCGGGTGAGACAGTGCAGCGAGCGCTGGACGGCGGGTGAGGAAGAGGCCTGGTTGGAGGCCTGTTGCAGAGGAAGGACACAGGCTGAGGGAGAGGAAGGCTGCTGGGCTGTGCTGCGTTCCGCCCGCCGCGGCGCGGGTTTCCTGAGGTCACCGCGCTGAATATCACAAAGACATGTGGAATGCTGAACCACCGCCAACGCAAACAAGCCGTCCGCGCCGTCGCGGCCCCCGATGGCTTTCAAGGGCTGCTTTACGCACACCGAGGGCCCCTCGGCTCTCCTGCGGGGAGACCAGACTCCGAGCTGCCCCCCCCCCCCCATCCTCACCCCCCCCAACCCCCCCACCCCAGGCCTCGGCGAAAAGGAGACGCCCCTGCCCCCGTCCAGACGGCTGACGGCAGAGCTCGGCGGAGTGGGCTCGGAATGGTGGAAAACAACGGTGCCCTGTACGATTCCATAGCGCATTCAAACTGTCAAGCTCGCGTAAATAACCCGGTCCGTCCCATTTTTTATTTTTTTTTTGTTTTTATGCGGTGAAAGTTCTCACGCAACTCCGTCAGATCGTCACGAAAAGTGGTAGTAAACTTTTGCTCAAGAACCCAAATGATACGACCATTGTGTGCATTTGGGGAATGGAAAATATAATGCAGCTTTGAACTGTGTTTGAGGATTCAGTTGTTTGGAGATATGAGGTTTAAACATTTTCCACTCCTCTTGCATCTTTAGGATTGGGGCATGCGCTGCTTACTGTTTATGGGGCTGAAGGAGATGCTCCAGTCTTCTCTGACGCCATTTAGTTTGATCAAACCTGATCTTCCCAGATTTAGGATGCACTCTTGCATTTCTAGCTCTCGAGGCAATCTGCAGGTAACAGCAGAGTGAGCGATGAGGGATGGAGGAAGCTCTAATTGGTTGGGGGAAAAAAAAGCGTTTTGAATTATGGGTAAATATACTTGAGGCTAACCAGGTTTCTTTGTGTAATTTTGGGGTTTTTAGTGAAAGATGAAGCCAGGTCTGTTGCGGAGATGTATGACTCCTGCGTGTATAAAAAATCGTTTGGAGTTACCAGGCCTCAAGGCTGCATGAAATGGATACACGCGACTAAATAACGTAACAAAAATACGCTGCTAAAATACAAACGACGGCATCTTTCAAAAATCACGTCAGGAAGAAAGGTTGTTTTTTTTTTTCACGGCCGAGAAAACGTTCCACGTGTCCTCGACGGGTGTGCCAGAAAGAAAAAAAAAAGGAGATCGGCCCGCACATTTGCAATCGATTTGGGATTCTGAAAATAAGCCGTGAAGCGCCAGGGTTTTGGACAGGTACTGAAAGGGAGGAATTTTCTGGACGGGAAACAGAGGAGAAGAGAAGAGAGGAGAGAGGAGAGTGGACACAGACTGGTACGTGTGCTGAGGAACCGCTGGAAAATGGCCGTCCTTTCGCTGAAAGGGTTCCGTGTCCCTGCGTCTTAGGATGGGCTTCCGCGCGAGCCTGGCTGACGTAGCCTACGCTAAGAAGAGACGCGCCGCGCGTGCGTGAGGCCTGTGCATGAGGCCTGTGCGTGAGGCCTATGCGTGAGGCCTGTGTGCTCGGCGTGTGCGTACGCGCGCGCGCGAACGCCTGCGTGTTTACGGGCGTGACTGTGCGAGCGCGTGAGGGCAGTCACTCGCTGTGGGCCTGTGGGTGTGTGTGGAGGGGAGTCAGTCGCGGTGGGCCTGTGGGTGTGTGTGGAGGGGAGTCAGTCGCGGTGGGCCTGTGGGTGTGTGTGGAGGGCAGTCAGTCGCGGTGGGCCTGTGGGTGTGTGTGGAGGGGAGTCTGGAGACTGGTCATGCAGTGAGGTGCCGGTATTCTCAGCTCCACCTTAAAATCCTCATGTAACCTGGAGACGGCACTTCACATTGCACTGGCCTGGGCTTACCTCTCCCACAGGGCCTTCTCCTCTCGCAGGGTGACCCCTACCTCATCCAACCTTTTCAGCAGAGAGGGCTTGGCAGGGTCCGGGACAAACACAAGCCATTGGGTGTTATTTCTGTCAGTCATACTCCACGACCCATGGCCCTTTGGAACAAGGCCTCCATTCAGAACCTCCTGCCCAGTTTTGATGGGAACCAATCCGCCCCCACATTTAAATAATCTACCATGAATGTACCATTAATATTTCTCCCCCCCCCCCCCTTTGGGATACCTGGATGACATAAGAGGGTGAAATTAAAATGAAGGTTCAATTTAAAAAAAAATAAAAAATAAAAAAAAAACCTTTTTCCTGTTTTTAGTGTCTTCAGCATAATTCCACTGCGGTTAAAACGCAGGCTGCTGATGCGTTGCAGGGAGGATGCCGACCCCAGGAGAGCTCGGGGGGAAACAGAGACGCACAGATGCTGTCACGCTGGCCAAGAGAGAGATTCGGAGAGAGAGACCAGATGTGCCTTTTGTTTGGATTTGTAAGGGGAGAGCAACAGGGGTGCAGGAGAAAGACGGGGGGGGGGGGGGGGGATGATGAGGGGGTACGGCCGCGAGGAGCCCCCGTCAGAGTCACATCAGGACGTTGGTCAGGGGGAAGAAGTCAAATTAACAACAAGCCGCAACAATCGCGGTCTTACCATAATTATAACAGCACCCTCAAACCAATGAGAGCGAATGGGTTTTCCATAACTGTACAATGTTTTTTTTTTAAAAAAATGTATTTTTTATTTCAGTTTGTTTTATTGCCCTCCGATGGAGGGTGGGAGGGGCTTTCCCTCCCTGTCGGCGCGGCCGCAGAAATGGCCGCCGTGCATCCGCACAGCTGCGGAAGGGATTAGCTGACCTTGCTCGCATCTGTTCCTCCTCCGGCCGATTTATATGCCTATGGTTCGTGAACGGGTCCCGATCTCGACGGATCCGGGGGGGGGGGGGGGGGGTGGGTGGGTAATTTAGTATGCTTGCAGGATCGCGGGCGTACGCACAAGCCCTTACGTTCGGACGGAAGGACTCTCCCGCTTGTTAAAGCGGTGCTGATTGATGGCTTCTCTCCCCGCGTCTGTCTCGCCTGCTCCATGCGAGTTTGTGAATGGGGAGGGGAAAGGCGGGGAGGGGGTGAAGGGGGGGGGGGGAGGTCGTGACCTCCTGTAGAGACGGGGAGGGCGAGGGGGCATCCGCCACGCGCCGCGGCCTCCCTCCCCTCACCCCGGGGTCGGGCGCGACAAGTAAGAAAACAGTGGAGGGAGGGAGAGGGAGGAGAGAGGAGCAGGAGGAGAACACATGTTCCTCTCCTCGCTACGTGGGTTATCTGTCCTCACTTTCAGGCTGGATGGGGAGGGGGGAGGCCAAGGAAGCAGCCAGAGAAATGGACCCAATACTGTTTATCTAGTAATGAGAATTGGTTTTAGAGGAAAACAACCTTTGCAGCTGGGGGATTAGGAAGTGTTTTTTTTTTTAGGTAGAACAATGAAACATTCAAGAAAATTCAGAACTAAAATAGCCTACAGCAGATATGCTTCCATCTCAGTCAGAGCCAACATTCCAAGGCATTATAACAAAGGAAAAAAATCCATCATTCCCGACCGCTTCCTGAATCCTGCACACCTGAATCCTGAATTCTTCCCTGAATTTTAAGGGATTTTTTTGACTCGCTGGATGGCTGCGCATTTGCACGGCCTGTGCAGGTTGCCGTAACGCAAACGCAGTTGTAGCTTCGCTCGTTCCCACCCCCCCCCCCCCCCCCTTCATCCGCTGCAGACTCATAAGGCCTGCCTTGTGCTCGGAGGTGAAAGTTTCATGAGCAGCTCTGTGCTCTTATTTGCCCAGTGCACATCGGCCATCTCACCGGGGGGAGGGGCTGTGGGGCGGCAGGGGAGGCTAGCACCGGCCCTGTGATTGGCTGCCGGGTTTCTACTCTTTTCCAGGGATCAGCTCGGTGTTGGAGCTTGTGCAGATGTTGAATAGCAGAGGGACCTGGGCTGTCCTCCTCCTCCTCCTCTTCTTCTTAGGTCAGCCTAGTTGCCTAC
>CM077285.1:70749970-70769970 GCA_039654925.1 Anguilla pacifica | reverse complement strand
TAAGGCTCTGTGGTGGTAAGGCTCTGCGGCAGTAAGTCTCTGTGGCGGTAAGGCTGTGTGGCGGTAAGGCTCTGTGGCGGTAAGGCTCTGCGGCAGTAAGTCTCTGTGGCGGTAAGGCTGTGTGGCGGTAAGGCTCTGTGGCGGTAAGGCTCAGTGGCGGTAAGGCTCTGCGGTGGTAAGGCTGTGTGGCGGTAAGGCTGTGTGGTGGTAAGGCTCTGAGGTGGTAAGGCTCTGCGGTGGTAAGGCTGTGTGGTGGTAAGGCTGTGTGGCGGTAAGGCTCTGTGGCGGTAAGGCTCTGTGGTGGTAAGGCTGTGTGGCGGTAAGGCTCTGTGGCGGTAAGGCTCTGTGGTGGTAAGGCTCTGTGGCGGTAAGGCTGTGTGGCGGTAAGGCTGTGTGGCGGTAAGGCTCTGTGGTGGTAAGGCTGTGTGGCGGTAAGGCTGTGTGGCGGTAAGGCTCTGCGGCAGTAAGGCTCTGTGGCGGTAAGGCTGTGTGGTGGTAAGGCTCTGCGGCGGTAAGGCTCTGTGGCGGTAAGGCTCTGCGGACAGGCCTTCAGGCACCCTGTGTCGGAGGGTGTGGCGTTAGCCAGCGTCGGCCGCAGGGCTGTTATTACATGGGGAACGTTTACATTCCCAGCTGAAGTGTGAAAACGCTAAACGCTAACAAATGCATCACCGCCGCGCGCTGCGGAGCTGCAGCGGACGCCGAGGGCCTGGCAGGCTAGCTTTCATAGCGTAGCTAATTAACAACTTTTGGAGGAAGAAAAAAAAAAAAGAAGGGAGTTGTGACTTGAGTTGCGGCTTCCAAGGAATGACCTCATTTGAGTCATTAAGACCGGGGTGTGGGCCAGGGTGTTGGTGGGGCGGGAGGGGGTAGGGTGGAATGAAACGGAGGACCTCCGCCCCTCCTCCCCCCTCATGTGACCTGGCGGTCCGTCTCTGCCCGGCCGCGCTGGACGCCTCCTTCCTGTAAGTTTTCGGGGGCCCCTCGGCCACGCCTGTGGTTTGTATACAGTCAGGGTTCCAGCTGGCCTCGGCCGCGGCACTACTGGGATTCCAGCGCCACGTTCCCAGCGAAATTACCCCAGATAAACATCTCTCTCCCGCGGCAGGGCTGGCCAGGCAAGGCTGCTCGTGTGTTACAGACCATTTCCTTAAAAAAGAGAGAAAGCAGGCTCATTTGGGTGACTCACTACTACAAAAAAAATATATATATATATATATATAAAATCCAAGAACCATTCTGTGGGTGGGTGTGCAGGGCCAATGAAAATGGAAAAAGACATTTCTGCGGTCTGCTCGCTCAGTAAATGAAATGAAATTAATTTCCTTGCGCTGACAGGACCTGTATGTTCACGTGCACCTGGAAGGTAACCCGATGATTGGCCATGTTCTCTGTATTTGTGGTGTGTCTCCTGTGAAAATGATTGTAATAACATGATCAGGATTTGTAATGTGAGTCATTACAGAAGAACACTCCTCCTCTCCTCCGCTTACTCTGTAGATAATTTACCAGATTTTTTTTAGCGTCTTAAATCTGTTTCCAGTAGATTTAGGGTTTAAAGCAGAAAAAAAGCCGTCCTGGATAGATGAATAGAATAAACGTTTTCTCTCTCGCTCTATCTCTCTCGCTCTCTCTCGCGTTTTCATTCTCTCTCTTCCTGCATTAATTTAGTTTTGCGTACATCGAGGCGGGCTCAGCTCGCTTGTCTTTGGCTGCGTGACGGTTTTTGAAACGATCTCCTCAGCTCTACGTCCTTCAAGATATCGGTAACACGTGGGAGGTGCCAGTGGTAAGCTGTATGAAGGCTGATATGCATTTCAAACAAATGCATGTGGCATATATGAACACTCTTGTATTTTACCGAACCCTGTATGAGTCAGGCAAGTCCCTATTTATTTTTCCTTAGAAAAAGGTTTCAGGATTTCAGTCCTTACATACCATAGTTTTTTTTGATCCTTTTTTCTAGCACGGTATTGCTAATGCTTACTGTCTGTAACTGTGAAAGGGGTCACTGTAAATGTATGAACCTGGTTGAAGCGCCCATACATGCGTGCCTTTGCACACATGTGATTGCTGGCCCTGCAGACCAGGCAGTGGCCAAATCCGGGCCTTCTTAAGCCCGCGAAACAGCTTCCTTCGTAAAGCTAAAGACCCGGGTGGCTGACTGGCAGAGCTGACGGGGTTCTAGTCTCCAGCACCGCTGAGTTTCCCTGCGCGTGTGTGTGCTTGGTGTGGCGGGTGATCTGAATAAGCATCACAGTGGTGATAACGCCGCGGCCCTGGTGTGAATGAACGCGGCTATCTGTAGCTGCCGCTAGAGCGGAGTGTCACGGCTCGGCAGACCGCGCTGCGATTGTAACATCCGCTCCGCCTGACAGCTGTGAGTCGCCGTCGACAGGAAGTGGGCGCTACCGGGCGCTGTTAATGGGCGGCTCATGCCAGCAGTCACTTCAGGGCCGACACCGCGTCCTGACTGATACATTGGCCCGACGGAGGCTGTTTGTTGGAAGAGCGCGTCCCAGAGAGCTTGTGGCCCCAAGGAGGCTGTTTGTTGGAAGAGCGCATCCCAGAGCGCTTGTGGCCCCATGGAGGCTGTTTGTTGGAAGAGCACATCCCAGAGCGCTTGTGGCCCCACGGAGGCTGTTTGTTGGAAGAGCGCATTTCGTGCTTGTGGCCCCACGGAGGCTGTTTGTTGGAAGAGCGCGTCCCAGAGAGCTTGTGTCCCCACAGAGGCTGTTTGTTGGAAGAGCGCATTTCGTGCTTGTGGCCCCACGGAGGCTGTTTGTTGGAAGAGCACATCCCGCGCTTGTGGCCCCACGGAGGCTGTTGTTGGAAGAGCGCATCCCAGAGCGCTTGTGGGCGGAGGGAGCAGAGATTGCTGTATGCGTACGAGCTGCGGTGGCGTTTTGTGGGCGTTCCACAAAGCCGCCGGTCGGCCAGCCGTTGCTTCTCGGTTCCGTTTCCTGTCGCGGTGTCTACGCGCCGACCTTCCGCCCACTCTCTGTTTCCCTCCCACACGTCGTCCTCCCGCTGCAGTCCCATCTCAGGACCTGGTTCCATGCTGATGTTTCCTAGCTCACAGGCAGAGATGTGGAGTTAAATACAAAATGGGGCCCAGATGTCATTGAGTGATTTTATTCTGCTTTTGGATAATGCTATTAACCTCTCTATTGAAATATAATCTGTATAGTCAACAGATGTGGCCGTTGGGATGTGGTGAGGTTGTTTCTGTTTTTCCAGTTGAGCGGTGTTGTTTTCTTAGCAATGGTCAAGGCGATCGAATGGGATTGCTGATGTTTGGGTGGCGGTTCAGCTGAAGAGAGTTCTCCAAGGAGGCATGCAGATGGGGAGACTGAAATTCTATGGATCAGGAGGATTGATAGTTTTGTGTTTTTTGTGTGTGACGTTTATTCAAAATGTTGCGATTAGTGGGCAGAGCTAGGTGTCAAGGAAGTAGTCATCTGCATTAAAACTTCACTGTGAACAGGTGTCATTTTTTTTTTTACATTTGTTTTGTATTAGCTGTGTTTTGGTGTTGCTGGGCGTACAAAAATTACCATTGCAGATTTGTTTCTAGAAGCTGATATCATTGTTAACTAGGTCTTTTCCCCAGTCTACAGTTGATAGAGGTGCTGTCTAGAGTTTATATATAGTCAAAATCTTTTTGAATTTGCTGTATGTATGAGTTGTTCAATCAGTGGAGGAGGTGAAAGAGTATTTGTTAAATGAATTTTTATTTTTAGCCCTTCTTCCCTTTAAACACATATACACACATGCACTAAAATATACACGCCTACATGCGTGAGCTCAAGCAGTCGGCGTTTCACATACAACACCGGTCTCTCTCTCTCTCCATCTTCCCCTCTCTCCCTCTTCATCTCCATCGCTCCCTGTCTCCTTCTCCCTTTCTCTTTGTCTCTGCTTTGTTTCCGTTCCTCTTGCTCTCTCTTTCGGCCTGTATACGGTGGTACTCTGTGTGAGTGTGCGTGCATGTGCGTGTGAGTCTCCGTGTGTGCGTGTGTGTGTGTGTGTGCGTGCGTGTGTGTGTGTGTGTGCGTGCGTGTGTGTGCGTGTGTGTGTGCGTGTGTGCGTGTGTGTGTGTATGCGCCTGTGTGTGTGTGTGCGTGTGCGTGTGTGTGTATGCGCCTGTGTGTGTGTGTGTGCGTGTGTGTGTGCGCGTGTGTGTGTGTGTGTGCGTGTGTGTGCGTGCGTGTCTGTGTGTGTGTGTATATGTGTGTGTGTGTGTGTGTGTGTGTGTGTGTGTGCGTGCGTGTCTGTGTGTGTGTGTGTGTATGTGTGTGTGTGTGTGTGTGTGTGTGCGTGTGTGTGCGTGTGTGTGCGTGCGTGTCTGTGTGTGTGTATGCGCCTGTGTGTGTGTGTGCGTGTGTGTGTGTGTGTGTGCGTGTCTGTGTGTGTGTGCGTGTGTGCGTGTGTGTGTGTGTGCGTGCGTGTGTGTGTATGTGTGTGTGTGTGTGTGTGTGTGTGCGTGTCTGTGTGTGTGTGCGTGTGTGCGTGTGTGTGTGTGTGTGTATGTGTGTGTGTGTGTGTGTGTGTGCGTGTGTGTGCGTGCGTGTCTGTGTGTGTGTATGTGTGTGTGTGTGTGTGTGTGTGTGTGTGTGTGTGTGTGTGTGTGTATATGTGTGTGTGCGTGCCTGTCTGTGTGTGTGTATATGTGTGTGTGTGTGTGTGTGTGGCCGAGCACTGGGATGCGAGGGGAGCAGGAAATGTGTGAGCTATGAACGAATGTGTTTATGCTGGCTGCAGCCGTCCAGCTCTTCCCCCTGCGCCATCTTTAAGGCTGGAGGGAGGGATAGAGGAGTTTTTCTTTTCTTTCTTTTTCTTTCTCTGTTTTCCCAGTTTGGGACTGCGTGGTCCAGAGCACAGCTACTCGCATGTTGTTGCAAAAAAAAAAAAGATCCTGCCCCTTTGGAAGTCAACAGAACATTCTGTTTTCTAAATCCCTCTCTGTCTGATGCCACCACCTCGCTGTTCTCCAGCGGGGTTTCAGTGCTGATTCACGTCCGGCTGCGCTAAGGTTGCAGTCCTCAGACTGCACGCAGACAGTCAAGTGGGGACTGAAAGGCTTCCTGAATGGGCCTGCCTGGCCGTGGGACATGGCAGGCAGCAGTGTGAGGACAGGCCCGGCAGGGAGCAGAGGCACGGGGAGAGGGGGTGCCAAACGCATCGGGTGTGTGGGGGGGGGGGGCGGGGGTGTCAGCGAGGGGCGGGACCGCGAGCACTTTGCGGTCAGCAGTTTGGGACGCTGAAGGAAAAAACCAGAGTTCTGGTTCTCGTTTAGTCGCTTCAACGCTGAAAGGGGGAGCTGCTACCGAGATTTTATTTGAGCTCGTTTCGAAATTCCCCCCCCCCCCCGTGTGACGTAACGAGCGCGGAACATTCTGGCAGGACAGAGTGTGCCTGTGTCCAGGGGTGTGAATGAATAGGGAATATAATTATATAAAATGAGCTACGCTCATACAGAAGGAGCCAAGCCTAGTCCTGTAAGCGTCCTGGCGAGGCCCAGTCTCAGGAAAATCTGGGTCCCTATCACAGCGCTTTTGGGCCCGTGGCCCCCGCTCCAGTGGGATCCCCCCCCGCCCCCCCCCCCCGGCCTCCAGCCCCCGGACGGCGGCGGCTTTGGAGCGCGGGGGCGGGCCGGAGCGGCGACCGGGGGCTGGAGGCCGGGGGGGGGGGGGGGGGGTGGGATCCCACTGGAGCGGGGGCCACGGGCCCAAAAGCGCTGTGATAGCGGTCACCCCCCAGCGCGGGCGCGGCGAGGTTTAAATAGAGCGCAGTCTGCCTGACCCCACTGCGCGAGCGAGCCAGTCCCCGGGTCCGGGAAATTCTCCGGACGGCTCCTTCCTTCTCATCTCCCTCCAGGGCTCTGATCTCTGTTTGTTTTAGGAGTCGCGCGTCCAAAACCCCGAACGCGTCGTCCCTGGGTGCAGAAATAGAACGCTTTCTCCTTTTACTCCAAATCCGCACTGACGGAACGACACACTTGCGATGTAGCTATGGTAGTCGTGTCAGTATTTACCAGCAGCGATGCATTAACTGTAATTCATAACGTTTGCAATATTGCAGATATGTATGTATGTAAGAATGTATCTTGTGAACTGAGGGAAGAGTGAACAGCTGTTGAACTTACTGGTTTTATCTGGCAAATTGTGAAGCTGCAAGCACAAATAGTCTGAGGGGTCCCTTTAAACGGAGGAGGGCTCTGTTACTGGGCCGTGACTGGGCTTACGGTAGCTATAGGGTCACGTGAGGCTCTCACCCTAGCGTAGCACACTGGTCCCTGCCACTGGCAGCACCTCCGGTCCAGCTAAAATCAGCCATCTTTTCCCCGTCCTGAGTCAGTAATCTGCAGTAGCCCCCAGCCTCGGCCCCCTCTGGCCTGGATCTGCAGCCCGGGGGGGGGGGGGGGTGATAAGGCCCCTAAGCGCCCGGATCTGTGTGCGCTAGCACTGAAGCCTCGGGTCTTACGCACACGCTCAGCCCCCTGAGGGCTTGTCCCAGCGCTGCTGTGGTCCGCACGCCTAGCGACCGCACGCGCGGTAGAGCGCGGCCCCCTTTCCATCGCGCAGAACCGCTCAGGAACCGCCCGTACCCAGAACTGCGGTCCTGAAAGAGAGAGGCTCGGGACCACTGCTGTGCTCCGGGCGTTTGACCGTTTGGGCAGGAGCTGAGCGGCGTTTGTCCCGCCCGCAGAGGGCTAGTTCATTTCCATTCTGGACCGTCTCCAGTCGTGTGGTGAAACCCGGGTGACGCACGTCTGGATCATACCTCGTGTGATGTCATCAGGGTGGGACTCGTGTCCGCCAGCGGATCGCCGATCGTTGCCGCGTTACAGAGGCGTAACGCAGTGGTGAGATCTTTCAGCCAGGGAAGCTGGCGTCCCCTCCAAACGCACTCTGTAAGCGTGGCTGATGTGATGGATTCTTTCGGGATGAATCCAGCACTGAGGAAGAACCGAATTGTTCGTTTTCTAATTATCTTCTCATTTCCCTGGAGAATGACAAACACTGTAAAAACGGGGAGTAGGGGGGGGTGTGAGGTGAAGCTTGTGTCTGTGTTGCGGTTATTAAAATCTGGGGTCGTTCTTTTGTCATCTTCGTGATTGAATGCATTTCTGCCACCCGTTTATTTATTTATTTACGGGGCTACCTTACGAGCCCATGGGGTTGAATATCGTCGCGGAACTTCCTGTGATAAGGTTGCCATGGCGCTCGCTCTCCCTGCCGAGGGGCCCGTGAGCTGACGCGAGCTCTCGGACCAGGAAGGAAAAGCGCCATTTGTGGGACACATTAGCCTTGACTCCAGTCAGCGATCGCGCTCATCTGGGCATCAGAGAAGTCGCTTATTTTACGGCTTAAGCTGGAAAACGGTCCTGATGGGCCCCCGGGGGGGGGGGGGGGTGGGGGCGTGTGTTCCTGACATCACCGCTGCGAGTCGGAACCGCGCCGCGCTCGCGATCGGAAGCCGTTCCCGAACGGAGCCGTTTGCAACGCACCCGACCTCGCTTCTTCTTTTTGTTTGTTTGTCCGAGCGCCGTCGAGCATTTGACTGCAGTTTCGGTGTGTCAGAAGTCTCAGTGCCTGCAGTGAAGCCCCCACCACGTGAGGGGGGGGGGGGGGGGGGGTCCATCTGCTCTCGCTGATCAGAGGGGGAGCGATCTCTCCCCGAGCGCTAACGCTGTTAGCCGCTCCGCGAGCGGCGTCTCCTCGTTCGCGCGGGTCGTCATAGCGGCGACGCCTTGGCGACGGCGGCGAGGACCTGCGCAGAACCTCGCGGAGGCCGGTCGGTCGGTCGGTCGGTCGGTCGGTCGGCAGGCGAGGTGCTGCCTTCGTGTTTCGTGACGGCAGTTCGAACGGCGGCGTGTCTCCGCGGCGAGGCTCTCCGGCCGAGGGGTCCTGCTTTACTCTCCGAGGCCCCCGGGGGCGTAGCGGAGAGCTCAGGCCAGGCTGGCGAAAGCTCAGGGGCCGGCGGGGCGTGGGGGAGGGTGCGGCGGTGTGCGGCTCCTCTCGCGTGAGGCGAGAGCGGGGTGCGTGGCCGGCCAAGCCGGAGTTTCGGGGGAGGGGGTGGGGGGTAGAGGGGGCTCGCGGCACTCCTGCCATCCCTGATCTGTATTATTGAAGGTTGAAGGAGAGGCTCTCTCTGGAAACTACTTTTTATATTCCGTAGCGCCTGCAGCGGGTTAGCTAAACGCCAGAACCCCCCCGCCACCCCCCTTGCGCCTCCACCGAAAACCTGGGTTCTGCTCTCTGTTTTCGGGGGTGTGGGGGGGGAGTCAGAGCCTCACGGTTTACTGCGGCGCGGGGCCCTGATTAGCAGCTTTCTCGCGGCCGCTGGGATTTATTTGAACGGCGCAGCTCGGCCCCGCACGCAGCGCAGGGCCCTTCCTGTTTCCAGCCCGGGGCTGCGGAGCGAGCGCCAGCGGCCGCAGCCACTTCCTGTGTTTGTTTCAGACGGGATCGGCTCCACGTCTTTCTGTTTCCCCCCCCTTTTTTTTTTTTACATTTTTTTTTTTTTTTTTTTTTTTTTTTTTTGCTTTTCCACCGCCGTCGCTGCAGCGGCCCGGCGAGCGGCCCACATCTGCAAAGTTTTAGCAGTAAATGAGGAATTTAAAATGTACACACACATATGATTGTGTGCCCTGCTTCTTTTCAACAGGGCTGTGGTGTTACGCCATAGTGAGAGAGGACACAGAGGAGCAGACAGACAGGGCCAGGGCGGGAGAGGGGGAGGGGAGGGGTGCGGGGGGGTTTAAATAATTACAGGAAGGGGGGAATCATTAGTCCATCACTATCCCCAATTTTACTGTCCTGTGGAGGACAGACAGCAGATAAGCGAGATCATATGGTGGTGTGCGCAGAGAGAAACAGGAGGGGGAGGAGGAGTCCCACAACGTGGATCCTTCTAGAACTGCTCAGAGAGGTCCTGGGAGGTTTGAGACCCCATATTAATGATTAAAGTTTTTGAGAGGAAGGCACTAATGCTTATAGCAGGTTAGCATTTTTTGGTTTTGTTCACACTTGCAGTGCCTGTTCAGAGCGCAAGTGTGTGCGTGCATGTGTGTGTGTATGCACGTGTGTGTGTGTGTGCGTGTGTAGATGTGTGTGTGTGCACATGTGTGTGTGTGTGCGTGCATGTGTGTGTGTGTGTGTGTGTGTGCACGTGTGTGTGTGTGCGTGTATGGATGTGTGTGTGTGCGAAGTGCATAACTCTCTAATGTGCATAACTTTATCATCACCTTGTCTGAGTCCCCCCTGCGCAGTGTGTAAGATGCGCTCTCTTATTATGGACAGATATGTCACTGCCGCAGTTCAAGGCTCAGTTGGCAGCAGTGCCCCCTGTGCCCTGTGAATTTTGCTCAGACACGCTTGCCAGTGGGCTACATGCACTGTGTGTGACATCGCTAATTTAAACACAGGGCGTTCATGTCATGACAGTATGACGCAGCTGGTGTTGCAGCGCGTCCTGTTGCCTCCAGATTATATGGCCTTTCAAAGCCCTCGACTTCCTGTGACTTCACGTCCCATCTTCGCCACCTCGCTGTTTTAATGTGCTGCTCTGCAGTTTATTGGGTGATTTCATTGGCTGTTAATTGGCCCCCGCTCAGCAAATCAAACAGGAAAAAAAGAGTTTTTTTTAAGCCAGAGAGGAGGGTAGCTAGCTCGAGCTCTGATAAATGGGAACGAGAAACTGTGCTGTGTGAGAGAGAAGGGGATTGTGGGATTGAAGTACACCTGGAATATGAGTTTGTAACGGTACAGTGCACAAGGAGAGATGGGGAGAAAGCAACTCTACGCATTACATTCAGTCTCCAAACCCAGAGCGGAATTATTCAGTAACAGACAGTTACCCCATCGCAAGCACCTGCGGTAATTAAATTAGATTTCATTACATTACATTTCATTACATTTATTTGGCAGGTGCTTTTATCCAAAGCGACGCACAATAAGTGCATAACGAAGGTCATTGCAGCAACTACAAATCACAGGTCCGATAAGGTACAGTACTCATTTGGAACAGTTATTCATAGGCCAGTCCAGTTCACACAGTAAACATTACACTGACCTAATCTATGCTAAGTCAAACTAGGCAAGCTCAACATCAAGATAGTGATACAAAGTACAATAAGTGCTGGGTGGAGGTACATGCATCATGTGGAACTGACACGGCAATGGTTAGTTTCCTCATCTGGCAGTTTTTTCTGACGATAAATATTATTATAAATTTACCGTGCCACCTTGCTGTCTGACATGCCAGGGTAAACCTGACGGGCCTGCTGAGACCTGTGCATCAGGGCCTTGTTGGGGTTTTCACAGGGGAGATACTTCACTTTCCGCTCTTCTGCTACCCCCCCCCCACCCCCCTTCAGACCCCAAAGACGTGTTCTGTAATGGTGCTCTCTTAACAGAACAGGGGGGGCTGTGAAACAGAAGGGGCCGGGCAGATTGATATCCAAACTCCGGCATCCACCGAGTGCTTAATTAGCATGATGGGCGCAGCCCTCTGGCTGAGTGGATAACGATTTATCCCTCTTCGCCGCGAAATAAAACCCGGCGTTAAGCCGGACTCGAACGCGAGCGCGTTAACGTGCAATCGAAAACCCCCATCTGCGCGAAAAGCCGCGAAACAGAAAAAGTCCGATTTTTCAAAAACCGGCCGCTTCTAGTCGAGCAGCTCTTCCCCTCCTGCGGCTCCTCCCGCCCCTTCCCCACGTCCCAGAGTTGGGTCACGACCTCCGCGCCCTGAGGAAAGCGGAGCGCCTGAGACTTGCGTCACGACGTTCGCAAGGCTTGCCCGAAAAGAAAATAAAAAAGCGCGTGTTTGTTTGCGCGAGCGACGTGCACCCCGCAACCGTCCGTTTCCACTTCCTGTCGCTGATGTAAACAGTGATGGAAGGAGCCCTCCGTCAGCACAGAGCCGCTCCCCACCCGCGACTCCCTGGCCTCAGGTCGCGGTTCGAACTGTAACTGCCGTTCTGCCTCTTGAGATGTGCCTGTCACGTTGCCATGGGTACGCCTGCTTCAGTAAACTTACCACTCGATGTAAACAGAAAAAGGTGGCCTTGCACGCTGTGAGCTATTCCATTCTGAATATGCAAGTTCTGACTGGACCTCCTCGCTGTCTGAGTGTGTTGTGCTCTGAACCCTGCATTGACTGTGTGTTGGTGGGTGTATGGTGTGGGTTTGAATATGTGTTGGGGGTGTATGGTATGGGTTTGAATACATGTTGGGGGTGTATGGTAGGGGCTTTCTCAGTGTGGCAGGTCCAGTTTTGTGGCTGTTCAGTAGTGGTTAGCAGAGGGTTTTCATTACTGTCAGAACCAACAGAGGATCAACACAGAAAACACTTTATTTCACTGGGTGTTATTTTTCATTTTGTTTGTATGCGTGTGTGTGTGTGTGTGTGTTTGTGTTTGTGTGTGTGTGTGTGTATACAAGGCTGTTTCTGTGTGGGAAAGTAGGCCATTTTCAAACAACAAGAATCAGAGGGAAAACTGAGAAAATAACAACGGTGTAGCGAGTTGTTGTTTCAACAGGCAAAAGTCTGTTACTCTTTTTCTCTCTCACACCCTCTTTCTCTCCCTCTCTCTCTCTCTGTCTCTCTGTCTCTATTTCCCTTCTTTTTCTTTGTGCTTACTCTTATCGCTTTCACTCCTTTTCCCACACTTTCCCTCTCATCCAGTCCCTGTGCCTTTCCTTCTTTCCCCTAGCCTCTCTCATGCATATTCGATGTGGGTTTTGCAAAAATGTTCTTGTTTTTCATTTGCAATTACAGTAATATATAACACCAGGCAGAGGCAGATTTAGAGCTTTACCTTACATAACCCTGGGATTTAGCTGCAGGTTTTTTCTTTTTTCTTTTTTTTTTCTTTTCTTTTTTTTTTTCTTTTTGAGCCGCTGAGCTTGGGGCAATCTGTTCTGTTTAAAACATTTTTAAATGTTTGAAATCCCAGCAGGCTCTGGAACACGGGGATAGATCTTTTTTAGTCATGATACCGAGGGGAATATCACATTATATTACACTCTGTCCTAATATGTTTTGCTCAGACTCTCACAGGCGAACCACATGCTCCTCTTCCGCACCTGCAGTGCTCACACTTTGTCATCTGTGTTGTTCTTCAAAGGATTTTCAAAGAGCTCCACTTTATCAGGAAAAATAAATCCAGGGATTGATAAATATCTACATGCAGCATTGAAGAAAAAGAGATTTTAGAGAGTAATGTGGAAAAGTGTCTTGTTGAATATTATTGTGATATGAATTTATCTTATGTGTATGCATTAGAAGTGAACTAAAATCTGCATCCTTTACCAGTCAAAAATATATTTCGTATATATTTTGTATGTGTAGTTTTGAAGAACTGCTTTTGAAAGACTTCGAAATTCGAAAATAACATCGTATGCCCCCCAAACAGTGACCAATGCACATGTGAACACTTTCAGATGCCTGAAAAAAAACACAGGCATGGATCTGAGCAACACAGATGTAGAATAGAAGCCTGTGTGCGTTAATGCGTGCGTGTGTGTGTGTGTGTGTGTCTTTTGACATAATGAGCTCCACCAAATGCAGTGATTCCTAAAAAAGAGAGAAGGAGAGGGTGTAGCAGAGGGGGTTCTGGGTATTGGGGTTCATTGCAGGACAGTTAACCCCCAGGACTCACTCTCTGAAAACACATCAGCTGCTGTGGGTCAAAGCCCAGAGAGTCACACCGTAATGTCTTAGAAGTGAGTGGAAGTCTTCGGGCCACTGAGGTCCCGGAGCGTGGAGCAGGGGATTAGGCCTGAGAAAGACGAGCGGGACAGTGCGCGTGCGGGCGCAGGAGAAGGGCTGGCGTTAGGGAGCGCGTTAGTCCCTGACCTCAGGTGCCCAGGTCCCAGTCGCCCGGTCGCCGGGCGTCCACCTCGCGCCCGACGCGGCGGGACCCGAGGCTCGGCCCGGCGAGCGCCCGCGCCCGGCTGTCCGCTCCGTGAGGTCACGCGCCGGAGGTCAGGCGGCAGGCGTGTGCGCGAACGCCGCTCTAGCGTGCGCGGGGGGGAACGCGGGGGGAGGACCCGGGGATGAGGGCGAGTCACCCGCCTCCTCCTCCGCCTGGAGGAGCAGAGCTCCCTCCGGCTGACGCTCGCGAGCGGTGGCTCTCCGGCTCGCCTCGGCCCGGCGACATAAGGGCGCGAGCGGCCATCGTTTGGCCAGGCCTGGCCCTCCTGCGCTTGAGCCGTTTCGGTTGGAGCGGGCGTGTTAGGGTGTTTTGTCTGTAGTGCTGCCTCCCTCCCTCTCTCCCCTGCCTGCTGAGTCTTTTCCCGCCGCTGAACTTCGCCTGCTCTGTCTTCTCATTTGTCCCGGTTGTCAGGCTTGTCTGCGGGGTGATGCAGCTACTATACGCAGCTGGAGAAAGCGAAGGAGAGATGCGCAGAGAAAGAGCGAGTGAGAGAGAGAGAGAGAGAAAAAGAAAGGACAGAGAGCAAGTAGTGAATCATTAAATGAGAAACATATCTCCACACCAAAATGAAATGTAGACTTTCCATTTCTGATATGCGCACGCTGCCTCTCCCCCCCTCCTGCCTCCCCCCCCCTCCTGCCTCCCCCCTCTCCCCTTCACCCCCCCCCACCCCCCACCCCCGCACGCAGAGCAGCACAGTCAGATTTTTCGGTGTTTGTTTGTCCCTACCCCATCTCCTCCCCCTCTCCCCCTCCTCACCATTAGCTCATGTAAACTTGGCTTTTTCGTCACGGATTTTCCAGAGAAAAGCGCCTCTGGTTTCGATTAAACCCGGAGCTCGCCCCTTTTACCGAAAAAAAAAAAAAAAAATCAACCACGCTTTGCTTTTCTACTTCCCCCCCCCCCCCCCTCTTTGTATAAAATATTTTTTTTCCAAAGGCAGCACCCGTGAACGGTTTGTTTAGTCCACGCGGCCCTGAGAAAACTTTCCTCGGAGTGTTTGAGCCACTTTTTTTTCGGCGGGAACATCTTGAAGCGATATGGGCGCGCGCCCGGCGCCCTGCTCGCGCCACGCGCTCGTGCCACCCCTCGGGAGGGCGCGCCGGGCCGCGGCGAACCCGGCGAACCCGCGGCGTGCAGACGCGACGTGCCCGTGCGATCGCGGTTCACACCCAAAAACAGCCGTGACGGAAAACAAAAGAGAGAGAGAGAGAGAGGGAGAGAGAGAGAGAGAGAGAGAGAGAGAGACGCGCTGATTCTGACTGGAGCGGGAGGCTCTGAGCCGCAGACCGCCAGGGGTGGGGGTGGGGGGGCATCATGGGGAAACGGGGACCAATTGTGGCGGGCGGGGGGGGGGAGAGCGTTTTGCGTTCGCGACGGCGCTGTGTTTTTTTTCCCGGTGATTACGCCCCGCGCGGCGGGCCCTCCGCAGCTGTGCCGTGCGCCCCCCCCCCCCCCGGGGCGGTCCCCGGCGAGGGCCGCGGCGGTGCGGGTGGCCGCCGTTTTTCTGGGGCTCGGTAGCCCGGGGACACCCCCGGCCTGCCCACCTGCGAAGGCTGTGGGACTGAGCAGACAGGTGTACACAATGGAGATCAGACAGGGGGGCACAGGCACTGAATGAGCACTCCATAGAGATCCTCATGGATTCTCTTTCCCCCCCCCTCCCTCTCTCTTTCTTTCTCTCTCTCTCTCGATCCCTCGCTCCCTCCCTTTTTCCACATAAAGCTGTTTTTCATAAACTTTTGCCTGGAATAGCAGTCCCTGCGGCACTCGGTGAAACACTAGACTTTTCTGAGACTCTGCCAAACAGATGCTGGCTCTTGGAGTTCCACCAGAAGATCCTTCATGCTTCTCTGTTTTTCTTTTTTTTTCTCATTTTTTTGTTCTTCTCCTTTTTTTTATTATTTGGTGTCCCACCCTCTCTCTATCTCTTCCCCGAATGGACATTTGTACCGTCTTTCACCCGAAATTCTGCGGTTGGTTTTCTCAGGTTTTATTGGTGGTGGGAGTGCGCATGTGTGTGTGTGTGTGTGTGTGTGTGGGGGGGGGGGGTTACCATTGGTTAGTTCAGGGAGTCTTCAATTTCCACAAACCACAGCCCTCGTGATCGTGCTCCCCCCCCCCCCCCCCCCCCGACTGAGGCCTCCCGTGATTTTATGACGCTTGTATCTAGCAATACCTTCACACAGAGCCCACAACAACGGAGCCTGAGTGTTGGTATGGAATCATTTATCAATCCAGGCGAAGCAAAGCGGAGTGTCTCTGGTGTATAGAGCCGTTGTTCTCTCGGAGCGGAATTATAGCAGCGTTACGCTCCCGTCTAAGGCCACAGGGGCTTGCGTGCTCAAGCTCTGTTCACCTGGAGCAGGTAGACGGGGGGTGAGGGGAGATTTTTCGGTGGCTCGGTAACCCGTCGGTGTTTGCCGGCGCTGCGAGAGCGTGAACATTTATCGCCGTCCTTTTCCACATCTAAGTACCACCTGCTTCTTTTTTTTGACATCGACCTCCTCTCCTTTCTTCTTCACCTCCTCTCGGGTGCTCGTTTCTTCTCTCTCTGGTTCCTTTTGGCCTTTTCAGTTTTTTGGGGAAAAAAAAGAAGCAAAAAACTGTAACGTTCAGTTTCTGTTATTCTGAGGGTCCCCGGTGCCGTTTTATTTTGAACGCACTGCCAGTCTGCGGGAAGCCCCGCCCACCCTCAGGACAGCTCTGACAGGTGTGCCGCGGTGTGAGTGAGGGGGGCTTACAGCTACGAGGTCACAAGCTGACCCCCCCCCCCCCTTCCCCCCCATCGCCCTGGGGATTGGCGGATATTCATTTACTGGCTTTGTGGGATCATACTACAATCCCCTCCCCTGCACAGAATGCCTGAGCTTTTATATAATAAAGATTGCATCATGACATCAATAGCTGGATTAGAGAGGAGGATCAGCACCCTCCCCCGTGCCTAGCACACCCCCAAAAAAGCCACCGGACCCCATCCCACCCTGCCTCCTCACTCAACCCCCTCCACTCGTTGTCACTCAACACCCCCCACCCCCCCACACATAACAGGCCCCTAGTGGGCTCCAGTCACAGGGGGGTTGTGTGGTAGCTAGCTTCTAAACATGGGTGCTTAGGTCTGTAAATCCAATGACTCAGTCAAGGGAAGAAACGCACAAGTTTTTCTGCTTTCCTGCAGTGTAGAGGGAATTAGCCTTGCAACTAGGAGTACACAGTAAAATGTCCAGTGTTAAATCAACTCTTAGAGTGTACATATGATCCTGCTCTGGTCCATGTAGGACCATGGGTACTTAGTTATAATTGAATTAAACTCTGAAACTTTTACTGTGTAGAAATGTATTTTTACAATTCCGTTTACCAATCTGTGTATTGCGTGTACAATTTTGCATTTAGCATTTTGGCAGAAACGGTCTTATTGGCTTTACGGAAAATTAAGGTGAATTCCAAAAGGGCGTATGGGCAGACTTGAAACACTAATGGGGTTAATAATGAAGTGTAAAGATGGGCGGAGAGATTAAATAAATCTCCTAATTAGAGTGGCTGGGTGGTAAAGTGCAGCGATAAGCCTCACTGATGACCTCACGCCACCCTATCGCTGTCCCTTCCTCATACGAGCACGCGCAGCCAATCACAGCTCACCCACGCCTGCACACACACACACACACACACACACACACACACTCATACACGCTGTTCCTTTATGTGAGCGCACACACATACGCGTGCAGGCAAGCTGGGATTCCATGCCTGACCCTGTGGTCACCAAACGATCAACAAAACTAGTGGTTTTTAATGTTTGACTTATAGGCTGTATAATTTCACTTACTGATATTTAATGCAAAAAAATCTGCAGGCAGTTGCCATTCTGAAGGCTGTGCTGTAAGTATATGTGTAGTATTGTATTCTGTGTGACTGATCTGTGGGAAGTCACAGTAGAATACGAGATCTTTTTTTTCCACAGGCCTCTGCTTTCTGGCAGAGGCCTGGTGTTTTCCTGCACCCTCTTCCCAGCACCATGACCCTGCTCATGGGCACCAGCTGGGAGGAAGAGAGGGCAGGGCACGGAGCACACCTGCTGGAGGAGAAAGGCTGTGTGTGTGCGTGAGTGCGTATGTATGTGAGGGTGTGTGTGTGTGCGTGCATGTGTGTGTGCGTGAGTGTGTGTGTATGTGTGAGTGTGTGTGTGCATGTGTGTGTGTGTGTGTGTGTGTGTTCGTGAGTGTGTGTGTGTGTGTGTGTGTGCGTGTGTGTGTCTGGCGTTCTTGGCTCAACCTGTATTACTGGCTTGGCCAAAAGGCAGTCTAGACAGTTGTTTATTCATGTTATCCTCACGGAAGATAAAGTCAGCTTTGACACAGATAACATTATACGACCCACACACACACACACACACACACGCATGTGCATACACGTGCAGACACACGCGAGCACGCGCTCAAGCTCCATGGACGGCGAGGGCGGGTCACCTAGGGACAGACGGCCTCTGAGGCGGAGTCCAGCCCCGCGGGCTGACAGCTGGAGCTCAGGGCCTGCTGTGTATCTGCTTCCTCATTCGTCCCTTCATGCGTCCGTCACAGTGTGTTTGTCTGAATGGGTCTTCTCTCTCTCTCTCTCTCTTTTAACTCCACTCACGTCACTTTGAGTTTGAGCATCTGGGGGAAGAAAAAAAAAGAAAAAAACCACTTGGTCTCCACAAGTCATTTGTGGATCATCAGCGGTCGTTGCGTTGTTTACATTTTGCCCTCACAGATGAAGCCTGTGTTGCCCATATCAGATATCAGGGCTGGTGCTCATTGCCATTTTGCCTGATTGGTTTTTATCCATAAATAAGTCTGAGATGTTGGGAAAAAGCTGGCACTGGGCTGAGCTTGTAGAGGGCTGTTTTGTGGGCCGGGGAACGCTGGGAGAGGTTTGTCTCAGCGTTGCGTCCCTGAGGCGTGTCCAGCAGGAGCCAGCGTGTGGACCGCCTAGGCCAGGCTCCGTCGAGCTCTTTCAGACTGTTGCATCAGCTGCTGGGCCCACAGGCTGTTCCTGGTTCTGCTCTTCTGTGCCAGAGATGTGAACGGCATAGAGCTCGTCTGTGTGTGCGCGCATGTGTGTGTGTATGTGCTTGTGTGTGTGTGCGCGTGTCTGCGTGTGTGTGTATGTCTGCGTGTGTGTGTGTGGGTGTCTGCGTGTGTGTGTGTGTCTGCGTGTGTGTGTGTATGTGCGTGTGTGTTTTTATGTATGTGCGTGTGTGTGTGTATGTGCGTGTGTGTGTGTGCGTGTGTGTTTTTATGTGTGTGTGTGTGTGTGTGTGTGCGCGTATGCATGCGTGTGCCTGTCTCATGGTCAGTGTGTGTGCTTTACAAGGCTCTGGGCATCTGTGAGCTTGTGGTTTTCCTAAAACATCATCTAGCAGATTAACTGACCAGTAAACGGAATGAAACGGCATCACTTTCTTTCCTGTTTATACGGAATTCGTGAGGGAGCGGGGACGGTTCCGATGCTGCCCGCGGTCTTGCGATTCGATATTCAGCGTGACATTTCTGAATCCAGCTGTAAGCCGTATGACATTTATAATTCTTCCTGTTAGCCCGGAATAGCGAACGTGTTAATTGCGCGGCAGAAATAAGTTGTGTAAGGTTATGCTGGACGTAAAGTGCACCGTGCGTCTGTCTGTCAGTGTTTATGTCTGTGTTTGTTTGCGTTGGGCTTAAGCCTGGCCTGTCTGTCGGGGTCTGCTGAGGACGCGGCCAGTCTGGCCCGAGGGGGAGGGGGAGGTGTTAGCGGAGGTCGTGACCCTGGAAGATGGACAGTGTCATTACGGCTAAGAGCTTTGCGGCGAAGCGGGTCTGCTAATCAGAGTGAAGCGGGGGGGGGGGGACATCGGCGCCTCCTTTCGTATTCACAGTTCATACAGCATGCGCATTCTCCTGCAAGCTTTCACGAACTTCCATGTCTCACCCAGAACAGACATAATGTACGTGTATTTGGAAGTTGCCTGACAACTCAAGATGTACAAATTGACAGATAACTTGGTGATAGTAGAACTATTGAAAATGTTTTGAATACAATAATTAAAAAACAGATTTGTGCATTTGTGACATTTGAACTTCAATCAAATGACTGATTCTTTGGAATGTTATTGTCTTTGTGCAAGACATCTGGAGCATTATGTGTGAAGCCAATGACAAATTATTTATCAGTTTTACTGCATTCAAGCTGTTATCTGCCTCAAAGTATAGGAAGTATTGTAGCATACTGGACATGCTGTGCACGCAAAGCTTTTTAGCATTTGGTTGTGTCAGCCCAATCTCCTTTGACTGTGACAGACACTGGACAGTGGTCGGCTGTTGCGGTTCTTGTCAATAATTTCTAAACAGGAAATTGCTTTGATTAGGAAGCAGATTGAACTGGACATGATTTAGACCTGACGTTAATCCAACTGAAGAGTTTTTCAGGTTTCTGAGTTGCCCTCCATCCATCTGTATATTATAATGCTCATTACAGTATGGACATGAATTGCGTTTATGGACCTACCGTGTATGGTAATAATGAAAGTGTTTAATTTAGTTTGAGTTAAACTGTGCATAGGGAGAATACTTGAAGAACATAAAGAATATTGGTTTAGGATAGAAATTCACATGCAGATACACAAAGTCAGCTGCGTTAACAGACACACGCAGACACACGCACGTGTACACACACATACAGACACACGCACATGTGTACACACACATGCACCCACACACACAGACACACACACACGTGTACACACACATGCACCCACACACACAGACACACGCACACGTGTACACACACATGCACCCACACACACAGACACACGCACACGTGTACACACACATGCACCCACACACACAGACACACATGCATGTGTACACGGGCACATGTCCTCTCTAAATGAGCGCATTGATAGAGCTGTTTTCGTCTGGTATCCTCACTCCCACCAGATGACACAATTGTTTTTTATCTTCTTCCTCCCTCTGTTCCCCTCTCCTGACCTCTCTCCGTCTCTCTGACCAGCACAGCAGGTCCACAGTCCTGCACA